>CAHIKZ030000102.1:140000-175000 GCA_903632075.3 Acanthosepion pharaonis | reverse complement strand
GAGACGCTGGCTGGGTTGTATATCAATATTCTTTCGTTTTTTTTTATTATTTTATTTCCATTCATCGACTAGTTTCGGTCAACATAGTCATCATCAGGACAAAAAATATTTTGCTTGCTGCTAGCGGTGAACTACAGGAGGAGATGTCTTGATGGAGAAAATGAACTTTTGTCTGTAGTTCATTTTTCTTTTTTTAACATGAATTTGGTCAGTCTTTGTGTTGGTCAAACATTCTATTTTAAGTTGTTATTTAAGATAAGAGCTGGATGGATTCATGCTGCTCTGAACTCCATTTCTGTCATAATTTATTTCGTGAATACAAAAATATCCATGAAATAAATTATAACCGAAGTGAATCCTTAATGTTTTTTTTCAAAAGTTATTAATATATGTATATATATGTATGTATGTATGTATGTATATATATATATATATATATATATATATATATATATATATATATATATATATATATATATATATTATATATATATATAAATAAGATTCAATAGCGGCCCTCTCAATACATTTTCTTCTAAGTAAGACACTTGCTCTTTAAATAAGAGTGTCAATTTTACATCAAATTTGTGGGTCGTCGTTGTATAAAATAAGTATATGATGGATATATGCTGAATTTCAGATGTTGTTAAAGTAACACACACACACTCACACGCACACACATTTGTATATATATATATGTGTGTGTGTGTGTGTGTGTGTGTGTGTGTGTGTGTAAAGTCTATCTTTTACCTTAAAATGTATTTTAAAAAACAACTACGCATTATAATTTTATAGCCCTAATTTTATTAGTTAATAGTATATAATGGTCCACCCTCTAGGGATAATAACCTTATTTAGTTTAATCCACTTTAATAGTGCTATGTTTTTTTCTGTCTATTCAGTATTATTAGCATCGTATATAGATATTCCACATATTTAATTTATCTACAGGTCCCTTTAAGAAGCTTCCTGAGTATAAAAAAATGATTTTAAATAATTCTTCTGATAACTTGACGTCCGATTAACCTACCAAACCACTTCAACAATAGAACATCATATTTGACTAAAATCACAATACATTTGTATCTGCTGTATTCCTCACAATCGTCAATAATCCCATGTCGAAGTCCCGGTTTATCGTGATTTCAAAAAATATCTCCCCCACCTCCTGACTTTTTTTTTTTAATATAATTGATTAATCCAACATATATATATATATATATATATATATATATATATATATATATATATATATATATATATATATGTTTTTTTCATATAGAGAAAAACATTTACTCACTACAAAGATGCAACATCGTTTTGTTGCATTTCAATTGCACCTCGACTGGTGAGAAGTTCATAATAAATTTTGGTTCTTACCAATCGTGCAATTCAAATTCACCAAAACGAAGTTGCATCTTTGTAGTGAGTAAATGTTTTTGTCTATATGAAAAAAATACGATAAATAATTATTGCTCTACTATCAGTATAGAGCTCTCTTCTGGATTAGTTCTGTGAACGTTAGAATTTAAACATTATTTTCGTTCCCATTGCATCGGATATACATACATATATATATATATATATATATATATATATATATATATATATATATGTAAATTTTATGTATTCATTTTTCCAATAAATAATTGGACTGCGTCAATATCTTAATGGCTATTCTACAGCGGTCGGTTTCAGTCTGAATTTGAAAATTGCATCGGGCATGAAAGTCGTTCTTACGGTGAGAAAAATGCATATTCACACACACACACACACACACACACACACACACACATATATATATATATATATATATATATATATATATATATATATATATATTTTCTGAATAAACGAAAGCCGTGGTTCTATGGAAATGGAAGAAAATTCTCCCTAATTGCACCCAATTAAAATATTGATGGCGCAAGTAAACATCGTTTGTGGTGCATTGATACAGCTCTCAACTATGAATACCAGACTATCTTGTAAATGATCATTACTGCTCTGAGATCAATGACAGTCAACTAGACACGTGAATCTTTCAGATAATCTTCATAATAAAACATGTGTATTTATTTTCTATGAATAATTACCATTTTACTAATGGACATGTGACCTAATGGATTGATGCGTTATTTGAAAATTGATTGTTTACCGAAACTTGCGATGTCAATATCTGCTTCTTGTTGTGCTCAAAAGAAGGTATCTCATGTGATATCCCCTAAGAACAATATTCAGTTTGGATTGAATAAAGTGTTTTAATCGAAATGTTCAGAATACATTCGGTTACCCCTGAAAAAAAAATGCTGAAAACTTCTGTCTGTAGCAACCTACATGCTAGTATACTAGTTTGAATGGGAGAAACGTAATAAAGAACAATCGACTAATGCTTACAATAAAACACCTTTAGATGATCTATGACGGAAGATGTTAATTATTTTTAAATAATCAGAACTGTCTTGTCAAGCACAAGTACCGAAGTTTATATTAATATAATAGTAAGTCAAATCGGTTCCATGAGGTAAGATTGGCAGCAGTACGCAAAAGTGACCTTAAATCTTATGTTAACTGAGGTACTTGTTAATTATAACTCCTCCGAAAAAAAAATGAATTTCTCTATTAATAATCTGAGGGTTCCTTTTCGGCCTTCGGTCAACATGGCTGATGGTAACCTCAAGGAGAAAGACTCGTTGCGCTTTTTCGGTCAAACGTTCACTGCTGACATGAAGTAGAAATATTATATTGAATCAATTTATAGGTCTCTCTACCGACTCCTTAACTTACAAAAAAAACTTTGATCTTCAAAAATATAAATGCAATCTCAATCGTTAAATACTGCTTCTTGATTAGCTTGATTACTCTTCATTTATTGATCTCTTACCTTCATTTTTCACATTTGTCATATTTCATGCTCATTAACCCCTTATGTCTTAGTGACTTTAATGCCTGTCTTCGGATGAAATGATCAATAAATACATGCATACATACATACATACATATATATATATATATATATATATATATATAAACACACACACACACACACACATATATATATATATATATATCGAAAGAGAGAACGAGAGAGAAGGTGCGTGTGTAAGAAAGAGAGAGAATGAGTGAGTTCTTTTCTCATTTCCAAGTTTTAAGTGATTTTTTATCATGTGTTACTACTCCATCTACATGGGCTGGTAGCCAGTTATGGGAAACAAGGACTCTAAATTTATTTTATTTATTCCTTTCAAATTCAATAACTATATTCAGGAAAACTATTTGATTTATTGACATATATATATATATATATATATATATATATATATATATATATATATAATTTATATTTTTGTATATTTTCTTCAGTTATAAATTTTGATATTTAAAATAAATTTGATCAAATTACCATACATAACGTATCAGCATAATAAAAGTTATTCGATTTGGATTATACTATTTTATCTAGTTTTTTTTTTTAATGTTATGGTCTACGTGGAGGTAACATTGTATGAAATTTTGTTTCTTGTTTTCATTTGGAAATAAGGTTTGGTCCTTTTATAGGAATTCGTCAGGTTCCGCAAACGTGATTATGGCTATTTTTTTCTCTATACAAAGGTTACGTGTTTTGAGGAGTTGTATGCTGGTGCTGTTTTTCTTCTTTTTAATGTTATTTATAGTGTTATGTTTTTATGTTTTTGAGTTTGCATATATATTTTGTGAGGTTTCTGCCCTTTATATTTATTTCCTTCAAAAGATATTTTCTTGGAGCAACTTCTGTTTCCTTCTACTATTATTGCTAGATATGTCTCTTGGATTACTTTGGATCTTATATTAGCTGGGTATATTATATCGATTTGTAGGTATACCGTTCATTTGGTATTATTCCTTATTCTGAAGTTATATGTAAACGTTTCAAATGTTTGGGATTTGTAACTTGGCTTCAAGTTCCTACAGTTTTTTTCATGCGTCAGCCATCAACAAGATGTCATCTGTAATACGGATAAATCCTCGTTTGAATCACGTTCTCACAGGAATGCGTCGCTGTAAAAGTTAAATAAATTCGGTAAGAAGACGATTCTTTCTCTTTTTGTGTCCATAATCAATTCCTTTTTTATTCGTATAGCAAATTTTTGCTTCTCGTATATATTATGGAAGGAATTTTCCAAATGAAATTATCCTAGCAAAGCAAATATATGTTGTTACCATATCATATCAAATCTATATGTCTTAGATAACATGAACTCATCTCTGGCTGGTAATCGGCACTTACATCTTTGAAATGAATATAATAGACCGGAAGTACATAAAATAACAATGTTAAAACGCAATCGTACAACCACTTTTCTGGCTATAGAAAGAAGGCTTTCCACTGGACACGCATTGTAAACGTAAAACTTACGTTATATTAAATGCGAATACAGATTTAATTACAATATTACACACACACATACACACACAAACACACACGCGCGCACACACAAACACACACACGCGCGCACACACACACACACACATATATATATATATATATATATATATATATATATATATATATATATATATATATATATAAAAATATTTATGTATGTATGTATGTTAACATATCATCACTGATATGAATTTCACAAACCCACGCACTAACAAGATATTCAATCACTGTCTCTGACGAGTGACAATTTAAATCTTATATAATTAATCTTCGGTTCAATAACAAATTAAAAAAATATAAAAGACAACAAAAACAAACGTTCATGTCGCTGCACACTTCAAGCAACCATTTCATGGTATTGATTACATTGGATGCATGGTTTTTCATTCAATAGTCGACAAGAATTTCAAAATGAAAATCACACATTGATGTTATAAACAGGGATTTGTGTTTACTCAGAGAATATAACTTACACAGGGATACCTCTTACCAATAACAGCGACATTCCCCTGAAGTGTGAGTCCCACTTCTTTGTTTATTCCTCGTTTCCCTGGAATAAGACAGGCGTGACCGCAAATTCCGACTTTAAAATCTTTCTCTTCGTGCTTCATTTTAATCAAAATATAATAAATATCATCAATCTTATTGCCAATGTTGTTATCATCATTGGATTTTTATTAAAAAAAATATTAATCGGCCTACACACACACACACACACACACACGAACATATATATATATATATATATATATATATATATATATATATATATATATATAATTTGTTCGAATACACATGCTATCTGAATAAGTAGAAAGTAGACATTTTAAATAGAAGGCAGAAATATAGCAATGTGCAAATTATTCGTGGACCGACGGTAAGGAAAAGAACATTAGCATACACCCATCATTGCAAAAAAATGTAAACTCTGCCAGGATGTAAAAATAGTCATAATTACCTCCCCAAACCGAAAACTACTAAATAAACGGTCTTTATCTCAAAATGTAGGTACGAAAATAAATTTTTACTTCGTTACTTAAAAATCGCAAACTGAAAACACACAAGAATAAATGAAAATAAATAAAAGAAAAGAAATAAACAAAAAAAGTAAAATAAATTAATCCAGACAAATAAGTAAATAGACTAAGTAAATAATGAACAAATTAAGAAACCACGCCCACCAAAATAACTTTTAGTATAAGATAATAGACCGCCCACAATGCAATAGAATACCGCTAATTCATTGCTGACCTGTATATATAAAAAGTCGAGTAAAAACAGAACGCACATGGCCACGATTACGTTTAGCATGAAACATACTGTCGCCTTTGAGTCTTAGCTGTGTGTGTTCCTCTGCTGAGGGTCTATGTCCCATGATAGCGAGCACTTTCTTGGCATGCTTGTGAATCATTTTCTTATTTGGGTGAATTTTCTTTCGTTTCCTAAATAATGATGAATTTTACCGCATGTCTATTATAACTAGATGGGTTCTCTGGCCTCATCGGTTACTTTGTTTGGTGTGTGCATGATGTCATCACATCAACAACCATTGCACCATCGTGGACATGACAAGGGCCTATATAATGCACATTTTCACGAATAACTGTTGCCGACTAGCTTAAGACTACTTGAAAATACATGAAACTTTCAGTTGTTTTTGGCCATTGTTCAATGGAAATATAATTTAAAGAAAAATATAACCACTTTAAGGTACCATTGTAATAATTTATTTCACCAGATAAATTTATTATTCTCTGGATTTTCAGATTTCACTTTCAAGTTTGAAAAAATGAAATTAAAACTTACACTTTTGAAGGGCAGTATTAATCTAATATAAGGTGACATAGAGTGTGATGAGGGATAGTGGGAGAGACCTGGTCAAAATTAGGGAGGGAAGAGAGAATTTTAGTATTTATTTTTATTTTTACTACAATAATTAATATTGAGGAGGAGTGGGGTAAGGACCACACACACACACACACACACACACACACACACACACACACACACACACACACACATATATATATATATATATATATATATATATATATATATACCAAACGCGTCGCCATAGATAAATTTTCCTTTTTTTCTTTATTCATATTTTCCTTTTACAGATATACTTTACCTAAAATTTTACACACACATACTTATGTAAATCGTCATTTCCTCGCATTATTGATGCAAATGTGCATGTGGGTATGTTGAGTTAGCCGACCCCTTCATCCAGAGTTTTATCGATCAGATAAATACCTACTTATATAGACCGCTTTCATATCTTAGTCCACTCGGGAAAACTTCAAATACTTATCTGTATCTGAAATTTGATCGGTTTGATATAAAAACCTTTTAGAAATTTCATGCGATAAACTACATTTTAGAAAGTCATATAAGTGCATCAGACAAGTTATTCATTTTCTTACCTAAATCCATTAGCGCAAGAAATCGTCATGTATAAGTAATAATGTTGTAGAATTTTAAATGAGACGACTATGTTTAATCAATTTCACACCATTCTTGCTCTGATTTAAGTGTATGTTCGAATTTGTCTTAAATAAATTCCATGATCGTCTTATTTTGGTTCCAAAATTAATGTCTGAAGAGAGTGCTGGGGGAAGAGATTATTTTTGTATGTGCCAAAGATTAAACAATAATTCGATTCCTAGTACAACGATTCCCACTTAACAATATATTACTTAACAAACAGCTAGATTTAGAAAGTGTTACAAAATCTCATCAAATATTTTTTTTTACATCTAAGCAGAGATTATTGTCTCGAGATTTTTCCCTTCTTTCAAAATGAATCAAAATAAAGAAATTGGAAGAAAAAACAAAACAATTTTATCCATCATCCGGTCCAAACTCCTCCGCAATCTTTTAAACAGTTGTAGAGGTATATCCTTAGTTTCCTATTTAGGATTTGGGTTTCTGGCCTATCCTAAAGTATTTTCATTCCCTTTTCTCTTCCAGTAGCCTGTTGAATCTTAGTAGCATTATCGCCTTGCTTAGGATGAACTGATTAAATAAAAAATGTATTTACAGTATGCCAACAGAAATATTATACACAGAAAGAGTTTATTTATTATGTGCTCTGTTCAATATTACTACTGTATTGTTTGAATTTAGAAATGAATTTGAAATGTTATAAGTGGCTCTTATTCTTGTTGACAACATTTTAAATATCTGGAAAGGGCGTGGATAATATGACACCGAAATCACAGGTTGCATTAGGATAACGAAAGATGTCTTCCAAAAGCTAAGGCAGTATGAAGAAACAGGAAATGTTCGTTAGAAGCCAAGAAAAAAGTACTGATTGATTGCATATCAGTACTCCTACCTAACTGTAAATGCTGTACAATCTCATCACAGAAGCCAGAGAATTGTGGTCTATAGAAGGACGCCAAGACATCCATTAGACGTGGCACGTGGAACCAAAACAGTCTACCCCAGCGAGAGAAATAAAGGGTTCAGTTCAACATTCCAACCACCTGAAGAAGGTCGGAGCGTACAACGGCCAAAACGTTGTGATAAATAGGGCAGCAAAGCTGATGACAATAGTCCGAATAATGTAAATAATGTTTTTGTATATATGATATTGACCGATGGATATAATTTTGAAAATAATATCGTAGAAACCTCTCAATTCGTATTTGAACAAAACAAATATTGATCGACTTATTGAGAAATACTATTTTTGCAATAACAATCAAACCCTAAGTCTTTAAAAAATAACACGATTGAATATACCCAGACCAAAATGTATTTTCATCAAATTATTTAATAAATTAACAGCAGAAAGAAAACCTTCGTTAACGTAAGAACAATGGTAAAAATTTTCACTTTCTTGATTGTTTGCCATGTGCAATGTTATTTAACTCCCTTTTGATAATTCAACAGTATTATGTAAAATGGAATAGGTGCATTCTATTGAGATGTCTTCAGATGGTGTTTCTTCCCAACTGTAAAATACAAAAACAGTATCAATGTGATTGGTTTCCTTCCGTAGTAAAGGGATAAAAGTGGTGGGATAGATTTATAATTACCAAACTGAAGATTTTAGGGTTTTACTTTTGGATGTCACCTTAATTTTAACATTTACTAAAGTGTATTACTGATAAATTTTATCAGTTAATTTGAATTTTGGGGATAAAATGGAACCATTCGGTACTTCTATTTTAAAATGTTTTACTCAAAAACACTTTTCTTATAAAAAGAGTCTATTTCGAGTGGCCAGATAAACACACACTATATATATATATATATATATATATATATATATATATATATATATATATATATATATATATATACCTATGTCTGTGTGTGTTTGTTTGCGTGTGTGTGTTTGTGTATGACTTTTTAAATAAAACCATAAACTAAATTTTAAGTATCCAGATATAAAATCGAAAACAAAATTACAATACAGTGTAACCCGGATATAAGAGACCCGGATATAAGAGAAACCCGGATATAAGAGAGATTTTCTCTGGTCCCAAATTAGAGCCTGTGTTAATGTATATAAAATAGACCAAACCTGGATATAAGAGAAACCCGGATATAAGAGACATCTTCTCCGGTCCCGACAACTCTCTTATATCCGGGTTACACTGTATAAATAAATAAAAATAAATATAGAAATAATGAAATATATAAACAAATAAAAACATGTAAATTAATTTTGTCTATATTTCTGAGATGAGGTATGATGTACATTATTTACATTATTCGGACTATTGTCCCCATCTTTGTCGCCATATTTATTACAACGTGACATCCATTATACATGGCACATTGAACTAGAACAGTCCACACCAGTGAGCGAAATAAAGGGTTCAGTTCGATATTCCAACCACCTGAAGAAGGCCGGCGTATACAGCGGCCGAAACGTTGTAATAAATATGGCGACAGAGATGAGGACAACAGTGTGAATATTGTAAATAATGTAAATTAAATGTCTTGACTTTTAATCCCCTAAAGCATTAGCTATCTGCAAAAGAACAGGGAAGCGTTGGATTTCTACCATTCTAAATTCCTCTGATCTTTCAGTAAACTCCATTGACTGCTAACGAAAGAAGCAGGGACGTTGTCTGTAGATCGCTTGGGTTATTCTGCTCTAGTGAGCTGAATCTTTTTATATATCTACAAAAATGATCCACATCTTCCTTAATGAGCAAACTTTCCCATATAAATATAACAAATTTCAAGCAATATATATATAGAGAGTGTTGCTAATGGTCTTAAATACGTTTTACAATAAACATCAATATAGATTAACATTGATTGTCATTGGGTAGGCGAATGAAAACATTTTTTCAGAAATTCCTTTCGAACACTATAATTCTCTAATTAAAAACACTAAAAGGAGCATGTTAATTGTATTAACTAGCATGGAATATTTTAACGTTTTTATCATGGTGATAAAGTCATAAAAATTCTTTTTCTTGTCTATTTTTTGAGTTTTTTTTCGCGTTGATTTCTTTTGAAATATTTCAGCTTCGACGGCAGGTTTCCGAATTAAGTGAATTTTTTCTAACGCACCTCCGATTTCTGTGCAATCACAGACTCACACGGGTTTATTATCATCTGCAACGTAGAGAAATATTTAACAGGAAAAGAAAAAGCAAATGGAATCCTCGGATTGCCATTGCAGCCATTGATCAGAACGCAAAGCCAAACCGAATTTATTCAATGGCCACTAACAACGATTCTATACCACAGCACTACACCTCGTCAAAGTGTCAGTTCTTCAAGAAACAACGCTTATTAGGCGGACACCTTTTATGCAGCAGTGTCACGATTCTAAACAGAAAACTAACTTCCTAACTGGACTACTGTCCACCGAGAGAAATGTTCAATTTTAGTCTTCACCAATCTCAACGAATTCACTGTTGATAGTCGTTGAACTGAACGCAACGTATAGCATTGGAAAGTGTGTTAGGCGATAATATGGGGGGGGGATACATACTTTCTTCTTTTGTTTTTCATTTTCTTTCCTTTTTTCTTTTATATTTTCTTTTCTTTTTTCTTCATTGTCACGTTGAAAGTGTGCTAAAGTCTCATTTTACTTTTCAGATCGATGTTCATCTACAATCAACTGATATTTGCATGTATAGCCAAGTGGGGATGGTTGTCAGTAAAGAGTGTGCTCAGACGTCGTTCGTTCAAAATTCGTAAAGCTAAAATAATTTCTTTCAGAGAATAGAAATTATTATTACTTTTTTTTTATATTTTAATACTAAGTTCTGTCAGGACGTAGTTGATTATGGCTCTCCAAAGATTCCCTTTTCTTCATTATCTCTGAATCACTATAAACTCTGGGAAAGATATTGGTACAGTTTTCTATTGTCTGGAGGATTTGAATGCCAATATTAAAGAGTATGGCCACAGAGAACAACGGTCGAAACGTTGTGATAAAATCAACAAAGACGAGGACAATAGTCCGAATATAAATAAAGGAAATAATTTTAACTACTCGTCCCAGAAATTCTGTATTCTAAAGGTCATTCTACTCTGCTATACATACCTTTTTGCGAGAGTATAGTTCGAAAGTGACTGAAGAAGATTATGTCCTAACTTGAAATCAGCTTCCATTTCAATTATTTGGTGCCATTAAAGGTTACATTACTATATGCATTCTTCATGATTAACACAAAAAACAGTCCTCCTGGGTATGATGAAAAGCTACACCCGTGCGTAAGCGTGGAAACAACTCTTCATTGATATTGCTCCCAAGTTTCCCCCTGACCCGGGGTGGTAGCACCTGTTAGGGTCCCAGGCAGGGAAAACCCAAACAAAGACAAAACACTATGAAAGTATAAAAGTGCTTTTTGTAATAAAATAACAGCAATATATATATATATATATATATATATATATATATATATATATATATATATATATATATGACTAATACATATTTACATATTCATAGTAAAATTACCAACAATACTATTAGTCGACACTCGCTGCCATCAAAGCATTGCGATTGTCATCCTCTCTCTTTATTGCCTTTTTTTCCCATCTGGTAGCAAAGGTGGAGACGGCTGGGAAGATGCAGTCTACTCCTGAACACTTGTGAGCAAGAGTCACAGAGATTTCTAAAGAGTGGACGCGGCACGTCGCAGATTTTCTTCATGCTGACGGTTGAACTCGAAAGTCTCATTCCCCCGCCCCCACCACTTGTATGGTCCTACACCAGGAAGGCCGATTTGCAGTAACGGTTTGATCGGTCTCGTGGTCGATGTTGAACTGACACATATTTATGGTAAAATGGCCAGCAATACATTTTATAATAGAAATAGATTTTATAGCAAAAATGGCCAACAATACGTTTTATGTGTCGTTGATGGCATGGCATTGCTTTGATAATATATTAAGTTGAAGCCATAAAATTGTGCTCAAAATATTTAGCTTTGGCATTATATAATCCATAGAGGATGATAGGTAGCTAAACAAAATCAACCAACCAACACACAGAGAATATTGTGAGAACAGATATAACACCAAAACAGAAAATACATTTTTATGCATTACATTTTCGACAGTTTAAATGTTATGAGTCTTCAGTAATGCGAATTGCAATAAATAAAAACACTACTGAAATTAAGATGAACCAAATACCAGTCCGTCTTGGGTATGACGTTAAACTACATCCACGTCCTGGGTATGACGATAACCTACATCAGCATCCAGCATAAGATGATAAACTACGTCCAACAGCAAGGCCTCTGAGCAGGAGCCTTTGAGAAGTGTGGAACCGCCTCTTAATTGCTGGTGTTCCCAGGTTCACCCTGGCCCGGGGTGGTAGCATCTGTTGGGGTCCCAGCTATGGGTAAATAGTTAACCCCGAAACTGAGGTAAAACGCATTATGAAATTGTAAAATAGGTTTTAATATCAGAAATACTTTGTAAAAAAATATATATCTTACCAGAAATAAATTAAAAAAAAAAACTATTACCAGCAATACGTTTTTCAAAAAAAAATATCACCAGCAATACCTTTTTTAAAATAATATTACCAGCTATACATAGATTTTTGACAAAACAAAAATATTACCAGGGAAAAAAAACATTGTCGGCATTAAATGACCCATTGAGGTTGATATGCAGTAAAACAAAACAAATCAAACAAATACCAGTGGAAAAATCTATAATTAGTATTTGTCGGGACGTGAATGATAAAACAGGTCCTTCCACCAGGTTATCTGATCAGAAAGCCAGCATTATTAAAAAGAAAACCTGACAAAGGTGGATCAACCTGTAGATTCAGCGACCTATTAAGCACCATGTCCTAGACTGGATTCCATAGTGATGCATGAAGTCAGTGCGGCTATGAGAAAAACTCATCACTTGGCGGAGGGCTTCCCTAAACTGAAAGATCCACTTGTGTCCTGATCTAGGCGAGCCTTCAAGTTGGAGGGCATCTGGTACGGTGTGACTGAGAGTGGATGATGTCGGGCAAGTTTACTTTGCTAAGACAAACTACACATGAATGAATAATTAATCGGGTTTCAACGTCGATATATGGAGTGATGTTATTTTTAAAGAAATTTATACTAAGTAAAGTGATAATGCAAGGGAATGGAAAAATATCTTAGGGTGAACGAGAAACCCAATTTTAAAAAGTAAACAAGAGATAAACCTCGAATTCTGTTCAAAACACCTGGGAGGAGTTTGAACCGGGTGATAGTCGGATCTATCTACTCCTATTGAGAAATAAATAAATAAGTAAATAATGAATAAAACTTCAGTGTTTAGGCGGATATGTTAAAAGTACAGAGTTGAAGTAGACTTTAAAAGGAAGCGGAAACCCAATCCTAAACAGCAAAATCCTGTTCTAAAGATAGGGGAGGAGTGTGAAACAGACGATATACAAACCTTTCGACACCTATTACGTGTTCTGCTGCGTAGTGACACTTCAGACATTGTGAAGGTTTTGGATTATTCTAATATCCTTTCTTACTATACATTTGTAAATATTTTCCGTAATAACATTACTTGTCCTTTATCCATGCTTGAAGGCATTAAAATAATTACTTTAATACTTTTCTCATCACATCAGCATCTAATCATATTATGTCCATTGTATGTAGTTTGGCTTTAATTAATTCTTAGTTGTATATTTTCAGAAATTTCCCATTTAGAATAATTCATTTAATATTTCAGGCAGAAAAATTAAAGTTAAATCATTTATAATTCCATTCATTTACTTTTGTTTGATTGAAAACCGTTTGTTTAATTATAACTAAAGATGAATGTTTGGGAATAGGACGATACTGAAAGCCTGTTTCCAGAACAAAGGCACATTCCTTGCACTCTGTATGACCTTAATAGCAAGCGTATGGGGAAATCTGGGACAATCTTCATGCAGCGAATATTACTGAAAAAATATAAGAAAGCAATGCAGTTTTAATTAAAATTCTTCTTCCCCTGGATTGGCATACGCATTGCACTAGAATAACGTATAATAAAGTGTAGAATCTTGATTTATTCAAAATGAAAAAAAAATTCCTCCTCATCCTCCATAGTACAATCAAACTCTCAAAGGAGAAAATGGTCGTAGCTTCACCACAGGGTACTGCAACTTCACTTTCCGTAGCAATTAGATTTTTACTGGGTGGTGGAATCGCAAGCCCCACACCTGATGCGTTTTTAATTCAGTTTTCCTTCTAGTATAGTTTAAAACCAAGGATAAAGTCCCAGTCCTACTATTTAACTCATAGAATAGAGTGGTTAGAGATTTCTATCTTTGCAACTATTATTAATACACGAACTCAGTGGGAATTTGACTTCGCCATGTCGATTCCATTTACGGTCCCAATAATCGATAATCTATACGCACACCTGTCATGGTGATAAGGTTACCTCGTTAAACTGAACATTGTGTCTTTAACTTAATATTATACTGAACTAATTTTTTTTTACTAATTTTAACCTAAAATTTTCGGCCAGCTCAAGTGGAAACAGCAGTTCTTCTACGACTACCGAAGTGAAGCAAAGTCGGATCTGGCCAGTATCTAGATGGGTGAACCATTGAGCATACTTGGTGCTATAGAATCAGGTGGAGTAATTGATAACAAGACGGAATTAGAAGTCGAAGAGCCGAGTTCTAATTCCATTTGAGGTTGTTTTATTCATTTATGTGCAAATACCCTTGGGAAAGCTATGAATCCACTTCTTCTCTAGTTTTACATCAATATTATCACCACAACATTCTTACAATCCAAAAAATATTTTCTAGATTTAAATAACTCCCAAAAGATTGATAAGCTATAAAAAAACAGATTCTAATAATCTAAACAAAAATATGGATATTTTGTGTAAGAATCACCGACATTGATTAAGGGCGGGAAAATGGATTCTGTATCGGAATTCAAATTTAGCACCAAGTTTTCATATGTTTAATTCACAGAGTAACTGGATTTTGAAAAAAAGGAACACTAACTTTCTAACTTTAATTCCTCAAGCTATAATGGAAGTATTAGGAGAGTTGGTCTCTTTAGGGCAACCAATATAGGAGAAGAACGAATTTAAATCCAAAAGAAGGTAAAAGACCGATGGCTTCTTTCACACACATTTCTGTTGTTAACATGTTGTGGTCTAACGATTCTAACGATTCTACAGTAACTTCAACAAATGTTCTTGGCACATAACTGTCATGGGTTCAATCCCTGGATTAGGTAGTGACATCGATATATTCTGCTTTAACGCGAACAAACAAAAAGCAGCATCCCATGGAAAAATAACATAATAATCAACAGATATAAGTTTCCCGGCATCAATTAAAATGATAGACTCTTGAACATAGACGAAACGTTGTATCTATAATAAGATCTATACCTCTTAGTGATGAAAGCAAAAATACCTGCAAGTTAATTAGTTACTAACATAGTTTATAATACTGACTGATATAAGCGTAAACTTATATGATTTATTGGGCGTAAATTTATATATTTCCATATTTTAGTTGGTTGTATTGTGAAAACATTGACTTGCACTAGTATATAAAAATAAGTGATTTATAATAAATATATATAAAAATTTTAAAAATATAATGTAACATATTTTCTTTCATCAATGTTTGCAAATTTTATAGTAAAGTATTTATGTATGTGATCAATTCTTCATCCATTAAGATTAATTGCTGAAGCACAGATCACAAACTTTATGCTATAAATTCTATGAATTCTATAAATTCTATGAATTCTTTAAATTACATGAATTATATTAATTCTACAAATTCTTTAAATTCTATGAATTCAATGATTTCTGCAAATTCTATGAATTTTATGAATTCTATAAATTATACGGATTGTATAAATTCGATGAATTCTATGAATTCTGTAAATTCTATGAATACGTTAAATTCTATGAATTCTATAAATTATGTGGATTATTTAAATTCTATGAATTCTATAAATTCTATGAATTCTATAAATTCTATGAAGCACAGATTGCGTAGATTCTTTTCCCGGGTGAATAGTAAATTAGTTTTCCAACTGACACATTATTAGAAAAAATATTTGATGTCGTTTTATCCATTTCCTTTTCTCTATTGTTGACATATGACAGTCGATATTTATTCGCGGGTTGTTTTCTTGGAATTTATGAAGAAGTGTTTTCGTAATTACAAATAATTTTGCTATTCTCTCCTCAGGCTTGTGTCTTGTTTCCAACTTCAGTCATCATAAATGAGCCATTCTTCACAGATCATACGGAATAAGAGAAAATAATTTGTTATTCTGCTAATCTAAAAAATATTCAAAATGATTACTACATACAGCAGTTAGAAGAAGCTTTGAATAGAAGATAAAAGAAAATAAGCACAGGTGAGAGTTTGTTTATGGTACTTCTGTATATCATCATAAGACTGGATAAAACCAAGATATTAACCTGAAAGTAGAAGTCATCTTCTTATATAGCATAGTCACATCTAAACTTTCATATATATATATATATATATATATATATATATATATGTATGTGTGTGTGTGTGTGTGTGTGTGTGTTACCAAAATATTACCGTCCTGGTTATGACAATATACTACGCCCAACAGCAAGGCCTTGATCAGGAGGTTTTGAGGAGTGTGGAACCACCTCTTAATTGTTGTCTTGACCCGGAGTGGTAGTACCTGTTAGGGTCCCAGCCATGAGTAAATTGTACCCACCCCCCCAAAAAAAACCTGTGGGGTCAAAACACTATGAGAGTGTAAAATAGATTTTAATACCAGAAACACTTCGTAAAAGGGTATTACCAGGAATTAATTTTTGAAGAAAAATCATTACCAGCAATACATTATTACCACTAACACATTTTTAAAAAGAAATACCAGCAATACACTTTTGAAAAAAAAATTACCAGCAGTAAATATGTCGGCATTAAATAACACATTGATATGATGTAAACCAAACTAAACTAAGCCAAAATATCAATTTGTAATTCATAGACCATGTCATTGGAAGAGAAAATAATGATAAGATCAAGATGTTTTCAAACTACCTAAAACAAAACATTTCCAAAGAAACTCCCAGCAGTACTAAATGTTAATATTGGATGATTTAATAATTATTTCTGTATTAATTAACCATTGAATGTATAGACTTAAAAAAGACTATATCCACATCTTTGTTCATAATAGTTTTCTCATATTATCGAGATATCTTTTTGATGATCTATCTGAAATACTGTGATGGGTAAGTCCCATTCTTCTCCCTATTCTATGTGACTTAACCCTTCAGGAAATAGGTAATTATGGCTTGCATAATTTCTTCTCCTTTTTTAGTCTTGGTAAACTTGGTCTCTTTGCGATCTCTCCTAATCCGTGTTTTATCAAGCTCTTTAGGTCTATTACTAACTGCTTTCCTCTATCCCACTTGCCTTCAATATGTTTTGTAAGTGTTAAATTCCAAGCCGTCTTTCCACGCTATGTGCCTGGGGAATTTCAACTGTTCTTGATGTTAAGTAGAATTGCCCATCATTTTTTCTAAAAGTCGTTCTCATGTTCCTCCATTGGTATTCTCAGCATCCTTCTGTTGAACCACATTTATATTGTCTCAAGTCTCTTCTTCATCTGTGATAAGATTGTCCAGCAATGCTTGCCATATAGTACTCTTTTCTTTGCTTCTAATGGAATTTTCTTGTTCCTTATTACGTTGTTTGCTTTTAGAAAGTATGTTTCGCTATCCCAATTCACTTTCTGATTTCTGTGCAGCATTTTTCGTCTACTTGAACAACCCTTCCTAAATATGTAATTTCTTTGTACTTGCTGGTTCATGAAAAGTCTGATTAATGCTCTCATAGTTATCACAATCGCAACCATTAACACGTTATTTCTTACAACCCTTTTCAGGCGTCTGTTGATTCGGGTAACCGGTATGGCATTTGGGACTGAACCTTTTAATTGTCTGGAGGATAGATTGTTTTATTCCCAATAATTCTCTCCTGAGATATGTCGTCTTGGTTATGTTTTGCAGAAAACTTCATGGACTGACTTTGAAGGAGTGATGCTCGAGCTGTGAATTTAATTTCAACTCTTACTTAATAACTACAGTGCTGTTCGATAAAAGTGACTCACCTGATATTTTTACTTAAAATTTTTTTCGCCTATTGTTTTGGGGTCAAACTAATTTTTAATCTTACTAATATAAAGACCCCTTCGTGACCACCTAGTAAAAAAGTTTACTCGCCCTAAGGTATTCTATTGATAATTATAATTTGGGATATAAATGAGATTTAGGGAAAAACTCTGTGCAAAAAAAGTGACTCACTTATTTCCTACAACTAGTAATCAATAGAAACATAATCGAACAGCTTTAAATAAAGAATAATAGAGGTATAATTTATTTATAATAGGTAATATAGTTTGAAATATCTAATAATCTATGGGTCATCCTTTATTTTGAATAACCTTTTCAACACTTTTTGGCATTGACTTGGTTAGGTTCTGGCAAATCTCATCTCCAAGCATTGAATTTCATTCGGGTATCAAATTCACAATCAAATCCACTTTGTTGCTCATCTACTTTCTCGAGAGCCTGTACTTTATAATGCTCCATAAGTTTTCTATGGGGTTGAGGTCACGAGATTGAGGCGACCATGTCATAACACTCACCTGCTTCTCATCAAAGTATTCCTTCATCAATTTTGATTTGTGACAGGGAGCATTATCCTGCATAAAAATGAGCTTGGTGAGGTCGATTTGCACCCTTTCAGCAGAATAGAGCAGACAAGACACTAAAATGCTCTTTTATTGCTCGCTCCTGAGGCTCTTTTCAATAGGTTTTAAGAAACCAGTTCCATGAAAAGAAAAGTATCCCCAGAACATTATACTAAATGGATGCTTGACAGTACTTACTGCTAAATTCAAAGAGCTTTCAAAGCTTCTTCTTCGGATTTTAGATCGCTTATCCTTTAAATTTAGCTCAAATTTCGTTTCATCGGAGAAGAGAACATTTAGTAAAAAAAAAATCAGGTGAGTTACTTTTATCGAACAGCACTGTAAACTTACGTCTGACTGTTCAAAAAAGTCTTCAAAAGTAACTAGTAGCGACTTCTCTTGAAAACGAATACACTTTGGCATCATGGTGTTATATATCTTCAGGGTTTAATCCTCGAAGACATTCACGCTGACATGGTTGCTAAATAAGAATCTGACGCTTCAGCTTTATCAACAGTTCAAAGGTGGAAAGCTAAATTTACGAGTGGAGAAATCTTAAAGATGATCAAAGGTCTGGACGTCCTGAAACATCAACCACCGATAGAAAAATTGTTTTCACCATAAGGTGATGGATGACAGGCAATTGACTATAAATCCAATAGCTAATGCTATTAGCCTATCCCGTGAGAGACTTGAGAATATATTGGAGAATAAATTGTCATGTCGAAGGTTTCTGCTCGTTGGGTGCCACGTCTTCTGACTGCTGATAAAAAGCACATCAAGCTGATCACTGTCATTGTTTGTGGTAGATCCATTTGCATTCCTTGAACGTTTTCTAACACAGTATGATTGTTGGGTTCGTCACTTTGAGCCAGTGGCAAAAAAGCAATCCATACTGTGAAAATATCCCACTTCACCTATTCCAAAGTAGCCCGTTATCATTTCCTTTGGAGGGAAGTTGATGGTCTCAATTTTTTGAGACGCAAAAGGCATTGCGTTTATTTACTATACGCCAAAAGGAAACACCATCAATAAAAAGTGATATGCTTATTGGTGAGGCAGTTAAGAAAGGCTATCATTGGCAAACGTACAGGAAAACTCGCGGAGGGATTATTGTTTCATCATGCCTATTTTGCTACGTGTGACTGTGGCTTGGAACTTGTTGATTTACCCTACCATTCCCCTGATTTGACTATCATCTGTTCTCAAAAAGAATAAGCATTTGGATAGAAACCAGTATCACGGTGATGATGACGACATACCTGCTTCAGTATCTGTCAATATTTATATTTATTTGTTTATATTTACAACCTGAAGAAGGCCGGAGCGTAAAACGGCCGAAACGTTGTGATAACAATTGCAACAAAAATGGGGACGATAGTCCGAACAATATAAATAGTGGACATATCTGCTGTTGATGATCCTTTTGCTAACAGGATGTTTTCTTTAAAAACTCAAATGACAGTTCACCTGAAAAGTAACAATTCAGTTGAAGAGAAGAGTTGGTATTAATGCATGCACGATCTCAGAGCTATAGCACCACCCCACCATACTCAGCCGATTAAATTTTCAGTCCAGCCTCGTACCTGGAAAGAAACAATTCATTTATTAATAAGAAAAGTTTAAATGAATACATACAAGATTTCACAGCTCGAGCATCACCACTTCATAGTCTATGAACTTTTCATCCCACCT
Organism: Acanthosepion pharaonis; assembly: GCA_903632075.3. Classification (NCBI taxonomy): domain Eukaryota; kingdom Metazoa; phylum Mollusca; class Cephalopoda; order Sepiida; family Sepiidae; genus Acanthosepion; species Acanthosepion pharaonis. The sequence goes on along the minus strand of CAHIKZ030000102.1, from coordinate 154,723 downwards.
TCGAACCTAGAAAGAAACCATTTATTAATAAGAAAAGTTGAAATGAATACATACAAGATTTCACGGCTCTAGACCCACTCCTTCTTAATCAGCGTATGAAGTTTTTAGCCCACCCACGTAAAGAAGCAATCACGTTATTAATAAGAAAAGTTGAAATGAATACATACAAGATTTCACAGCTCTAGCCTCACCTCTTCATCGTCAGCCTATGAAATTTTCAGCCCACTCTCGTATATCAATATTCAAATTTTCCTGACCTCTGTCCATTGTGTCTCTTCATATCAGCATTGCTCGGCCCTGTGTGCGAACTCAGAATTACTATACCAATGAATTCTGTAATAAATTCAGTAACAAATTTGCTAACATTAATTCTATAGGCCGATGGATCCGTCAATTGAATAAACAGTTTTGTTCGACAATCCTTGATGTTTGCCCAGAGCGGCAGACAAATGATACTTCCCGTTGCACAACTTTTGAAACGTTTCAATAGTAACAACACATATGAAGAAATTCGTGAATAATGTAAATAATAAATTTCATAAGCGCTTTTTAGATATGTAACCTGTTGATATATTTGTCAAATCAAGCCCTGAAAAATCGAACTCTTATTCCTATTTTTAATTGAGATATTATCCTTCTCCTTGTTACCTTGATCCAATCAAGTAATACGAAAGCATTTCCATTATTCCACACCTTATCAGTAATTGATATACTAATACACTGAAATAATGTTCCCTTTCTCTCGCACCAAATTAATTACGGTAGAAAGAAAACTCTCCTAATTGTCACTGCTACCCTCAGATCACATTACAGCAATGCTCGCTTGTCATTCAATCAATTCCACATCAGCGTCTAAATTTATTATCCTATTTTGATAACAAAGTAAGCGTTATATATTCTCCTTAGTGATTGAACGTAATGACTCTGTAATGCCGTTTCCAAATTTCTGGTGGAGTCAATTGCGTCATGGTGCTCTTTTTCTCACAGACGGTGCCCAACTGACCCTTTTATACTGATCTTACTATACTTTATTGTATAAGATCTCCTTCAATCTTTAAAAATGCGATGGATACAAAAATATTTATTGTTTGTATCGAATTTTCATGTTTTGTTTCTTTAATAAATCTTTTTACGTCATTGTCCTATTTTCAGATGCTCACTTTCACTACAAAATAGGTTGTTGTCCAGTTTAAATGGATCATTTGTAAACCTTTATTTTCCGGAAGATATCTTCCGCCATGGAACTACCTTATGTTGTTGCATATAAAACCACATTTACTAAGATATGAGAATTTCATAAAGTTCTAAAAGTAATCTGTCGTTAACTGGGCCAAATAGAGGATATAATTAAAGCTTCAGGAACAATATTTCTTAATATATCGTTCTGAAATGGGGGGGGGTCAGTTATACCATAATATGCATCGATACACACTAGGTACCCAATACTGTACTCTTTTGTTTATTCTTATTTTGCATGTTTTACGTTATTGTTCCCATAATTCAATGCTCAAGAGCCCTCTCAAGTTAGAGTATTAATAAATATCGTTATTGTATGGACATGAGGGTATAAAAATGCAGATTATAAGGATATGTTGGATGGATAATGGTTGGCCCTAGACCTGAAGATGTTAAGATCGCAGTGATCCGGTAAAGGATCCTATCGCATTTCTATTTCACAAAGCTACAGCTCTTGAGTGTCTGACTGAAACATCCGCCCTACTAAATGAATTATGATTCTGTGAACGTGATATATGATGTCCTAGCAGGAAAGAACTGATTATTTACAGTCAGACTAATTTCCTCATCTTTTTTGTTATTATTATCACAAGGTTTCAGGAGTTTTACTCTCTTGCCGTTTCCAGGTACCTTAAGATCCAGGTAGCCTTCTGCAAATTTAATAGTGAACACTTTATTTAATCTACGGTGTTAGATAGTTCTCGTTCTGGTTCAATATATTGGAAGAACGCGAAGAAAGCATTACGTGGATAGTCATTTTTTAAAATAAATGTTCAGCCGGTACAAGACTCAAGAGCCACTCAAGGTATAAATGTGATTTATGTGGATGCGAAGGCCCGTTTCGGAATTGTAGAAAAATGATAACAGATTTAAGTAGCGTCACTAAGAACGAACGAAAAGCGTGGTATTCTTTGCATTCGTAGACGGTAAAATATTGTAGAATTAAATTTTGGTTCAGAATATGTTCAATAATATCTTTCTTCCTTAAAAGGAATATTTCAAAATTGGTAAAATATATGTCAGCCAATTAGCGTTAGATGAATAAATCTAATCTTTAGGTTCATCCAGAGCCTACTATTTTATTATAAATATATTCAATTCTTGTTCCTTAACCAGTCTTTCAGTGAACCTTTGACCATGGTCCTTGTTCGATCATTTGTCACGCACACGAAACTGAAAATCTCACAATTACTAATATCTTTCGCATATTTATTCGTGTATACAACATTACAAAAATATGGCTTAGCGATAGTTTGCTTACATGCTACACCTAACCTCCTGCGTCTATTTCATTTGGTTTACTGTTGGAATTCATACAGTGAAAACAATGTAGACCTATCACATACATTTGCAAGCATATAAACGCATTTTTAGTTTATCCTATATTAATGGAATCTATTCAGTTGTACTGTAAAAATGATACACACAAAAAAAAAATCTTTGTAGTTCATTTCTTTCATTTTGAAAGAAAAATAAAACTCATATAAATATGATATATTGAAATTTGGAGATCCGCGTTTGAAGATTAACTTAATTCTTCGTTTATACACGCATATTCCGCTACACAAATATGTCGGATAGATAGCGGTTAACTCTAGATTTAAAAAGGTTATGTTTTTAGTGGTCGGGAAAACATCCTCCTGGAATTATGTTCCACAAAACAGCAGCTCTTGGAACGAAGCTATCCAAGTGTAAATCACTCCTTACTAAAAGAATCTGTAGAGTGGATCGTAACAAGGTACGGTGCATTGTTCTTCTTAGCTGGGAAATTTAGAGTTGGGGGAACTGAGAAATGTAGTTGCTTTGAACATTTTTCATTGAAATAGTGGTAGAGTAACGAGAGGCTTGGAACGCTTTGTGTGTGGGAAAGGTGGAAAATAGTTCATCACTCACAAGGCTGCGTAGGTACTTTTGGACACCATCGAGACTGGAAAGTGAAAGCTGGGAATTACCAGACCAGTTATGGCATCAGTTCTTCATTTCCTGTCGGACTTGGCCATTGTAAAGGTAAAGCATAGCAGGAGGAGTTAGGTACTTAATGGATCTGCTACAGGAAACCGACAATTTCCCTAGCATCTTTAGCGATGGATCATATATACGATTTCCTCTTGAAGTCTGGGGTGATTTTAAGTCCGAATAGGTCTCCAAGTCAAGGAGCCCTCCTTGAGAGAAAACCCTTTCATTGCGATAGACAGATTTTCAGGCGCTGCTTGGTCCCTTCACGAAGGAAACAAAGAGACCTAAAATAAAAGATACTTTTGAACATCCTTAATGCATAATCGATAGGCACATAATATTAATTAATGCAGTGTATTCAGCAATAGAATTAACATTCCAAAAACTGCAACAATGATGATTTTGATCCAAATCAATTATCTGATGAGGAATTACCTTTCATTTTTTTTTTAACGAAAACGCTATACGCCAAGTTGGCAGCCATTTTAATCCTGTTTTTAACACGTTACTTCTCGCCTGCGGTTTTCAGTCTAAGTTTAGTAACGTGAACCTTTCGCTTCATCTCACTCGAGGCTTGCAAAGATTCTGATTAATATGCAAAGCATATTAATAACGATATTTTATTCTCTTTCTTCATTTCTTTATAAAGCTCAATCGCTAAAAATTTTACACGGTCGACAAGTTCTGTACCATTTTGACTTTTATGCCAATTAAAATCATTATTTAATTAAAAAATGATTTTTTTCTTTTAAATAAAGTTCGCGGTGTCATCATCATTTGTAATATCGCATCCAGTACTGTATATATTAAATAATATAATTCTATATCGCTATGACTATGTAGGCGATCATAAAAACATGTATTGTTAAGCATAATGAAACTTTGTATTTGACTTCAAGCAAATGTTTCCAATATTTTTTAAATAAAATTCATATAGATTGATAACGCCATTATTCAATCATCAAAATATTTTCTTTGTTTTCTATGATGTTAAACCGTCTTTTTGTATTTCGTTATATGGGCACGATTCAAATTTTGCATTAATATTTTTCCTAGAATACATTTGGTATTTAATATATGTTGTAATTGCTAAACAGACACAGAACGAATCAAGCGATAGTGTCAATTCGCAAGTTTTTGGGAATAAGTCGTGTGAGCAATAATTTTCCGTCCCAGGTGCAATAGCTTTCCGTAGTGTTGAAGATAATGATGTTAAGCGTTGTCATCCAACAAATATCGTTTATACAAAAGGGCTGCTTCATTCGCAGTTAAAGGTTAAATGATTTCTCTGATCCTGATTGACTTTAGTTATAACATTGATGTTCAGCTTCTTCTCCATATTGTATGAACATTTATATATATATATATATATATATATATATATATATATATATGTGCACGTGTGTGTGTGTGTGTGTGTAAATATTCTCAGATTGAGTGTATGTGCTGAAAAGACAATATATATATATATATATATATATATATATATATATATATCATATATATATAAAAAAATAATTCTAAAATTAAATGACACGAGAAGAAGAAGCAAATGTTTAAATTACTTGACAGGTCAGGGGATTTAGCCTTTTAACATTTACTTACTGTTCTCTCTTGATTTAATTTAAAATCATTTTTAATATAGTGTCAGGATAAATTTAAACCATTTTGTAATTTCGGTCTGATGAGGCCGATATTAATAACACATCTGTCGAAATAAATTTATTACACAATTCTTCGATGAATTGTTATGTTTTTTCTTTTGATGTATATCATATTGCTCTCTATAAATACATTGAGCTCTCTTCATGGATCTATATTTTTTATATGTTATATTAAAAAGACTTGCTTGGATTATCCTTACCAATTACAGCTTTGGGATTTTCTATGTATGTATGTATGCATATATATATATGAAGAAATATAGTCTTAGGATGTGGTATATTTATGAAATAAAGTGCTCAATATCAGAGATAGAGCTTTTGTAAATATAAAAGTGTTTTTGTCTTTTTTTGTTTGGTCACGTGGTCTTGGTCTTTTGTTTATTGTCTATAAGTATACAGTTTTCTTTACCTCTTTAGCCAGCTTTTCCTGACGATCCGCCTAGTTGAAACTTTGGTAGGTTTTTCTGGCTCTCTAGGCTTGACTAGTTCTGCTCTGCTTTTGTACTGAGCACTTTTTTAGTTAGTTGATTACTCATATCGGTTTTTTTTTTCTTTGGGCTTTGAACCTGTATAATTTTCGACAGACTTTCATGTTCTTAGCTCTTTCTTTTTTTGAAACCTTTTTTTCCCTTCGAAATTGATTTGACCATTAGCAAATCCAGAAACCAAAGGTTTTCCGAGACGAGTGTAGTTACCTATATATATATATATATATATATATATATATATATATATATATATATATATATATAAGTTTATGGATATAATCTTTGGAGTTCGTTACATTTACTACGTGCAATTAACCTTGGTAAAGGTACGAATTCATCTTTTCTCTCCCCCGCTAAAGGGTTAAATAGCATTAGAGACTTAGTTCTATAGCCCTGGTTGGTAATTAATGTACAGCAGGAATATTTGACAACCTTTTCTGGGAAGGTTTTCTAACGTTCTCTTCGAAAATGCGTTGAAACAACATGGAAGAATAGTTTAATAATAATAATAGTAATAATAATAATAATATCTCATGTTGCTGCGCAGACTGCAACATACGCTGTAAGCTTCTACTTTGTTTAATTCATATGCTACTTCCTATATTTAATAGTAAGTGGAACATAATTATCTCCCTTTGTTTGCCTCCTTTGTATGTTGATTTTCTAGGCGTAACTTAGATGTAGCACTGGACCTGATTTCTTTCTCTGTATGATTGAAAAATAATCAGATAGACGATAGCGGTACAAATGCATTGCGATATTCTGACAGCTTTTGCATAGCCAAAAATTGTTATGGAGGCAGACATCGAAAGAAGGAAAGACAAACGTAGATAGATAGAAAGGAAGCCAAACATCGAATGAATTGCACTCAAACACAGAAATAAGGAGAGAGAGAGAGACAGAGAGAGAGAGAGAGAGAGAGAGAGAGACATAGCAAGAAAGAGAGACAAAATATAGATAGAAAGAAAGAAAAATAGAGAAAGAAAACGAGATAAACTTAGAAAGAAAAAGTGACGAATATAGAAAGAAAGAAAAAATACATAAATGGAGAGGTTGATATGTAGAATATCACGTGTAAAGCACTTCTCAAACTTTGACCCCATGAATATAGATCAAACTTCCTTCGTTTTCACCTATGAAAACTCAAATTGAATGCGATCACAGACACATATATACGTTTATATATATATATATATATATATATATATATATATATATATATATATGTGTGTGTGTGTGTGTGTGTGTGTGTGTGTGTATATATATATATATATGATATTATAATATTATTATTTAAAAATATGTATTCATCGCGACACATGTATTGAGAATTCTAATATTAAAAAAATACATTGGTAGCATTAAAAATAATTTTAAATTATTGCCGAGCCAACATCTATCTTCCCTAAAAAATGACGTGTATCATAACCAAACAACCCCATTCAAATATTTTTGGCATTTAAAAGAAACACATAAAACACATACAGTAAAATGGAAATTATTAAAATAATGAGAACTATTAGATCTTTAAATGATCCATGTCCTTTGTGCCTACATGAAAAGTTATATATTATTAAGTTTCTGAAAAATAAAGAGTTATTAAATCAAAGAAAAGAAATAACAGTTTTTGTAGATATTGCATTATGTTTACTGTAAGAGATAATAAAAAAAAAACCCCTTTATAATTACATATCTATTTGATCTCTATCTTTAAAAGGCAGGATGTGTGTGCATGTGTGTGTGTGTGTGTGTGTGTGTGTGTGTGTGTGTGTGTGTGTGTGTGTGTGTGTATGTAACGAATGCACGGCCGCAATTTTCGACGGATTTGCACCAAAATTTACATGCACATGCTCCAAGTTAGTGGGAAGGGCAAGACTGGCCTTGCATTTCCCAATTCCCATCGATTGTGGAAATAATCGATTTTTTCATGCTTCTACGGTAGTTTTCATGTAGTTTGCGGCCATTTTGTTCTGGCAAGAGTGAGAGCCAATAGCTGCCTGCCACGAATAGGCGGGAATATTCTATTGGCCAGCGTGAGAGCCAACAGCTGACTGACACGAATGTTAACTAGCATGCTAGCATGCCAACAAATCGATAGCTGCATTCGTCACAAGTGGGAAAAATTTAAATCTGCATGGCACTTTTCTCCAATTGGCTCATTCGCTTGCTTAAACTCAACGTTGATTCTGATTCCGCAGAACTCGGTTGGATGTGAAAAAGTATTTGTTGTTAACATTCTTTTTTCATTCCGTTTTCCAGTTACGAGTCCTTTTTTTAAAGCTGATCGTTTTGTGTTTATTTTGTTTAGTTCTTTTTTCGTAACAGATTTAATGTTTAGTATAGAACTTAGAAAAAATTCGCAGTGTGAGATAGGCAAGAAGTAAGGCATGTAGCAACATCAGCACGGCAAAGGGCACTCCTTTAAAGGCAAGGAAGGGCAAAAATATTTTAAGTCAAGTGATAGCGATTGCTGTATGAGTCGTACGATTTTTTAATCAAACACGGGCAACGCCGGGTCATGCTGCTAGTCACAAATAAGAAAGTATGAAAATGTGTAATTAAATTCCAAAATTTTAATTTTTAATTTTATGAATACCGTATCTAGTATACTAATTAATATAGTATTTTAGATCTTTAAAAATAAAATATAAATATATAAAATATAACTTAATCATATTTGAAGCCCCTTTAAGAAAATCCCAATATATTTTATAAAAATTAAAAAATGAATAAATGCCAATGTATTATATTTTATCTCATGTATACCCCTAAACAATTAAAAAAAAGAGACATGGTGACATGTTCTCATACAAGGAAGCCAGTATCGACAGGCAGAAATTACAAACCCATACTTAATACTTAACCTATATTTACACTTTGCCATCATATATTAGACTTGTATCCTGATTTGTCAAAAAAGGCAACACCCTTTTAAAATTTTTGTAATCCATTTTCCCTTCCAACTTAAAATATATAATACTATTTAGTTTAAAAATAGTAAATCATTCTTTTCAAAAGTTATTAAGCATCAAGAATGGAACAAAACATTTAATTTTCAGTTTAATTTATAGATTAGTTTTTAGTTCCGAAACATGGTAATTTCTGTGTCGTGATAAATAGATATTTTTGAATATTAATATTATATTATGCTCTAATGTGTATTGAGCAATGGTTTTAAAAATAAATGCTAAAAAACAGTGGATTATAAATGTAACTTCTCTTTGTTCTTTCTTTATATATATATATATATATATAGTTTCTAATTTTATTAAAACTTCTACATTACGTTCTGTCCAGGTTATTCTTATCAATCATTAGTAGAACAACAGCTATCTCACTTCCTTTTTCCTCCCCATCTGTGAATAAGTTGCACAGCAACCACTGCAATATTGGGTATTCCATGTCAATTCTCACCTAAAAGAGTTTACCATAATTTGAATGCGACACAATTATGTCAGTAATGACAGAGTTTATTACAGTGATTATAGATCATCAGAAAGATTTATTAACCGTTGCTTTACAATAATTTAGTCTGACTGGAATGCAATTACACAGACATATATACTCAATAGCTACTCGCAGGGGCCTAAAGGACGGTCCAAGGTTTATTTTACTTTTTGAGGAAATTTTTCCATTCCCGAAACAAGCATTCCGTTTCTTCTCAATTGTTAACCTTTTAAGTGAATTTCCGAGTGATCTTTTATCTAGTCTTTGCAGTTTATTGTTTATACTGAAAAAATACGACCACTAAATATAATTATAATAGACACCTAAAAGTATGTATTGGCAACTCAGAGAAGCAAACCATTACTACTGTTTTGTGAGTTCGATCCTCATTGGCGGCTTAACACTTGTGAAGTGGAACGAAAACTTCAGACTCTATTCTCTTATTAATTTATTATTTTCTCTTCTTTTTATATCAAAAAGAATTTATCATAGGCTCGTTACGTACGTTTCTTTTTTTTCTTCTTGTGTCAACGTCTGATTTCTGTGAAGACAACTTTTTCCTTGGTCCAAAATCAGTTTCACGTAGGCTTGCGAATTTTGTTTCCGTCTTTTTCCTCAGTCCTCCAAATTTGAAGGGAGTGCGTAAAGGGAGCTGTTATTATTTCGCACTCACTACACTATTTTAATTCTCGTTCGCATGTCGGTATCCCATTTTTCGTCATCTGTTAAAACCCTTCTCAGATATTTAAACTTTTGTGCCTGTTTGATTTTAACATCTCCAAATAGTCATTTGAATATTTGGTTATAATTCTTGCTGAAAACGATGCATTATAAACAGTTTTTTTTTTTATAGATTAACACTTATAATTTTGGGTAACGACAAAATAATTGAAAATATCATTTCCTAGCGCCAAAAGGCTAACGTCTAAATGATTGGAGCCAAAACGCCTGTGTCAACACTGCTACCCCAAAACATACGTGCACAAACGGCTGTAAACAACCGTCCTATTCCGTGTAAGATTACATTGAAAATTATCCCATAACTTATCACTACATCAGATAGAGACGGGTGCTGTTATAAAATTGTCTTAATCATATCTTTTATGCACATATCTTCGATGAATTGAGGATAGTATTAACGAAAAACGTTTAACGACCAATAAGTGAATGGCAATATTTCCAGTTAAATACATCTAAAAATACATTGATCTTTTCAATGGCCAGGATGAAAATCGAATGTTCCATATCCCAAAAGACTGAATTTACAAGCATTGAGTTTTTTTACGTAGGTAAATTTTAAAAAAAAATGTCTTTGGTGTTGTTTATTAAACAATCAAACAGATGCATCTATGGAAGTAATGTATTTTTTTATTTATTAACCCGGCAGGTTTAATCACTTTAAACCTTATTTTTATGGTTAACTATATTTAAGTAGGCACTCCGATTATTTAATAAACACGATATTTATTTATTTATTTTCGTCTGTCGGTCAGAATATTGCAGAAATCATACAAAACAAAAAGGCCTTCTACGGAGGGATACCAACCGGCATAGCCACTTCTTTGCGAGAGAAAACCGTTGTGAGATCCTACACGCTTTAGACCAATGGGACCACGAAGGCTGAATATAGTTTTATAATCGCAAATCCTTCCCACATTCTAGAATGATTTTATCAGCTCAATTCTGTACTGGACGTAATCAAAGGAATTTATAAAGAAGTGATGGATGTTTTTATTTATTAATCCGACAGCTTTTATCATTTCAAAAGTTATTTTAATGGATACCAATATTTGAGTAGATAATCCATTTTTTTATTACATACACACACATACATGCATATACATACATACATACATACATACATACATACATATATATATATATATATATATATATATATATATATATATAAACACACACACAGATACCCAAACACACACACACACACACACGCACACACACACACACACACACACACACACACACACACACACACACACACACACACACATATATATATAATTTAACCTCTGTATAAATTTAAATATTTTCATGGTGGTGGTTTTAAAGAACTCTTCGTTATAGTACCTGGAGTTTTTTAATTTGAGGGCAGCAGTGAAGTGGACTGGCGTCGAAATCTCATTAATTTACAATTAAGCTGGCTAGGTGTAGCCGTAAGTTCTAAACTAACATTTCCTTCTCTCGAAGATTTAGCTTGGTGGATTCCATTCCCGCTCCGTACTTTCCAGTCAAGTTTAATCTTCAATAATTTTAATGCAATGTCAATCGCTATCTTCTGTTCATCTGATTGCCATCTTCTCTTTCCATTTGATCATTACTATTCCTATTACTAATTCTTCCACGGTCTGTATACCCCTTGTGTTTGTGTGGCATTACTAACTTTCTTCGTGTGATTCCGATTAAAAAGAAACTGACTTGCTTTTATATATATATATATATATATATATATATATATATATATATATATATATATATATATATATGTGTGTGTATGTGTGTGCGCGTGTTTGTGCGCGTGTCTTGCAATGGCAGTATTAACTTTTCTCTTATCAGGAAATATTCGGCATTAACGAACCGAAAATTTAGTGTTGTTGTCGGTTTGAGTTTCTGAAATCTTTATCTTCAACTAATTTTTCAGGACAACAGGTTTCTTAATCAACTTTTATTGCTCTTTACGTTATTAATAGGGACTTACTTCCTCGACTTTTGTTTAGGCGTAATGTTAAACGTCACCATCTTCATTATTCTCAATTCATTTGCCCGTGCTATCCATTTTAGTTGTTGCTACTTTTGAAGTCCTCAAGTAATGTGGCCATTGTTAACTCGTAGATTTCTTTGTGATTCTGTAACGCCAGTCAGGTTCCCTGCAGGATGGTCATCGCTTAGGCCTACACGCTTTACACTCGATTATATATATATATATATATATATATATATATATATATATATATATATATATATATATATATATATATATATATATATATATATATATATATATATATATATATATATATTTGTGTGTGTGATTGTAAATAAAAAGCAAGTTCGCTATTGTCGCATGGTTCCAGACTGAACGCTATTCATTATGTGCAAAAGAAGCAAGATAACAGTTAGCAGGAAAGAGAGGTGAATCAAGAAGGTGAATTCAAATTTCGGCCTAGTCAGTTGCATTGACATTTAAATATCTCTGTAACACTTTCTCGCACTTTTCGTTTGTGGAACTTCGTTCCCGCTCCATACTTTCCAGCTTTTGTGATGTCAACGAAATCTTCTGAATTCGTGATCGTCTTAATTCAATAATGACATCGCCTGTGTTTGCTCTCTAGCGACCCGGATTCAAACTCTTGTGTCGGCAGTGACACTTTATTAATATATAGCATCAGCCAACTTTATTCTTCAAAAATTTAAATTCAGTATAAATTGCTATCTACAGTCCTCCTGGTGACTCTTTCCTCTTCCCGCTCATTATTAATGTTTCTGTTCCCAATTCTTCCACACCGTGTTAAACTTTTATATTAGTGGTTTTACTGCCTTGCATGGGTTCAAACTGATTAAAAACATACAAAAAACAAAAACAAAAAAAAAACTAAAAAAAAACCTTCAAGACGGGTATAGGTAACAACATCCAAGTGAATTGAGAAGGTCTGTATATTGATCTAAAATAACGAATTGTGAACGCACGCAATTCGTAAAATGTCTTATTCAGTGGTCTTTAGTCAAGTCGATTGAAGAGTTTATTATATGTAAATATTGTGAAATGGAAACTATTATAACACTTCTTCGGGGAGACCATAGGCTAAAACAGTCCTAAGATTGCGATTAAGTATTTCGCATTATACAGTAAATATATTCGTAGTAGTTATCGCCCCTAGAAATCCATCATCACAAGATTTAGTGTGTATCGCCTATTGCGCGGTTCATACTTCTCCCCGAACTTTTGAATAGGAATAGAGGTTTATCTTGCGTTTCTTATTTAGGTTTCCGGTTACTTCTAGAGTCTACTTCAACTCTATACGTCTAAAAAGCTCCTTTCAGTTTATCTTTATTTTATTTTTTTATTACTATTTGTATTCTTTTTCATATTTTTTCATATTTTAATTAATTTAATTCTATATTAGGACTTCTATGAAACCAATCCCAGAACTGACCAAAAAACAAATGAGAACTAGGCGCTAAGTTTAACTTCCTCAGAGACTTTCATTCTCCCCTGTAACTAATTACTGCTACTAATAAGCATAAATTTTCGTCTGATGATGCCCATACTGACCGGAACTAGTCGAGGAACTTAATCAAAAAATAAGGCAAATATATTAATATTCATCCCAGTGTGTCTGTAATTTTAAATTTTCACAAGATTTATATTCTTAATATATATATATATATATATATATATATATATATATATATATATATATATATATATATAACTTTTCTCTGGCAATCAAATATGAGACTGAATATACTGTCGAAGAGAGAACTGAGCTTTTACAAGGCAGATGTAAATTGTGCTAATATTTTTGTGACTTTTTTTAGTTTTATTTTTGTCTTGTTTTCATATCAGTCTTCAATGAGTATTGAGTCTGGAATTTTAAACAAAAATGTTACTGGGAATTCTTGAACGACGAAATAATAGTTTAAAACGAGTGAATAAATCCGACATATTGTTTTTTTTTTTTAAAAAAAAAAAACAGCGGTAATATCTATCGTAACCGCGTGCAAAAAGGCGCGATTTTCCGCAACACTGAAGCAGGGTTTGAAAGTTTTCTTACTATTGATTTGTTTTATTCACTGCAAAAGTTTGAAAAGAGAAACTATTTTCTAATAGCAGGCGGATATTCCAATACAGTCTGTTTTACGGCTTCTTACAGAATATATGATATAGAATATTATTCTTTTAGATTATGGGTTTTTTCCTATCCATCTCCCTCATCGTCTTTCTTTCCTCAACTCATTTTTCTATCTCTGTCTTTATTCTCATCAATCCCCCTTTGATAGAATCTCTGTATAGCATATCCCTTTGAATCTCTACCTTTATCTCTTTCTATCTACGTATCGATCAGCCCACGATTTGAAAACATGCATGATGTCGGCTTAACTCATCAAACAGAGAAAAAGCTCTCTTTTACCACAGACACGTATCGTGGATAAAGAGAAATGATCACGTTGTTTTGATAGAACCTCGATTGCAGCTATGATGAAACTGAGAATGTGACATAATCGAATTGCACTTACTGTCGAAGTAGACGAATGAAGGATCATTTTTCTTAATCGATTTCACCCCATGCAAGGCAGTAAGGCCACTGCGACACAGGGGTATGGAGGAGTTAGAAACATTTAAATTTGTGCAGATTAATGTCGGCTGGAAAACATTGGGACCGAAAGGGTGTTCCACAAACGGGGAGTGCTGGGAAATAAACTGTTAGCATAGAATTTCCGGTTACATCTCGCCAGCTAAACTGTAAATTGATGAGTCCTCGTCGTAGTACGGCGTTTAAATTCAAAGAGACTGAATAATATAGGAAAGAGCAATATTTATTTGTAATTATTTACAAAATGTAGTACAAGGCCAAAAATGGGAATGGGGAAAATGGCGGTCTTCATTCGGAAATGGTAGCATAGAACTTACGACTACATCTAGCCAGCTCATTTGTAAAATGAGGAGATCTAGACGCCAGTCTTGTCGTACTAGTAATCTAGAATCGCAGGATGATCGCTATTATGCCGACTCTGGTTATGCCCTTCCTCACAGACCTGCAGGGTACTTACGTCACTTTTCTGACACGATTTGCGGGCATGCCGCCAGGCTGAAGCGGAATACGTGGGTGCACGCGGGCAAAGTCAAGACACGCGTGAGTCAAATACGCAAGAAGATATACAGAGACAGCATTTTACAAATGAGCTGGCTAGA
>CAHIKZ030000102.1:52500-137500 GCA_903632075.3 Acanthosepion pharaonis | reverse complement strand
GGTTTTTTGCATATTATTTGAATTGTATACTTACTTGCTATTATTTCCTTTAGGAAATGTATGAATCTACACCTTCCCTCTGAGAGCTATGGACAATTAACAGAAACTTTCCTGGAGAAAGAAGTGACTAAATTCAAAATCTGGGGAAGGTCATTTGGCGGCCTTATAGCAAACCGTTCACCGCTTGTCTTTATTCGGCTCTTCCAAACAGTACGGTCGTCGGTAACTACTATACGCAAATCATATGTGCAACTAGTCTGGCTGTTTTTTTTTCCAAGAACAGGACTTTCGCATACTTCAAATAACAACGATAGTTCTCCATTATATATAGAGTTTTATACAATTTCTCATGCGATCTAATAATTTTTTTTCTTTTCAGATGATAAATTATATAAAAAGTGTCCGAATGTTCTTTATTTTCCGAGTGCTTTCGGCTATAGATTTAGTTATTTTCAGTCATAATATATTTTAACTGTTCAATAAGAAATAGTTTTCTGCATGTATGTATTTATATAATGTTTTCATTTCTCAAAACACCTTCAACATATTGTGTCCACGTTCATAGTTGATATTATTGAATGTTGCTGTTTTTTTTCTCTCTTTATTAATAAGGCTTCCATTATTTTAAGCCTTTATTTACATGTAGATGCAGATATTATATTTATGTTATCAACAAGTATGTTACAGATAGGGTCCGGTAGGTCTCCATGAATATTTAAATGAGATCTAATTCAGCTATGGTCAGAAATATGTAAAGTTAGTGTTCGCGCCAAAAATGTTGTAGTATGGCGTATATAATTATTTACGAATTTTGATTGATCAGCAATACAATTCTTTAATGGGCATATAAATTCGTAAATAATATTTGCCCTATTTAATTTTGTTCTAATTATTAATTTTAACTATAAGGCTAGAGGATTTAATTTTTTTGTAATAAATAATTAATCTAAAGTTTTTGCTATTGTCAGCTGGTGTTATGCATTTTTTATAATGTTCCTTTATTCTGCTTTCATCTTCTTTATAATTTTCGTTCATTTGATTTTTATAAAAAAATATTAATATTATTGTTTATGTCTCTATTCTTCTCGTCGTTGCTATATATATATATATATATATATATATATATATATATATATATATATATATATATATATATTTTTGTCTTTTATAAAATATATGTCTGTGTGTGTGTGATACCTTTCATTTACAACTAAAAAAATAAATATAAAAGCCAATATAGATAACGACAAATGTCCTTTTCCTTGATAAAGTCCATCGTAGGACGAGAAGCGTCGAATATGTTTTCTTTTCGTCGCTACTCATGTATATATATATATATATATATATATATATATATATATATATATATATATATATATATATATATATATATATATATATATATCGTGTGTTTTTAAAATTCATCAGTACGTAGAAAAGATCTAACGTACTTTGATAAAAAAGACAACTATGGTGCCTTCCGTGATGAATTTCATACTAGCATCAAAAAATTGATTCGACAACTGAAAGAATCAATATGAAAATAAGTAGACACAATATCTCTACATTATTCAAGGAGCGATGCTTGAATGAATATATGTTGTCTAAATACATAAGTACACACACACACACACACACACACACACACACACACACACACACATATATATATATATATATATATATATATATATATATATATATATATATATATATATATATATATATATATATATATATATATATATATATATACGACGGAGAGTCGATTATATATATATATATATATATATATATATATATATATATATATATATATATATGTATACACTACAGTTCAAAATTTTGAGGCCATATCTGGTATTCTTTTTTATATTTCGATCCAAAAGTACTTATTTTGTACTTAAAGTAAATGAAAATTATTATACTTGGTTAAAAAATGAAATGGAAAGAATCAATATGAAAATAAGTAGACACAATATCTCTACATTATTCAAGGAGCGATGCTTGAATGAATATATGTTGTCTAAATACATAAATACACACACACACACACACACACACACACACACACACACACACACACATATATATATATATATATATATATATATATATATATATATATATATATATATATATATATATATATATATATATATATATATATATATATATATATATATACATCGATTATATATATATATATATATATATATATATATATATATATATATGTATACACTACAGTTCAAAATTTTGAGGCCATATCTGGTATTCTTTTATATTTCGATCCAAAAGTACTTATTTTGTACTTAAAGTAAATGAAAATTATTATACTTGGTTAAAAAATGCGAAAGTTGATTTTTTATTAGAAATTTTATAATGACAAAAAGAGAAAAAAAAGCATTTTATGATTAAATTTTGATTAATTTTTGACAATCGTTGCAAAACGTTTTTGAAAGTATAAACTTGATGATTGATTACATTTTTATTTTTCTTCATTGACTCTGTAGTATATATATATATATATATATATATATATATATATATATATATATATATATATATATGAAAATGAAGAACTAATTTCAATCAAATATGGGTCGGAATCCGAATGAATGATAAGATAAAGAACAAATAAAATTAACACAAACAAATTTGAAAATATCAATGATCTGTCTTTTGACTGTTTTCTCTCTGTCTCTATCGAAGGTTTAATAAACGTTCCCTATATCTTCTTTTCTCGTATCATATATATATATATATATATATATATATATATATATATATATATATATATATATATATATATATATATATATATATATATATATATATATATATATATATATATATATATATAAATATATATATATATATATATATATATATATAGGCTCATGAAATATTTATTTCTGTTGAGCTCTCTGGGGATGAAGTGTGGGTTTGTAAACAGTGACTCTTACGGCTATTATAACAAGATTCTTTGGTAAAGCGAATCGAGTTCTCTCAGTTACTGTGTGTTTATCTAAAAATAAATACGCTTAAATTCATCTTCATCCCTGCTGTGCGCCAACGGCTTAGTGTTGAAATCTCCGACTGACGCCAATTCAACCGGGTTTCGATCCTACTTAGAGGCAGCCGTGCATCTAATCACACTGAAGACCTGTGGTAAAGCGAAAC
Source organism: Acanthosepion pharaonis (assembly GCA_903632075.3). Taxonomy (NCBI): domain Eukaryota; kingdom Metazoa; phylum Mollusca; class Cephalopoda; order Sepiida; family Sepiidae; genus Acanthosepion; species Acanthosepion pharaonis. Next base: position 134,314 of record CAHIKZ030000102.1, on the reverse strand, counting down.
AGTCTGTGGATGACTATATATATATATATAAATTGTGTGTAGCATTACTCATGAGCTGTTTATGCACTTCCTGTTCTCACAAAAGATTTACGCATGTATCCTAGATTTTTGCTTCGTATATGGCTATTTGATAATACGTATTTAAGTTCAGTTGTATGTACGCCTGTCTCCCTTAAAGAATATATGTGTATGAAAGCGTCTTTTTTTTCTGATTAAATAGATCCGAAATGTTTTACACAGTTTGCACATGCTCTTTCAGGTCTTTTTATACGCTATCTTCTGGGGATTATCACTTTACGCACTTAATTATGTCGCTCTAACTGAAAGCACGTGTACATATGTTTCTTCTAATTTTTATATACGTATATATTCAATTAACAAACTTCTAAGTCTCTGTAAACACAACATTTCCACCGACGTATATGCGAGAAATACCGAACAGTTTTCTAAATTCCTTTAGCGTTTGTTTGCTCACCTAACAATCGACTTCATTTTTTTCATTGAATTTCGCAAATAAAAATAGCCTCTAAAATATACTTTCAATAAAAATACAGGAGTGTCATGAGAGTTTTTAACTTTTTTATTTCACAATTTATTTAACCGCATTTCTCTAAAGTTTATATTCAGGAATCAATTTAGTTTTTCCGCTTCGTTCGATGGCCTTTTATCTTATTTTACTCAACAGCATGGCTTCTTTCTCTTCCGTCCTCTTTCTTCAAATAAGCATGTATTTTCTATCGATCTTTTAGAAACGTTTTTCAATGACAGACGTCTACGATTGAGTTTTTTCATATCGACGTTTGCACGAATCAGAAGTGTGAAATGTGTGACGCATATTCCTTAAATGCTTAAAAATGCCAACCAAACCATTTAAAGTTTGCATACGAGATTTGATGAAAATGTATGAGGACTATGTATTAGCGTATTTATTTTTAGATAAACACACATATAGTAGCTATGGTAACGAGGATAAAGCAGGTAAACTGACGCTGCTTGACACAGACTGAGATTGAGCTCTCTGGCACATGCTCACTAAGTTATAACGTCCTCGCAGGTCTTTGGACGGGAAGTGTGTAGAGTGTGGTCGTCTCACTACACGACAGAAGTTCCATCCATGGCTTGCGCAGCGTTTTTGTCCAAGCACAACATTCCTCTCTTTTGACAACCACTATATCCCTCAGATCTCGCCCCCTTCTGACTTTTTCCACTTTCCACAAATCAAATCCCGCTTGAAAGGATCAAGATTTCAAAATGTCGAGGAAATTCAAAAGAATGCGACGATGCCGCTGCTCATTATCCCAATAACGAAATTCGTGTGTGACTTGCATTCTCGAGTAGTTTGTAACACCCTATTTATCATCACCCAGTTGCGCCTCTGGACTGAGTGCGCTCAGGGGCGGTTCCGTCAAAGGACAGAGTCGCATCTCAGGAAAAGTATACTGAGAGGTGCCCAGCCCTGGGAAACAGCTGCCCGAGGCCGGCCCTCTCATTGCACCAGAGAGAGAGAGAGAGAGAGAGAGAGAGAGAGAGAGAGTGCTCGTACCGAGGCCAGCTCAACCGACGGTTGCGGGACATGCGGACAATTTTTGTTCCTTGCCCGGGTGTACACGCACGGGCTTCCCACATTAAACCGACCTTGTGTCACAAACAGACACTTTTTGAGTAAATACAAAAACAAAAACAAAAACAAAAAATGAGAAGAAAATCCCAATAATAAAATTCCAGGAATGTTTCCATCAATGACGCTGCATAAAGTGTCTAGCTTCAAGAGGGGACTACTTCGGAAGAGATTGAATACCGAATTGATATGTGTTTTCTTTGTATAGTACCAGCCCCGATGTTTGTTGATCAGACGACGTTTACTCAACTCAGATTATTTCTAATTTTTAATAATCGATAAAAACGCGCGTAATCATCTGCTGCTAGCAGCTCTTTTGTATTGCGCTCAATACATGTGACGAAACAGAAGCTAATATTAAACATCTAGACACATCGGACGTCAAAATTTCAATTTAAAGTATCTTATTCTTATATTCTCGTGTTTACTTATTACATGTAATTTTGGAAATGGGTGTGTGTTAACCCCATCATGGGACTAGAAAAATCTGAATAATTCCTACGATCATGAATGAAACGTCACAAAACCTTGCTCACCAAGTGTCACACAAAACCAACTTTGACATATTCAGAATAAGTGTGAGAAATGGGACTGAGGGGAAAAAAAAGAAGAAATATCTTGATTTTCTTCTCTCTCCGAGGAGCTTATTATTATGATATTTGCTACATCGTTTAATTTTAACAAGATAGCATTATAAAACTTTGAAGAGATATGGCTCTTTAAACTGGCCATATTTTTAAAAGTTATGGTAAAAATGTAGTTGATATGGGACAGACTTTTTATTATTAGATCTATTTTTTGAATGATTGCATGTTCTTTCAGCACACCGAACCATGTCATTGAACTTGTAAGCTTTTCCACTAATGTGAGATTAATCATCACGGCTTACCATTTTGTATTTGACCCGTGTTCTTGTAAATTATTTCGCATGTGATATGAAGTGTGAAATACGAAGACAAACTTAATATATCTGTAATCCTTGTGAATGCGATTTTCGTAAACACAAGCTCTGTTATAATTATTTTAAAATTAATCATCGTGGTTGCAATATTTCGTAAACAAGCGTTTACAATGCCAGTGGGTACCAGAGATGTTAAAATTGAAAATGGTGCTAAATGTTCGTCAACTGAAATGCATATTAAAGCATTGCTACTATACTCGTAATAAATTTTATTCAGTGTTGATTCGTTGCCTTTGATATAGAGAGCCCCCAGAACTAGAAAGATTATTATAAAATAAATAGACCTAATATATCTATATTATTAATGAAACATGCTTAAATTAAGATATGCTGCCTATATATATATATATATATATATATATATATATATATATATATATATATATATATATATATATTCAATATATCCCATAACACCCTTGATCGTTAAGCCTTGGATCGGGTATAATGGAGATCAAGGGGTTTTAGTGGACTCAGCAGTTTTCAATCTGCTTTTCTGAATCGGCTTCACGAAGCGAGAGCAAGATCTAAAACGTCGGCCAATCTAACAGTGATCTTGTCCCACAATCCTCACTCTTTCTCCATATGGGGCCTCCTATGTAAATCACTAGCGGATATGAAGTGCAACTAAAGATTATCGCACAAAATTTCATAATTGAATCAATTAAACTGTCAGACCCTCATACGTCGAAACCGACTGGAGAGTTCATTATATATATATATATATATATATATATATATATATATATATATATATATAAAAAATAAATTCAAAAAGACAATTTAAGTTGAAAGTTTTTATACGCAGCACTAAATTATATATATATATATATATATATATATATATATATATATATATATATATATATATATATAATACTAATACTGGCATATAGAAAGAAATATGAGAAAGAGTTTAAGTTGAAAGATTTTATACACAGCACTAAATAATATATATATATATATATATATGTGTGTCTTACAAAGTTTTATACACACAAAAACACAACCATTCCCCAAACACACATTCATATATATATATATATATATATATATATATATATATATATATATATATAAGAATAAATTCCAAAAGTGAATTTAAGTTGAAAGTTTTTATACGCAGCAGTAAATTAAATATATATATATATATATATATATATATATATATATATATATATATATATATATATATATACCCTAATACTGGCATATAGAAAGAAATATGAGAAAGAATGATATAAAAAAAATCATCTTATCTAATATATTTGTAGCCCTACACCGAGATTGCATGATATCTTGGAATAATGCTTATGTGAACATTATTCGAAAATAATTCTTCGAATACAATTATTCGAAAAACATTTATTCGTAATTCTAAATTCTTTGCATGAAAATTAATCGAAAGGATAGTTATACTATAAGATAATTATTCGAAGTACAAATATCGTTAATAAAACAATTTACCAAGGGAAAATGCTTAAGTTATATGATACTGCACGCAAATAGTCAACTACTGAAGTGTACTCGTTAAAGGATGCCACTAATTTTTAAAGTTTTCCATTTACGTCGCTGTATTTGTTGGCGAACTTGATATTTTGGCAACCTGCTCTTACTTTTGCAATATGAATTTCTTGAAAGACGTGTTCTCTTTTAAGAGCGTCTAATTATTTCCATATTGAGGGCTGATGGGATGGAAAAAAAACTTATAACCCTTGAAGGATGGCAAAGAGTTCTAGGTAAATCAGCATTGAATCTCTCAAAGAAAGATCACATCCGTATTTCAAACATTGCTATTTAAAATGATTATCATTTAGTAAAATTGTACTTTCGATTAATTTCTATTCAATCATTTTACGGAAAAAGCCAATTCTTAACAATATTAACTACGGACAAGTCCACAATTTGCTAACCGTGTTCGGAAAATAATACATCTCTATAACACATTAAAAACATACATATAACGCATACAATCAATTAAATTGAAAAAATAAAATCATCCTTGATAATGGCTAAAAAGTATAGCCGAAAGCGCTCAGGATTATAGAATATTTGGACACTTTCTACAAACTCTGTTCCAAGAAAGAAAGCTCTCGTTCGAACACAAGAAAAATTAAATAAAAGGTTTACCGTAGGACCTTGTCTGTCGTTTTTAATGAAAGATGCATAAATGAAAGTTTGCTGCGTAAATATACAATTATATACATACATATATATATATATATATATATATATATATATATAACTGATTTAAAATGTTTTTTTCACTACACAGTAATAACGATTTAAAATATGTTTTTTTTTCACTACACAGTAATAACGATGTTTCAAAAATGGAAGCTAAAAACTTTAAATTTAATTTTGTGATTAAATTAAAAACATTAGTTCCATTTCATCCTCAAGCGAATCTGTAAATTTACATTGAGCACTATTTTGTAAAAAATAAAAATATCAATAAGAACACCGGATTACATATCTTACTGTTCTTTCTTTATATATATATATATATATATATATATAGTGTTTATTTGAAAGATTGGTTTTTCAGTGGTTTGCTGATAAGGAGGCATTTAAAGCAAGCAGAGATTGTTGTTGAGTTCTTAATAATGTAGAGAGCGTTAACAGAATTAATATGATTTTTTTTTCTTTTAACTTATCCATACATCGAACAAGCATGAGTTAAGTGAAAAAATTTCCATATCAATTCTATATATTTTCTTTAAACCATTTCACCGCAAGCAAAGCAATAAAGCCACTAAAACGCAAGCATGATCGTATATGGGAAAAAGAAATCATATGAGAATATGAGAAAAACAATATATTATTAAAGACAGAAGAACAGAACAGGAATTAATAAAACAGAAAACATGCGGAAAATGTGTTTTACAAGGCAACTATGCTTAACTATAGTTTCTAAGTAATAGAATATAATCAGGTATTAAAAAAATACATGGTAACCCAAAGGAAGACCTGCGGCCACTCAAGGTAGTCAGTTAATGGCACGTTTTTTTTTTCGGACATAAGAGTAGGAAACATAATTTCACCCTGATCAGAAAAGCAACCACTTAGGAGTTTGTTACACAAATTAGTTGTTTCTTTGGAATAATGTGTGTCAATGTGACTTCTTTCTTAACAATAAGAAGAGAATGCAGATGAATCGATCATGTGTACGTGGCGTGGCCTGACCGAGCTGTAAATGTCTGGAACTAAGAACTCATTAAATTGCCGATTGTGTAATGAGAGGCATTCTGGGAATGTGGCTGTAGGTTTGAAAATAATCCATCACCGAGAAGTTCGCGTAAACTACTTTGACCCCTGTCAAGGCTGGATAGTGAGTATTGGACAGTTCAAGCTCAGATGCTGCAACAATAATCCATTTTTCCCCTAAACTGACTCCTGGAAAGATAGAAGCATGAGGCGAGGAGTCAGGTACTTTCGGAAGCAGTACAAGAAGCGGGCTATTTTTCTAGTATCTTTAGCGATAGTTCGCATAACTAAGTACCACTTGAGATCTAAATATTCAAGGCAAGGAGCCTTATTGTAGATAAAATCGCACATCGTGATAAGGGAAAATTCAGTTTCTGCTCTAAGATGAAACAATGTTGCTTCATTTTGGAAGTATTGAATGATACAATCCAATGGCGAAAAACTGTTTAAGCTCGATCGGAGATATCAGCTGCCACGATCTGTTTAATCTATTAATTTGGCAGTGCATCCATAAACTGTGGTATTATCTGCATTATATATGCACTAGTGATAGGAGAAAGTCCCTGAGCATATCATTAACATACAGCCAAAATTAGGTAGAACCAAGGAGAAAGCCTTGAAGTTGAACAAGATCAAGATTTGATCGAGGGTCAAAGACGTGTTTGCGATAACTTCTGGCATCGTGCTGTCAAAACCACGAAACTCTTTCATCTACTCCATTTCACTCAACTGTGTTAGCTCTGTGGTATGATTCCTGTGGAATACGCTGGTTTCATCTGTTAGGCTGGCAAATCAATTATGGTTAGATTCTAATAATAAAAGTCAGTAGTTTTCAAACCGTTCTACCCAATGCACTCTTTTCATTATAGATTAGAATGTCATTCCCCACTTCCCAATATAGTCAAAATATACATTTCAAATAATATGTATAGATTATTAAAAATCTTCCTTCTTTTCAATATTATATATATATATATATATGTAAAGACAATAGGTTAACTGTAATAGTTGCCGTCGCGTTTTGTCCGATGTGGACTTTTTCAAGGCAAAAACGAAATGAATTGATTAAACAAAGTAATTGATAATAACAATAGAAAATGTCGTTAGCAACTGGAAGAATTTAGAGAACGCAATATATTGGACAAAAAGTAGAAATTAAAAAAAAAATGCAGTTATGAGCACAAAACAGACCTCGCAAAAACAACTTAGCTAATGCGCTAGTCATACACAGAAATAAATTCAACCACAATTTTGATTTTAAAAATGCCACACTCATAAGAAAAAAGAAAATAACTCACTCAGAAGGAAAATCCTCGAGAGTGCCGCCATTGAATATTACCCAAATATTAATTTACGCCCAGGCTTTTTACTTATTTCACCTTTCTTAACAGAATTACTACTCTCCCAAACAAACGTACAGAACAGTATCGTGAAATCAAAAGAAAATTGTTGAATCCGTCAACACGGCAATAAAAACAATATCTCCACACGTGACAGTAATTGACATAACTTTCAGTTAACAGTATGAAAATAGCATCTTCTAAATTCTTCTACTTGCTAAGGGCATTTTGTTTTGTTATTATTAGTTATTTTTTTTATTAAATTCAATTAGTTTTTGCCTTGAAAAAAAAGCCACATTGGACGAAACGCGTCGGTAACTATTACAGTTTTCCTATTGTCTTTTCCATTTTTAAATATTGTCTTTTCTACATGTTAATTGTGAGAAATTTTTCATATATATATATATATATATATATATATATATATATATATATATATATATATATATGAGTTATTTTATAGAGGATATTTACAAATTTAATCGCAGTAGAAAACGTTGATTGATTTTTAAACTTGAATGCATATGAGTAATTTTTTGGGGTTTAATTCAGAACAATTGTTATATAAATAAGCTGAAGCAAACTTCAATAAGAAAACATTCAGTACTATGACAGTGTATTGTAATTCAATAAACGAAAATGTATGAACAATTCAGGGTATTTAAATCGATTTTATTCTCATAGAGATTACAGTTAATGAAAAAGCTGTGAAAAATTGAAAGCTTTTTTACTCTCCTCTACTGAAACTCTGAAATACTAACCATCAGAATCAGATGCACACACAAAGAAATACATACACACACATACTTAAACATATTCGTTTCAGTTGGAAGTACCGCATCACCAACAACGAGGTCCTCCCTCGGACATCTCTCCCCAGCATCGAGGCTACCATCCTTCAATATCGCCTCCGCTGGGCGGGTCACGTGTACTGTTTGTAGAATTCGCCAGCGGCAAGAAGCTGAGCGGAGGCCCAAAACGACGCTTCGAACAGGCGAACATCAACACCGAGACCTGAGAAACCATTGCTGCAGACAGGCCTTCCTGGAGTAGGACTATTCAAGGAAATACTGACATTTTCCAGTTCAACCGTCAGAGGATTCGCGACTCACCAAGACACCTCCACCGCCCATACTTCTCTAAGACTTGTGTTCACTACCATTCAGGAGTAGGCTGGGCCTTCACACCATTTCTGTCACTGCCATCAGAGGGGAGAAAGTTAATAAGGAATGAGAATGACAATCCTGTTGCTGGAATGGGAGCGGGTACCGACGATATATGTTCGCGTGAGGATGTGCATAATTTCTTTGGAATAAATTTATTTTATTTTTAATCCCATAGTATTTCTCAATGTTTTAAAGGTTACACGCATTTGAGTAGAAGCCCAGTTTTTTTATTATTATTCGACAGTTTTTATATAACGTCATGTGCATTCTTTATTATAAAACGAATGCACTGGCCTCTAGATGTCCACGTCCTCTTTTATCTTGTTTCCAAGTATTTAATTTCTTCTTTGTTGATCGCTTCCTTTATGATGATGTCATTCATGACTAAACTCACCGGCAACGCGCAGGTTCAGAACAAAAGCATCCAGTTTCATCAAAACCTGCTCGCATCATCCATGACCTATCAGAGTTGGTTAGAGTTGAACACAAATCACAGTAGTAGAAACGACCGATAGCGTGAATTTCTTTAAGGTGGACTTCAATTTGCCAGGAAGTAACCCCCCACATTTGACTTCTTGACCCTCCTTTGCTGCACATATGGAATGAGACATACTGAATTCAGTTAGTAAACTGCAAATGAATGCCGCTGAATTGAAATTATAAGTAGCGCCTTCTGTAGCATGTCCGTTATGCGTAGCTGACTTCATACGCTGGTTCTACCGTTGAGATCTGTTGTAAATCTCATCTGCCTGTTCTACCATTGTGCTCTTTGCGGATCATCGCGGTTAGTCTGGATTCTCGTCTTTGACCTTGCAGCCATGGGTGGCCCTACCAGGAGTTTAGAACTGCCGACAGCATCATTGGACTATTAATCGTAACCCTAAAACCCAGCTACGACAATGAGTGTAATTCACGCCAAAAAATAATAGGGCGTCTACTCAAACACGTGTATCCAATAAATATAACGTTTAAATAATAATATATATGTGTTTATTTGGCCTGTTTAGAGGCCAGAAAGAAAGACACGGAAGACGAAGGTAGATTGAATAAGTGTACTGAAATAACAAATATATACAAATCAAGAGTGTTAGCAATAACCAGTAAGAAGTGTCTATCCGAACGGTCAGGTTACTAGTGCGTCTCCGCTGACCAACGACTCTATATTTAACAGTCCCCACCACTTCGGCAAAGCCTCGTCCGGCTTACTCTCTACCAAGTAGAGAGTTCGGCAGAAGTCGCACACAGTCAGAGACTGCTCAACAACTTTATATTTAACAGTCCACCCGGGGAATGTATGTGGCACAAGGCCGAGTTTAACGTGGGTTTCTCTGAGCCCATAGGATCGGCCAAAAAATATCCACTTTGACCCGCATATGCATCTGTCTACCTCCCCGGACGAAACTTTGCCCTACGCCAAAGCCTCGTCCGGGTTCCTCTCTACCAAAGCAAAGCAGAGATTTCGGCAGAAGTCTCACACGGTCAGAGACTGCTCAACAACTCTAATCCTAGGAAGTTTCGCAATTAGTATTTATGAGCGGAGGAAGAGTTCATTCTATTGCGTGGGGGCGGTACCACAACAATATATATGGAAGTACACATATATTATGCATATTTCATTGCAATGTTAGGAAAATATTTCCTTTAACTTTTTTACTCATTCACTTCAATATCTGATTAGAATTTACAGTAATATAATGCGACTGTGACTTAAAACATGTGTTATCAATTTTAAATGAAATGCCAAAAGTAACAGTTTCAGACGCTGTTTGTCTATTAATTTTGTCAAATTAATCAACAACAGATAAAATCAATTATTACCTTCGTCTTCTTCCATAGTTAAATTTAGCCCGCTCTCACTGTGCAAATAATTTATAAAAATGGCGATCGAATAATTTATTTTTCCTCTTGGATATTTCTTATTTGAATTAGACTGTAATGCGGTCATGACATTTATTTGTGATCGATCGTCTCTTAGATCGTCAAATACCGACACTTTTAAAATTGAATCTAATTTCGTATCAGACAGTTTATGAAAAGTTTTACCCATTATATTCGGAGAGGAATTGATTAATTGCATTTCTTCCTGATATTTGCTGCAGTTTACGCGACACACTACATGTTTTATCAAACAGAATCATCTTTGTTTATACAATCGCGAACCAAAAAAATGTGCTTCCATCCATTTGAAGCATCCATAATACAGAATATTCCTATTTCGCCTTAAATCTTTCCGTCAGTATAGTAATTTCTATGAATTAGCTCTTTCCAGTCTGTCAGTTATGTGCCACGCGTGATACACGCTTAGGCGATCATGTATCTTTCGATACATGACTGACGAGGCAGACTTTTTTTTACCACAGTAGTTTGCCATTTCTTTCTGCGTAGACCATTTGCTATCCGAGGCTATATAACCCAGTCTGTCCTGCTATTTACTCATATCTTGGGGGAGAAGTAGAGTATTTATACCTTTCCCAACGTAAGTGAATGGAATGGATTCGACTGGAATCCGAACTCGGCTCTCCGATTCCTCAATCTATTATATCTCCGCTAATTAATAATAACTTGAGAGAATTTATAACATTACCCTACAGATTATGTTCATTTAAAGTATACAATAAACATATATTCGAAAAGGGGAAAGGGGCTTTTTTCTTAATAAAATTTATGGAATATTTACAACGGTGAACGAAATAAAAATAGTGTTTAAAATAAACGGAACGTCTACTCAAATGTGGATATCCATGAAAAATAACTTTTAAAGGGATTAGAATATGTTGGATTAATAAATAAGTAACGCAATGTACGATGTCGCCATTTTATATTTCTAATTTCAAGCAGGCGTGTTTGTTTTTGATTTTGTCGACTGATTTTGTCGATTATAATAGGGTATCGTCTATGTAAAAAAAGATCACCATGGCGTAATTCGACCTGCCAGAAATTTGGTAGTGTCATGCTGTACTGCTTGGCATTCGCGGCGAAATCTCTAATACAGACATTTTAGAATATTTGGGTGCCAATCTGAGAACAGGATTCGAAAATAATTGGGTAAGTCTAATGGTGATTACGAAGGTTTTTGGAGAGATCGCTAGTGATGGCTACGCTATGTTAATCTTCTCACAGGGCCTCAAACTCAACACGAAGGCCTCCATCAAGTGCGTTGAGGGGGAAGTGCTTTCCTGATTCAAGGAGTGGTTGCTAGAAATCCTATATCTGAAAACAGGACTCTGAACCATGCCACGTAAGCAGGAGAACTCAGTCATGGCTATCAGACAATTTCTGTAAGCACACCACTCCTTAAATATGGTCAGCTAACTCTCCAGGCTGCAAAACCTTGATTATTGTATGTGGGGAGCATATAAGCGAGAGGCCAACAAAACTCCTTGCAACACTAAAGATGAACTGAAGGCAAGGATTATGACAGCATAAAGAGATCGTACATAAGAGTTGCAGGGTGTTTTGAAATCGTCTGGATGTCGTAGTTGAAGACAATGACGATTTTATTCAATAAACTTACTCAATGTTATTTTCATTTTTGCGTAATTTAATTCTGTGTAATTTAGACGACAATCTATCTATCCCACCCTACATATACAGGGTGGTTGAAAAGTAACTCCATATAATGTACCCTCCAGTCTATAATTTCTACAAGACAGGAAAGACCAACATACAGAAAATAGGGAGTTACTGTTCAATCACCATATATATGAATTGGGATCAAATACAGATCAAATTTGGATCGGAATATGAAAGAAGTCGTAAGATGAAGAACAAATAGAAAAGATTTATCTAAAATATTTCACTTTTATTAAAGCTTCACCAGAGACTGAGACATGGCGAAAAAAAAAAGAAATTCTAGTATTTTTATTTCTGTATTATTTGATTTTCATTGTTTGATGAGGAACATAAATCAGCCTTTGTCTAAGATAAAGTGGAAAGAACCTTTCTCTGTTACTAGTAATAATTATTTCAGGGATGAATCTCAGAAAAAGTGACAGTTGTGTCAAGACGCTTATCGTAGACTCACTTCTATTCTTCGGGCTTACTCAATTCCTCTTCCATGTGAATCCAGGAGGTTTGCTTCCAGCAAAGATTTTGAATTCTCTGATATATTTCCCCAATAGATAAATGTTCAAGGTAGTTTAAATATTTTTGTATCTGTCCTCATCAATTGATGGTCTACGAAATATATATATATATATATATATATATATATATATATATATATATATATATATATATATACTGCTGCATTTCCTCAAACACACTGATATCATTATGATAATAAACACCGCATTTCTTTTTACCCCGAGCGTCTTTAACAAAATCATACAGTTTATGTCCTTTTTTTGGTCTAATTCTTCTAATATCTCTATTAACAATAATTCGGGTGATAAGCTTCTTTATGCAGCTTATTGAGCTGATTATCAGATAGCAGTCACATTCATTTGCCACTTAGCACTTCAAAGTTTATGTAGCAGTTCCCACGGTATGTGATGTATCCCTTTTGGACGCAAATCGTTATAGGTCGCTGCAACTTTCTCATTTTGTTACTCCAAGGCAGCGGTTCTCAACCGACGTACCGCGATGCACTTATGTACCGCGCGACCATCTTAAGTGTGCCGCGAAATATAATCACAGCATCATACATATATATATATATATATATATATATATATATATATATATATATATATATATATATATATATATATGGGAAAGGTATGGATCCTCTTACTCTCCCCCTCCAGCTATGGGTAAAATAGCAGGGCAGACTAGGTTCTATAGCCTTGGATGGCAACTGGTCTGGGAGAAGGACAACTCTGAATTCAAAACCTGCGGAGGGTCGTTTGGGAACCTTGTGGCACTCGGTGCACCAGGTCTCTGTATTCGTCCCTTCAAAAAGTGTGGATGGTCCTGCACGAGGCCTTCACCACTATAATCAAATCTCATGTGCCGTTGTCGGGCTGTCGGTTTCCTAGAAACTGAACTGCTTTACCCTCATGCATCAAATCTCGACGGGAGAGTCGATTATATATATATATATATATATATATATATATATATATATATATATATATATATATATATATATAGCTCGTGCGTCTTGTTAAATAACATAAAAAATAACAAGACTACACTTAACTGAATAAGAAAAATATGTCTGCTTATCCAACAATTGACCAACCATTAAAGAAATGACGAAAAAATAACAGGCACAAAATTCACACTAAATAACCTGCACAAAGAGTTGAATACAAACATTGAAATAAAGTAAGTTCTTATTTGTGTTCCTATTCTTTAAGAAATGTACGGTTTTATTTTATAAATATGTATATGTATATCCTCTGTCTAAACAGTTTGCTAAGTGTATCGTGATATTTTCATTTGCGCCTAGCTGTGCTGTTGTTTACAAGTTTTAGAAACACTGCTCTTCCTTAGTAATGTGTTACTTTACCATTTCCAACTGTCATTAGTCTGCTAAACATGGCTATAAGAATTCCTTTTCATATCTCTTCCACATCGCAATTTTGATGGGTTTTATAAACCATCAGTGGCTGATTTAATAGCATAAGTTTTATTAGAAAAAGAATTGTCGCTCTATCCTTAATGTTACATCATTTTAATTTTTGTCTTTATGGCAATTATTTTATGAGAAAAAATAAAATAAAAAGTCCGCCCTCCAATAGATTAAACTTTTTGATTCATCCTGTTTTTTAAACAAGGATTTGATTAAAATAAAGTCAAGAGAGACAACGATATTGTGAATTGAATGAATTTCTTACTTTTCTTGTTGGGATGTGTGCGAAGTATAATGACAATCTTTGTCGCACCAGCGTAGTTTGACGAAAGGGTAAATTATCGCCATTATTGAAATGGCCCTTTTTAAAATAATGTTGTCAATTCTCCAATTATTTCTCCGAACCAAATTTCCAATTTTATTCTGTCTTATTTGATTCAACGTAGGTAATTAATACCTTTTCATCAAAACGAAAACAAAAAAACAAAAATCACCGGCACGAAGGACACCATTTAATTTACATCATCGATTTTTAGCAATAGGCTTAGTTTTATTGAAAGTAGTACCTCTGCACACACACACACACACACACACACACACACACACACACACACACACACACATATATATATATATATATATATATGAGGGCGTCAGTGGTTAAATGTTTCCGTATTTCAACTGTTATATATATATATATATATATATATATATACATGGATGTGCATTTAATTGGGGTTGTATTCTTTTTATATGTTTAAGAAGTTATGTGTTTCTGGGAGTGTGTTTGAATGTGTTGTGCGCACTCTACATTATGTGTGTGATTTCTGATTTTCATTCTTTTCATAGATCTGTATATGTGTGTGTGTTTTTTCTCTCTCTCTCTCTCTCTCTCTCTATATATATATATATATATATATATATATATATATATATATATATATATATATATATATATATTATTTCAGAATAATACATCGAAAACATGTCAATCGATTCTGTGTTTGCCTGGAATCACACTCTCACATATATAGACACACATGTTATCCCAAGAAAACACATAGGAAAATTCTTCCCTCCTCCCACACAAACAATCAAACAAAAGTAGGCATAAATAGATCAACTTAAAAAAAAGTGACTGATGATCGCAAAAGCGGGTAATCTAGGGTTATAAACTAATATCCATACAACTAAATATGCTAGTTCTATCACAGATATTGAGCACTTTCCATTAAGCACTGCAAACACACACACACACACATATATATATATGTATAGATATAGATATATAGAGAGAGAGGAAGATAGAGAGACAGACAGACAGACAGACAGACAGAGACATAGACCGAGAGTGAAAGAGATGATAGTGCGTATGCATTGCCGCATTAGATAAATATGCTTTTTATGCGTAAAGATTTCTCAAGATTCAATCATGACTCTCCTGCCTTCTCTTACTCTAAGTAATTCCTGAACCGTCAACATTTTTCTTTGTACTTACTGTACAGTTCATTCCCTCAAATCAAATTAGTAGCTTACTCGAAGTGTTACCCGGCTTAGCTCGCCTTCAGTATGCCTTGTGAGTATTAAATTTCCTAAACTTCAGATGTCTCTTTCTGATTCTATATGTAAATCTCTTTATTGTTCTCCTTTACGTAAAACTTTATAACATATTCAGTCCATTGTATTCATAGCATACAATATTATCGACCGGTTTTTTTGTGGAAAAGGTGGATAAAAATAAATATCTGACCACGTCCCTTACAGAGGATTTCTACTAGACTAGCAATACCATCGAGTTAGTCAGAAACCGCAGCTTCCACTTTATTTACTATGAATTCGCAGAAAAAAATATGGAGCTGATGATGACCTTATGTTACTGCTCTCTTGAGAGTGTACTGGCATAATTCATCACTGTTTGCTATGCCAGCTACCGGCATTGGACAAGTGAGCCCTCCAAAGCATTATAGATGTCATCCAGGAAAATAATTGGCTGCTTGTTACCCTTCTTGGACAACTTTTCTAATTCTCATTGTTGCAACAGAGCAGTAAACATAATGATAGACCGTACGCATCATTGGTAAAATTTGTTAGAACTGTTTTTACTTTTATTAATTCTAGAAAAAAATGTTTCAGGGCTGTTTTTATTGTTGGGTCCTACGTAAAATAAACGCTGCCGCACGCTTACAATTTTCAACGTATTTTAAACGTTATTACATTTCTTCATTTGATGGTGTTTTTTTTTATTTTTGTAAGGATTGCTGTGTGGATTGGTGCTGTCCAAATTTTAATTGTGTATTGATGTTGTAGAGTAGTTTTCATAGTGGAGGCTTGTATTTCACTGAATCGGTCTTTAAAAAGGTTCGACGTACAAAACGTTAGGAACTTGAAATAATAGTTAATGACGCAGCAATCTAGTTGTGGTGGTTGATACTTTAATGTCCGACATCGACTGACTCACCAACTCACTGAGCTCCCTGGCGACTGCTACTACTACTACTTATTATATGTGGAAGAGTCTATTAACAATAGAATAGGTATGTTCCGGTATAAAAATTGAACAGTCTGAAAAAGAAAAAAAAACTAATAAATAAAATAACTACAAATCTGTCGCTTCAAGTCTCTTCATCTTTTGGTAGGATTGTTCCTTATTTCATCTCATGGAGAAGACTAGATTATGACATGACATTTAAGCGTTAGTTACATCTTTTCAATTAAGGTTTCAGTTAAGCTTTCCTTATTCCTTGGTTGATTTCTGAAAGTCTTCATTGGCTATTCTTATGTGAATTCAGATTTATGTGTTACACGTTTGGCATACTTTAGTCTGTTCCATTTGAAATAGCACATTTCGTAAAGATAATTAATTTATAATAATCTATTTTAATACTATTTCATTAAAATATTCATACTCAATTTGCAGCTAGTTTTATGTGAAGCAAAATATATTCTTTGCAAATGATTCTTTCAGTTAATAATTGTGATTCCAGAGGATGTTCTTCGAAAGAAAGCAACAGCGAAAATATCGTTCAAGTATCGCTGTGAAATAAGTCGGTAACTTATTAAATTATTCCTCATCGTTCTATAAATGTGGTGGTGGTAATTAATGGTAGCAACTTATCATCAGTAACACTTTTTATTATACCGGCTTTTACAGTGGGGTGTAATATTTTCTGGCTTTTCTGGAAAGGGTTGCTAAGCCGTAGAAAATAAATCAGGCAATTTATATTTGATTCGTGTTCTACGACTTACCAACCCTTTTCAGAAAAGCCATAAAATATTTTGAGATTGTAATAATTTTTTATAATAATCATTTAGCTAAACAAGTGTTGCTAATTAACCCATAGCTGAGGGAGAAAAGGTGAATTCACATCTTTTCCGAAGGTATTTGCGCATAAGTGTATATAACGAACTCAATGGTAATTTGGAACTCGACACTTCGATTAACAGTTCCGAGCCATTATCTATTACACCACCTGCACATCCAAGCGTACAGCACCTGGTTTCGCCAAACAGTCCCCCCATTTGACCAGGTTCTAGGTTCCATAACTTCGGTTATAATACGGGAAACGGTGTGTTATAGTGATATGTCCTTATTTCGTATTATAGAAGATGAACTTTATTAATATACACGTAGATAATTCCTAATAGCAATTTGTAAACACTTGCAAGTCTATTATTATACAAATAAAATATTGTACCTATCTTGCCAGCATTATTTTGCTACTTTTCCACTACGTCACTTTTATTTTATTTTTTTCATATTAGGCCTTTTCAAATAATATAACGTGTAGTTAGTACTGCTATTTTCTCACTTGTGAAAAAATAAACAGCGTCAACTCTGGAAAAAATACCATTTCAGGTGTTATTATATCCCTAATAGAAAACAGTCAAAATTGAATCCATGACCTGGATTTTAAATTGTTTTTATCGTTTATCAACACTTCGTAGTTTATTTACGATGGTTCGTTAAAATGTTCATAGGCTGACCAAGAGATAAATATAAGTAGACACACCAGTTGGTACACTCAAAGAAAGTTCCCATTGTATTCTGGATACCCTTGCACGTCTTAAGTCTGTCAACTTACATTTGCATCAACACATATGAATACTTACAGCACGAGAGATAAAAAAAAGAATACCAATATTATTACCGCTTCTTTACAGAGTAACACAGTGACAAATGAAATAGACGGATAATTAAGACCATAAGTAATGAAGCAATCTTATTTATTTAAGACAAAAAATGTCTTGCAGGACAACATAAAACGTTAAACTAAAAATATATGTTGCGTTCTCGTGTTTCTCCCCCTCTTCTTAAATTTATGCAGTAAGCTGTCTAGATATTGACACTCAATATCTAGATGTTAAGTTACTCATAATATATTCTGGCTTTTTTCATGACCAAAAAATCTGTTATTCGCATACGTTCACGTCTTCGTTGTGGAATCCATTCAATTAGCACACGGTCAAGAAGCCACACAAGAGCACAACGGTTAAGCTTCTGCAAAAGTTCTACTTTTGCGATAGTCATAACAAGAAATGTACGATTTTCTTATAAATTTGGGCAAAGTCATTTTTGCAGTCAACCCAATAAGAATTGGACCCAACAATAACTACAGATACACAATCCCATATCCGATTTCATTGGTTTCCAGAAATTCAAAAAATATTGAAAAACAAAAAACAAAAAAAAAAACGTATGGATACTAAGATCATGAAATATAAAAGAATACAAATCTTATTACAGCTTATTTATCGATTAACATAGTGACAAACTAAATAGAGGGATAATTAAGACCGTAAGTAATGAATCAATTTTATTTATTTAAGGCAGAAAATGTCTTGTGGAACAGCATCAAACGATAAACTAAAAAATATATGTTGCCCTCTCGTGTCTCTCTGTCGCTTCTAAAATTTATGCAGCCAGCTCTCTGCATATTGTCACTCGCCTTCAATGTTATATATTCTGGCTTGTTTTATGACCAACCAATGAGTTAGCTGCTTACGTTTAAGTCTTCAATTAGCACACGGTCAAGATCATTTTTGCCTCATGTAGTGTTTTCCTATTGTTTATTACTTTATGGTCATCACTTTCACTATAAAATTTACCTAATTGTCCTCCTTTTTCTTTAAATCATACACAGTGGTTGCCACGAAATTATATTCCTCAGTCAGAGGCCGAACAAGAGCACAACGTTCAAGCTTCTTCAAAACTCTACATTTTGTGATAACGAGAGATGTTTTTTCTAAGGGTATCTGCAGTTCTTTTTGACATTTACACTGTATAAAGTCATAAAAATTACAAAAAAATATCAGCAAACAGAATTCACATCTACCCAATACGAGAGCTTGACAACAACTGACTTTTGGCAGGCTCAGGTCTCTCAGCCAGGCTGGGAGTGTGCTAGATAGTCAGGCCGTTCATGACACCTTTTATCACGTAATACCGAAGTGGTTTGAGTCAAGCAGGTAAACTTTTTGCGCACCAAACTCCACACTAAAAATATTCTGTTTTAGGATGTTCCAATATGGGATTATCAAACTGTTTAATCACCGTTTATACAACTCCCTCCCTCTACGCAGATATATTTCATCACTAAATCTCATGAAGTACTTAAAGGACGAAACGTGTTACACGGAATTGTTTCACTTTGTCATTCAAAGTCTTAAGATTGTTCTAACATATATAAATTTTTATATGGTGTTCTATCATGTAAATGTCTCCTATTTTATGTTTATCTCTTCATCATCATCATCTTGCGGCCTCAGCCGAGATTGGTGTAGTTCATAATCTTGTCAAATCGCTGAATTTTTGATGCTTCGCTTGGGCTATCAAAGGTGTTTTCATCGTGACACCAACACTAAATGGATTGCCAACCAACAGAACAGGTTTGAATTCAGAATCCAGTTGCCAGCCAAGGTTATATACCCAGTCTGTCCTGCTATTTACCCATAGCTGGAGGGAGAAGAAAGAGGATTCACACCTTTCCCAAGGGTGTAATGGATTCGACTGGAATTCGAACTCGGCTCTCCGATTCCGCAATCCAAGCCGCTATCCATTACTCCACCGTGCCTTTATCTCTTAATGTATTTCTTCTTTCTAGTTATGATCCTCTTCATATGTAATTTTATTGGGGTTCGTATCAAATCTTTTGAATTCTATCTGTAATGGAGATTCATATCATTTTGGTAGTGTTTCCTAAAGAATTGATATGGATAACCAAGATCAAAACATAAATAATGACTTGGGTCAGGACAAATAAAATCGGAAAATTACAAATCGTGAAAGATTGATTGTGAAAAGAAATAGACAAAACAGATGAGAGAAAGCGTTTGGAATAAGCGGAGAGTTTAAGAGTGACGAGATTAGTTGTGAAAAAAGATATTCTAGTCTTAATGATAAGATGCCCTGATTTCCAAATCGGATTAGACAAAGGGTAACGAACTGATTAGATAAATATTTTCCGCCATTTTGTGCCGTTTTTTTTTTCATTACGAATTTCAACCCCCCTTTCTCTTTCTTTTGTTTCCTTCCTTCCGTTTGCTTTTCTTATTTCCAACATTTGTTTTCTTAATTTTCTCTCTTCTTTCCGCCTTCCATTTTTTTTTATTGTCTCTTTCTCCATTGTCGATTTTCTACAATTTTCTTCATTCATTATTTAAATACTTGTTTTTCTTACTCTTTAATTCCTCGCTTTTTATTTTACCAAATCATGAATCAATTCAGAATTTTAGAATTTTCTTTTCCTTTTTTTTCGATTAGGATCAATCTATTATAAATTTAATTGTTTCATAAAAAATCACTTTAATTTTTCACTTCCTGCTTTTATTACTACAATCTATCTCTACACCGTATATATATATATATATATATATATATATATATATTGATTCTATAAATTTTGCTGAATTCAAGCAAATAGATACTTAAACAATGAAAGCATTGTATTCTGTTTTGACTGAAAAACCTCATCCGAAACTAATCAGACTTTAATCACATGAACTACTCCGGTGTTTTTTTTTTTCGTCAACAGCACTGTAAAATTTACTTACAAATACTAAGTTAAGTAAAGAGTACAGCCATTATATTAAACGTCTGCGAGAGAAACTATGATTCAAACAAGAAAATGCATATGGTATCAATCCATGTCATTTTTGTTACTATGTATAATTATATATTTATATACTCTCATGTGGAAATAGACATTCCTTAACAAAACATGACATGATTTTCCCGAATTATATAAAATATAAAAATATTATTATTATTATTATTATTATTATTATTATTTTTATTTTCTTTGATTTCTGGCGTTTACACATTTCTTTCCGGGTCCCGCCCAGGGACCTAAGGTTAGAAATGGCGTCATGACACTTTCCACTGACAAAAAAAAAAAAAAAAAATTAAATTAAATTACATAGATAAAGCCATTCGTAAGGTGTGGGCTGTACTTGTCAGAACAATTTTTTGTATCTCCTTGAGGCATGCACTTCCAGGATATTATTATTATTATTATTATTATTAAAATTGCTTTGGGTTGTAAACAAAAGTTCGTAGTGTTTTTCGATAATTGGCATTTAACACATAATTTAGTTTCTAAAATGACTGACATTTATTAAATATAGAATATAATATAATTAAATATAAATGATATTGATCCTACTAATAATACTACTAGTAAATAATAATAATCATTGTGTGGTAGATTGTTTTGTTTGTTTAACGGCATATCAATTCCTATATTGGTAATTTAATGTCGAAATTTAATTTTCTTGTGGTCTTTAAAGTTACACAAATATGATATGTTATTGCGCTTTCACAATTGAATACACGGTAGATGATACTTAGCTTTTGCGCATGTACATGTCTGTGAGGACATAAGTACTAAAGGCAGTGACATGCCTGTGTGTTATGTTTTATTGAAATTATATTTTGGAATATAGTTTGATTTAAGAAATTGTACGACATAAGGATGAATGTCATGAAAGTATTCTTTCCTGTCGATAGTTCTATAAAAAGATATTGTTGATAATTTTTTAATATAAAAGTGTATTGCTTATATTTTTTATATAAAAAATGTGTTTTTTATAAGGTTCATAGTGTATTGTATGGTGGGAAGTTCACTATTTGCCCATATTTGGGACCCTAACAGTGTGGGACTGGTAAATAACAGCAATTAAGAAGTCCTTTCACCCTCTTCAAAAGTTACGATCTCCTAATCAAAGGTCTTGCTGCCGGACGTAGCTTATCGTCATACCCAGGACGAAAATAAAAGATAAAGAACAGGCCTCATCATAAATATTGCATGTCCTTGAATAATAGAGTATTTGACAAAGAAGAATAAAACTGTCATATAGGAAGAAAATGAATGACTATCGACACCGAGGTTCGAGCCTGACACTCTGGATTTATGAATATATGTTCTCCGGCAGTGTCAGGCTACTGACTGGATTCATTATTGAGTGACTATTGAGTGGAACTATCCAGTCGAATTAGTGTGAATTATTGTGCGTCAATGATTTGGGTTTTGATTCAGGATTTACCAGACGTTAAGGCGAGCCGCGATATTAACAGGGTATTCATTGAAATGGTTAATTATCTTTGGTAGACTTTTACTTCTTTGTTTTTGTTAAGTATTTATTTGCGGTTGTCATTAAATACTGTTTTATTTTGACATTGAAGTCATGAGTTATACTTAAATATTAACGGCCACCGTACGTCACAAAAAAAAAGAAGAAAAGTATGATAGTTTAAATTGGAAACGAAAGAATTGTCTATAAAGTGAGTGGAAGGAATGTCCGTTGTTATTGAAATTCTGGACACCATAATTTCAGAAATTCCAAAAATGGCTGAATTTGATATTCACAGAAGTTTATCCGCACTTGGAATGTTCGTATACACAGAAAAATTCTCGAATCATGATGAATGTTTGTGGACAGCTTGGACATGGGTTCTATCTCCAGCGAAATATGGAAAAGGCATTATCAATGACTTAAGGGAAATTATTAATGATGTAAAAGGAATTTTTTAATGATTTAAGGGAAATTATTGTAAGCGTTCTGGGATTTAAAAGGAAATATTTGTCGCAGATTACTTCCACAACGCAGAGAACAGATCACTGTAAGTTCAGACTCGAATATCGGGGGGTGGGGGGCAGAAAGAAATGCCCAAATCTCGATTCGCAGCTACTATCTTTACAAATCACAATACACATAACCAGTCAGAAAAATAACTCACTCTCCGACGAACGGTAGCTAAAATACACGAATTTTATTTCTGACTCTCGATTCGAGAACACCAACTGATTTTATTGGCCGAGCATTTTTACCATTCGACGGAAACTGGGAGAGGACGCCCAATTTTAGCATATCAAAATACTTTTATGGCGACTCCTGCGACTGACTTGTTTTTAATTTAAATATTCCGTCTTCAGCATGTCATGCGGAATACACGATCTTTTTTTCTTTTTTTTGGTAAGTAATTTTCTTTTTCGACACATTTTCCATCGTTGAATACACGCGGCACGCTTCCGTTGGTTTGACGAAGAAATTCGCCATTTTCTTTGCTATATTTATTAATGATTTTAAAGGAATTAATAATGATTTAAGGGAAATCATTAATTATTTAAAAGGAATTGTTAATGATTTAAGGGAAATTATTATTGACTTGGAGGAATTATTAATGATTTAAAGGGAATTACTAATAATTTAAGGGAATTATTAATGATTTAAAATGAATTATTAATAATTTAAGCTAAATTATTAATAATTTAAGCGAAATTATAAATGATTTAAAAGATATTATTAATAATTTAAGGAAAATCATGAATTATTTAAAAGGAATAACTAATTGAATTGAAGCTATTAATGATTTAAAGGAAATTACTAATAATTTAAGAGAAATTGGTAATGACTTAAGGGGAATCGTTAATGGACCACATTTCTATCTGCGCTTTTCTATTCAAATGCGACAAGAATTAACCACTTTGGAAAAGAACGAAAAATGAAATTCAGGTTAGTTTATTATCCAGAGTTACATTTTCTAGAACAACACATCTTTTTCTCTGTATCTTCTGTTACAGGAATATCGGAATTTCTTATACCAAAATATTAAGACATAAAGAAATTTGTGAGAAACAAAAGGAGGAGTGTTAAACTTCCATGTAATATTAATCCCCCTATGTGGCAGGGAATTCTGGGCAATCTTCTCAAAGATGAAGAAGTGACTTGGTGAAACAGAAATATCGTTCTACAGAAGGATATTGAGAATACCATTAACGGAACATATAAAAAAGTTTTCTGAGGAAAATGAAATGAACAACGTATAAACCTTCCAAAAGCTGTGAATCTGGTATAACTGTAAGGCTCTTGTGTATTAATAGATCTTTTGAGAAAGAAAACAAGATGGTCAATAACAACAAATACTATTCCTAATTAGATCGATTAAATGTAGTAATTGATGAAAGGCGTCCGGAACTGGCTAATCGGAAGGATTTCGTCATCTATCAGGCTAACACTAGAGATCATTATTTCCATTATTCGGACTATTGTCCTCATCTTTTTCGCCATATTTATCACAACGTTTCGGCCGTTGTACGCTCCGGCCTTCTTCAGGTGGTTGGAATTTCGAACTGAACCCTTTATTTCGCTCACTGGGGTAGACTGTTCTAGTTCCATGTGCCATGTTTGATGGATATCAGTTATCAAGGACACATTGCACAGTGGATAAAGGCGTTGGTTATATCCAGTGACAGGACCCAAAGAGTCTGAGTTCAATACCCGGTTAAGGCAGTGGAGAGCTTTCAGAGGGAAATTAACAGGAGATAACTGATAACTGACATCCATCAAACATGGCACGTGGAACTAGAACAGTCTACCCAAGTGAGCGAAATAGATGGTTTAGTTCGAAATTCCAACCACCTGAAGAAGGCCGGAGCGTACAACGGCCGAAACGTTGTGATAAATATGGCGACAAAGATGAGGACAATAGTTCGAATAATGTAAATAATGTACATAATACCTCATCTCAGAAATATAGAGAGACACTGGAGATCATGTCTTTTGGCAGATTTTGCAGAAATTGTTATGCTTTTTTTATGCGCAACTACACCCGCAGTATTTACCTGGCAGAGCATGTTAGCATTTATTTTTATCTTTAAATATTACCTTAATGTAAAGAATCTCAAGTCTCTGGAAGCCTGTGAGAAACAGATAAACCTCTTCATCATCAAATCCAGTAAAAATGGATTCATGAATCTCAAAGAAACCAAAATGTAGCGGAACAAAATAGTACATGCATCTTTGTGCAAATTAATTAACACAAAACGAATAATTCTGTTATTCTTTTCTTTTCTTTTTTTTTTTTGTATTTTCTCAATGGAACATGAACCAGTGCACATGTTACTACTTTATATGTCCATTCCACGGAGTCGTTTCTTGCAGAATTACCACAGATTTTCGACTGGATTTAAATCAGGAGAGTTTCCAGGCCAGTCGATAGTAATTTGATTTGCTCACCGGTAAGGCTTGCCAGTGTGTTCTTGCAGTGTTACAATTTCCGCATGCTTCCTTGCAGTAACGTCCATTGTCGACAACGGCTGTAGGACAACTAATTGACAGTCGAGACAATAGTATCTGGGCGTAATGAAAATCTGATGCAATCATGGATGACGCAATATTTTTCAAGGCCAAACAAATTTCACCATACACCCCGAAAATAGATTCATATTACTGCACACCACTATAAAAGACATAATCTGAGGTAAGAAAAAGAAAAGAATCGATTACACCGTGTCATTTCAGTGGGTCTAGAACAGACCGTCTGCTGAACGAAAGGAAACTAAAGCGGTTGTTTCAATTTGCACAAGGGTATATGTGGTTGAAGAATCATTACCTTTGAAACGTAATATATCCGGAACACATCCCCCCAGTGCCTTTCTTCACGGTAATTGGTCTAATCAGCTTTCTCAATTAGTTTCATGTAATTAAGCGTAATACTTGATTCGTAGACAGATTTCATTATTTTACTGCTGAAGTTGCTAGATGTAACCGTAAGTTCAATCTTAATAGTTTTTTTCTCTCATTCTTCTTTTTTGTGGAACACCTGGCCAACTTAGTAGTTTCCTGTCAATTACAATCTCCAAAATGGATTATCAATCGTTTTCTTCTGTCTACCTAATTCTTGTTCTGGCAAGGTTCTATCTCCTTTATAATGCTTTTTTTCTCATATTTAATCTTAACATTTTTAAAACTTTTCTTTTTATTCTCCCGTCTCTTCAGTAAAATCTGTCTTAATTTCCTTCACTGTCAGTAATCCTACCGTGTTAGTGGCTTTAGCGTATTCGTTTGGGTGTAATAATTAAAAAAAAATAATAATTAAAAATGCTACGAACTTATGTACCAAAAAAAAGCAACTAGCTGATAATATTTCAAGGGTAAATAGAAAAATATCAAGATTCTGATCGTTACGCATTAGGGTAATTAAGACAATTGTCTTCTTTCGTCGATTATAGCTTTTTTAATCGATATTACCCCATGCAAGGCAATAAAGCCACTAAAACGCCAGAGTAGAGTAATCAGGACGACAGTGGATATTGATTGACATTTCATTTAATTTTTTGTAGATTAAAGTTTGCTGGAAAGCATGAAGCTGGAAGAGAGTTCAACAACCGAGAAGTACGAGAAAAGAAACTGTTAGCATAGAACTTACGGCCGCATCTATGCAGCTATACTGTGAATTGGTGAGATCTCGATGCTAGTCTAGTATTCATGAAATCTATGTCCCACAATGAATGCATACATAGAAAAGGCTCAGAGAGGCAATCTTACGGTAGGGGAAATGGACTAAAACAGAGCCGCCAGATCAGGACCAATAATCTTGCTGATTTTTCTTTGGGGCTTATTAAGGAGCTCTTGCTAAATAGTACCATATGTGGCAGTAATATTCTTAGTATGGACGAATGGTCGACTTATAGTTAGATTCTGGGGAGAAAAATTGTCTTGCACGTCACTTTGAACGGACTTTCTTGTCGGTTGACCTAGCAATGGATTCGATATAGTCGTTTCACTTCATGTCAACTGATAACTTTAGCACGAGAAGACGTAACGATTCCCTTTGCTGGAGGTTAGCATTAACCTTGCTGATGGCAGGCAGAGAGGAGTCTCTCAGAGGATTACGAGAAAGAAGTTTAGTTTTGGTCGTGGTAGAATTAACAAGCAATCTTTTGACTCAGTTAACGACGCACTGACGGTCGTTTTGGACATCGGATGCCATTTTGAACTTGTCAGAGTGATCAACCTTACTCTTGTTGCAGAATTTGTGCTAATTTGGATGTGTCAGAAGGTAGGATTGTGTGAAGGCTTAAATATGTGCGTGTTCATTAAACATTCATCCACAACAAATAAGCAAACATTTGAAGGCCACTCAATTTGAAGAAATCAACGAGAAACAACGTAGTTATAGATTTCAACAAATAACATGAATTTATATACATTTGACATACACAAAGTGAATTTATGATTGCTTTTTAAATGTGGCAAGTGAGATAAAATTGTAATGAGTGACCATGCAGTGATTTGGTGTATGAAAGCTTGTAGTTTAAGTTTGTCTATGAAATTAAAACAGTTTGAATTCTGCAAGGTGAAATGTCACTTGTGTGAGTTCAAACATTAGTGTGTATGTGTGTGACAATTGTAGAGTCTATAAGAGTTATGTACCTTTGACTGATATGATATAAATTGATTAAATATACAATTACTACTTTGTAGTGAATTGTAAGTTGAGTTAGTTCGCGCAGCAAGTCTGTGTGAGTTGCGTTGAGTTGCTGAGAGAGAATGGTGGTTATTGAGTCAGTGTGCTGGTGCGCCTGGAGTTTGCTGGCATCTGTCAAAGACTCAGTTCCTGACTGACTTGAATCAAGTCAAGCGATCCTATTTATTGACTTTTTGGATTTCACACCGGCTCCAGATAGGTGAGCGGGAAAAAGGATTTGTCTGAACTTGTTACATTTTTTTCTGTCCTTTTAACCAATGGGAAGTCAAGTTTGGAAAAGTGATGTGATGATTGGTCAAAGTTGATTTGGGGGAAGAGTGCATTTTTCCGCAGGGGTGACTGGCAAATATGGAGGATTCCATTATTATCACTATAGGAGTAAATGGTTGTGTCATCAGTATATATGCCACGTTGAGATCTGATGTAATCGGGACGGCAATTAATGAAAATTAAAAACAGAGTATGACCAAGGGTTGATCTCGGGAGACACCCGCATCTTACGAAAAGATGCAGATGAGTTGCCATTCAGGATAACATTAATTTCCCGATTTGAGAGAAAACACTGGATTAGTTCAAAAATGTGTCTGGAGCCATCGTAACTTTTCAGCTATTAGATAAAAGCTGTATGCCAAAATGTACCAAAGGTTTTTCAGGTGTCCAAAACTACAACTCGGGCTTCACCGTTTTTATCTACAGCATGATAGACTCTTTCCGCAATTATTGTCAGTAAATCAGCAGTTGACCTAGGGAAACGAAAAACTTATTGCTTGTCTGAAAAAAGGCCTTGCGATGAGAGATGCTTAACCAATCCGCATTGATTAGGACCTCTAAGAGATTCGCAGAACGAGATAGAACGGTAATAGGCCGATAGTTCGAAGGGCCGGACGGTTCAACAGAATTCTTTAAAACTGAAACAACAGACGTTGTTTTCCAGGATCCAGTTCGAGAGCACAGTTCTTAATGTCTATTACAGGGATATGATCGGCTCCACATGATTTGTCTAGGTTAGAGATGATAGCAGAAAAGATGGAAGGGATTATATGCATATATCTCAACAGAGCATCAGGTCTAAGTGGGAAGTAAGGCAGGGATACTCACTTGAGTCAAGTGTAGAGATTGAGGAGAATGTACGCTTTATCAGAAAGGAAGATAACACTTCAAACCGATTGAATAGGGAAAGAATAGAGACCTTGCAATTATTTAATACCCTATTACAGAGCCGTCAATAATCACAAGAGGCAACGTTATTCGAGGCTATTCGGTGTCCCATTCTCTAATCAGACAGGGACTTAGGACATTAGAGGATTCGCTTATATTTATTACGGGCGATAACGAATAAGCACCTATTGTGACGAGAGCTGTCATGCTGGTATAGTGGGAAATAGTGGTTCCTGTGTTCTATAGTGGCCGAGCATTCTTGTGTGAACCATGGGGAGGATTTCGGTATTTCTGAGAGGGAATGAAAGCGTCCATACTGGTTTTGACTCAGGAAGAAACTTCGGTAGGTCGATTTTCAGTTAGGAGCGTAAAAATATCAGGAGTCACGAAAAAGAAAATCACGTATTGAATCCCAGTCAGCATGCTGGTAACACACTATTAGCATACTGATAGGGCGTTCCTATTTAATGGATGTTTGGAACGAAATATCAATGGTTACCACAGAGTAGTCCAAGTTACCGAGAAGGCAGTGTTTATGAGAAATAAACCAATAAGAGTTGCCTGTTGCTCGGTTTTGCTAGGGAAACGAACAGGGAAGTCGACGATTTGAGTAAGGAATTGGGTAATAGAAAAATTTAATGTCAGAATACTGGCAACATCAGTACCTTTAGAATGTTTCAGACACATGTCACCGAATTCTAAGAGGTTCGCAGATGGATGAAGAGAAAGTGCTTTTTCTATACTGTCAGGTATTGTGTCTAATGTACTGCAGTTATGGGAGGAGTGGGAGCGATACAGAAAAGAAATAACTAACAAACTTTAGTAACGAAAGTCGGAAGCAATTAGAAGAATAGACATGGGCCTCGCGAGACAATTCCCTGGTGATTGGAAGATTATCCCGGATATAGACACCAAGGATATGCATATAAACCATATCCTTACTAGGGAACAAGAGATGAACTGTTCAATAGAGATGAAAAGAGCGCGGGCCGGGCAGGAGGTGAGCCTATATTGACCAGCAAAGAAAGCAAAAAAAAAAAAAAACAATGAGAAATAATTTTTATTAAGCAATGACTTGAGTATAAATTCTAAATCACCTGAAGAAGGGCGGAGCGTGCAACGGCCGAAATGTTGTGAATCTGGCAATGAAGATGAGGATAACAGTCCGTATAATATAACTAATGTAAGTATTAGGTTGGTGCAAAAATAATGACGTAATAATGTCGTTTTTGACGTTTAACGTCAAAAACGACATTATTACGTCATTATTTTTGCACCAACCTAATAGTTAAATATTTATAAACAAAATTATGGCACAAGACTTTCTAACTTTCTTACAATGGAATTTTCAGAAACTTCTTTCCAATCTTAAAATTTAATTTTTTTTTCAGGGCAGGTGCATGGCGATTTGATTTCAATAGTGGCTTAGTGAAAATTACAGACGATTCTGAAATACATCCCACATTCGACGGCCGAATACGATGAGTGGTGTTTGGGGTAGGCTGAAGGATCCGAGCAAAGCCGAAGTCACTCACCTAAGATGAGTGATGGAGGTGGAGATGGTATGGGGGTAGTATGGGGAGGGATAGTTGTAATTAGTGGTATCAGGGGTGGCGGGGTGAACCATCTTTTACTTGGCAGGGAGTGAAGGATCTTTCAAATGGGGATCATTATGTTCCCACTCGTCGTGTTCTATATTTTATTGCAGTTAAGATAGAAAGCTAAGAAAATGGATCGCCAAAGAATAGATTTATACAAGCCCAGCCTACAAATTTCCAGAAGGAACCCTGACTTCTCGTGATAGCATCTGTTTTCACGTTCCTGCAAACACGTTAATATAGACATCTAGAATCACCAGGTGTCTTTATTAATTAATTCTTTTCAGGATTTCGCTGTGGGCCCCAACGTCCAACTCCAGAAATGATGCGACATCTTGTCGTCATAGAATCAGTGGCATTCGTTACTTTCATTACCTTTTCCCACAATGTATCACAAAGAAAAAAGAATTCTTTTTAATATTTGCATTCAAAATCTTTACATATATATGTCCTTTAATTTTATTATGGTGTGATAGTTAACAAAACAGAGTACGGATGCAGTGAACCGAATACGAATTCAGGAACACAGGATCGTATTATACTCAAATGATATTATACTCAAATCGTATCATACGCAAGTCGTATTGTATACAAGTCGTCTTCTACTCAAGTCATCTTATGCAGAAGTCGTATTATACCAAAGTTGTATTATACCCAAGTCATTTTCTACTCAATTTGTATTATACTCAAATTGTATTATACTCAAGTCGTGTTTTGCTCAAGTCGTGTTTTACTCAAGTCGAATTCTATCCAAGTTGTATTATACCCAAATCGTTTTCTACTCAAGTCGTCGTATACAGACGTCGTATTATACCCAAGTTGTATTATACGCAAATCGTTTTATACTCAAGTCGTCGTATACAGAAGTCGTATTATACACAAGTTGTATTATACCCAAGTCGTTTTATAAAGTCGTATTATACTCAAGTTGTATTATACACAAGAAAATACGATACGAATGCAAAGTCTGATCTTGTTAGATTCTTTTCATTCTATGTAACCATGTCTGTTAGGGTAGGTAGATTTTAGAACTATGGTATTGCACTCAATTTGAAATTTAGGGTTTGACATGATAAATAATTAGACAAAATGTTTTCTAAATTCTTATCGCTTTTTGAGGAAACATGCTTAAAGATTAAGTTCAAAATAGCATCATTGCATGTTTGTTTCGGTGATCAGTGAAAAACTTATAGCCTTTATAAAATTTATAATTGAAATATATGAAATTAGTTTTGTTTAAAATGAAAAGTCATAATACATCCCATAATCAACAACTGTATATCTTCACGATCCAGGGAAACAATCGATCGAAATACAGAATGTTGCACTAAAATAATACCTTCGCCTTGCTTACAGTAACTATTTTTCTCATGGTTGAAATCAGACTGGACCTGAAGGAGGAGGCGATAAAAATGTTCCCCATTAGATATGTAAACATTTATTCAAACTTAATCAGTTATATCAAGACTAATTTTAAGACCTCATTCAAATTACATCATCAAACTTTAACTAAGTATGGTTAAATTTTCCTGTAAAGATATATTTTTTCAGAAATAGCGAGCCTAGAAAGAAGAAATTAAAAAAAATACATCCATCAAGTCTGAAGCGACACATTGATCAAATTTGATTAACCTCTCACAAAATGGAGTTTGTGAACCTACACTTGCAGAAGGTTTTTCAAATAATGAACTGCAAGATGTTCTAATGAATAGAACGTCGTTGGAGTTGCAGAATGTACTTTCACATTTGCAAGCTGTGAAAAGACCAGTCAAATTAATTACTGAAGCTTAACAAATTGTATATGGACAATAAGCAAGGCAAATTATTCTAAATCATTGTGCCATCAAATAAGACCTTAATCTACGTCAAGGAGAAATTATACTGAACAATTTAGCTATATTATGATGTAATATTTTATACAGTGCAGTAGTTTTAGTGCGATCGTCAATAAACATTGCAAATTTAAAAAATTTTGTCTTATAATTTGTGCCCAACAGTATTCTGGTGTTATATACATTTTTTTTTCTTTTTAATAAATATGGTTTACCACAAGCCTTTTTTCTAAACTTATATAATTTTTACAGTTTTCAATAATCAAATATAGTAAAAAAAAATCCATATTTTGCTTGTGGTTATTCATAATTAGAATTCTAGTTTGAATATATTTTCCATTCAATTTATCAAATGCAAAAAATATCAAATTTATTTTGATTTGTTCTAGAAATAGTAAAATTTTAAAGTCTGTTGATAAGCAAAACCCAACGGAAATTAGGTATTTTTGTACGACCTTTAAAAGTAAATGTTCAAATATTAACTCTTTCACGCCTGCATTTCTGAACAATTTTAACCTTTCTGCTTGAGCTGCTGAGTTAAAATTTGCAAATAATTAGCATGTAATGTTTCACGGTAGAAAAATATTTACAAGTGTTTCAAGTCATTTTTCTCTACCACTGTTCAACCGGTGGCTTGACATTACGTCATTTTTCTCTACCACCGGTAAAGCAGTGGTCAGGGTGCAAAGGGTTAATAAAAGCTACGTATATAATTTTCGGTAGCAATGCTTAACACATCACTCTTCCTCTTTTGCACCGAGTTCAATGTTGATTCTCCCAAAAAAGTGGACATTCAACATGCGCAAATGTCCTTGTCAATTTATTTATCATTTTGTCGAACATAATTCTACAAAGTTCATATAACTGGATTCTATCATTTCTTTTTTCATTCTTGCTATTGCCTTTTAGATGCTGCTCTTTTTGGTTGAGTCATAAATAATTTCCATTTTTTTGTTAACCAATGTTAATAACAAGTATGTCAGAATAACTAATCTTTCCTTAAATATAACATAACAGGTGATAAATAATAATTTGCATGCCGTCATACTCAAAGCTGTTGGCACAGATAAGCGACACCAAATGCTGAACTTGATATTCGGCGCGTGGAGGGAGGATCACGATATTATTCATTTATAAATCTTAAAAAAAGGGCACGTCATGGCTAGCAAGCTTGTCTCGCTAGAACAATTACGACTGAGTAGTGAGTTCGATTCTCACTGAGTACCCCCCTCCTAAATTCAGCCTTGTGCCACATCTAAGCTGTGCTTGAAAAATCAATATATGGGCACCCCGAGGCGGTGTAATGGTTAGAAAGCTTGTTTGATTGAGTAGTGAGTTTGATCCTCACTGGGTGCCTCATACTTTCGACCTTGTGTCACATCTCAGCTACGCTTGGAAAACCGCTATAAATCTTAAAAGAAAATGAAACCCTAAATGCACATCAACACGGCCATGTTATTCTTCTCCGGGTCAACGCAAGGCCACATCCTGCAAGAATAACACAGGAAAAAAAAAGAGTCTGTTTTTATACCATCTGTTCTACGTACACGAACTTGCATCAGTTACTACATCTTTCTATTGCTAAAAACGCTTTGAGGCTTAAAACGTTTTCTAATGAAAAAGATATTCAACAATTCCTCGAAAACGTTTGTCCCATAAAAAACAGCGGAATTTTATTCAAAGAAGATCGAAAACCTGCTGGCTAAGTGATACCAATTAACTGCATGTAATGGTAGATATTTAATTAAATAAAAGTTAATTGTTCTTTATTTTCTGCTGAATAAAGTTGATAAATTCTTTCTGCCTCAACCTAATATATAGTCCATATGTTGGGTGCTGTTAGTCATTCTTTCTTGCTTGGTCATGTATACTCAACAATACATCTAATCGAGGAGATGACACAATACGGAATATTAAGGCCGAGGTGGGCAAGCTCCGTCCTTTGGGCCGAATTACTTTATTTGATTGGTTTGGTTTGGTTTGTTTTACAGCAAATCATCATCAATAAGTTATTTAATGCCGACAAGATGATTATTGCTGGTAATGTTTTTTAAATGTATCCATGGTAATATTTATTTTCTTCTAAAATGTATTGCTGGTAATAACTTTTCATTCAGGAAATTTATTGCTGTTATTAAAACCTATTTTTACACTTTCATCGTGCTTTAACCCTGGTTTAGGGGTTAACTATTTGCCCATAGTTGAGACCCTTACAGGTGCTACCACCCCGGGTCAGGTTGGACCTGGGAACACCAGCAATTAAAAGGTGGTTTCACGCTCCTCAAAACCTCTTGATCAGTGGCCTTGCTGCTGGACGTGGTTAATCGTCTTATCCAGGACGAACACGGATGTAGTTTATCGTCACATCCAGGACGGTACTTTATTTGAGAGAGAAAACAAATATTTAATAATTATAAATATAAATTAAATAATAACAAATATTTTTAACACACATTTAATAACAAACTCCATTTCTCAAGAAACTTACTTCTAACAAAACTGACATACCACTTTAGGTACAATCCGAGCTACTTGGATCACTATGTACTACACAATGTCGATACTAATGTTCAACCCTCGCCACAGTGTAAACTCTCGTAGGACTCTAGGTACTTAAACTGCCATTCAAGATAAACATATGACGTGATTCATGCATTTCGCGATAAACCTCTCAGGGGGATTATTATTTTGCAAGTTTTTTACTCAGCTGTAAAATTACATCAATATTAATAAAGTAATTGAATTTTAAACTATTTTCACACCTATTTGGACAATGTATTCACTAAATATCCAATCAGTAAATAAATGTAAAAATAACATTTTTGAATGCATTTCACCCCCCCATGCAAGGCGGGATTGCCACGAGCACGCAAGTGGTTACAGAGAGTGAAAGTGTTATAACTTAGGGAATAGAAGAATGAAACGGGAGTTAGTAATAAACGATAATAGTTAGGACAAGAACAACACATATATGATTCCCCAGCGGTGCCTAGACGAAATATTCAACTGCTAGAAGTGAGTCAACTAAATTCTAAAAGTGATCTCCAACTCTAGGATATATACCAACCGCCCATCACGGTCAGATGTGACACAAAGCCGAATTTAATGTGGGGCAATCCCAGCTCGTAGGCTCGGTCAAAAATTCATCGTAGACCCCGTATAAAACGGGGTCGGGTAACTGACCAATTTAACCCTTCTGCCTGAGATCCTTAGTCAAAATTCGCAAATAATTGGTATATAATGTTTCACGGTAGATATAAAAAATATTATCAAGTGTTTACCGACCGTTCAACGGGTGGCTGTGTATTACGTCATTTTCCCCTATCACCGGTAAAGCGGTAATCAGGGCTCAAAGGTTTAAGGAATTAAGATTGTTTAGCAATATGTTTTTTTATTATTGGTGTCTGTGAAACATGATTGGAATATCATTTGTTCCATTTTCGTAGGTGCCATGTAGCAATAGATACACCGATTTAAGTACTTTGAAGCTGAAAAAAAAGGCCAGGCAAAATAATTGGAATATTGGAAGATTTGACACGATAAATTATGATAACAGGTAATTTTTGTGGCATTTTTCAATAGGTGGAGTTTGAACACGTTATTTTCTTGACTCTTGTATCTCTTTTTATTCGGATCCGTTTCTTTAGGCTCTTTTAGGATTGTTGTATTGCTGTCGTTTTCTTTTAAATAATCCGAGTCTGTCATGTCAATAAAAATGCATGTTGTATGCTTATAGTCTTTAATCAATTTGTCTAGCCGGTTAGTTTTGATTAGTTCCTGTATATTATTAGGGTCCATAAAATGGTTCTATGTCTGTAACAAGGTGCGGACTGCTTTACCGTACCAAATTCTTGCAGTTTCAGTCTCATATAAGTTGGGGTTTTATCAATGAAGATATTGGCCTACACTGCCATGACGAGATTTATATTAGCTTGATGCTAATTCCATGCTATCCTGACACAAGATGGTCAATAATTTCTGGATATGTATAACATAATCCGCTGTTGTGGTCAAAACAATTTTTCAGCAGGCTTGCTTGAGTTCTAACTAGTAAGTATTGGTCCTATGCAGCCAAAATAAAATCTTCTGTTTCAGCATTTAATCTTGCACTAAACGTTCACTAATATGTATGGGTTTTAGTTACACCAGCCTGCTTAACGGCGGCAGAATGGAGAACGAAGAACCCTTGAAGAGTTGTATCTTTGCCATCGTTTCTGCGGTTGATCTATTGCATTTACTTTTACCTTCTCTTTTAGATTTGTGCACTTCTTCATTCACTTGAAATTGCTTTTCGTTTTTCTTGGCTTCCTTTATCATCGAATAAAATTTCCTTCATTTTCTTTGACACAGACCATCATTCACTCTGAAGTAGTTTCTATGTATCTTTGAAAGCTGACTGTCGTCGTTTTGTAAGCTAGTTATAGCTGAATTAATTTTTTGCCTCCTTCGGGGGACATCCATACGATCAACACCGGCTTGACTTTGATGATGTTGTGACATGCGAGGAGCCTTCTGGTGTTTACATCTATTCACTTAATGGTTTAATTATGGATGTTGTAACATTATTGCACCACAGGGACAGCCTAAGAGTTTATTTATGATATTCAGTTTATGAATTCAACTGTTTTTAACACGAGAAGCACACGACAGTAATATATTTCTCTTACTTTCTCCTATATTTGAGTCTTCTGTGTTCCATCCACTTCACTGTCTCCTGTGTACTTATAAGTTTCTTCTTACTCAAGTTACTATTCTTTGTGTGAAACTCGACATCTATTGAATAAGTTTCGATAATTCTCCCTTTCTTGAATGTTAGGCTTGCACATTTATCTAATTCAAAATCTACATCGATGTTATCACTGATACATTTTATAGCATAAAAGACAACTTTCAATTCGTAAACTTAAGGAATCAGCACATATGCTAGGCCACAAAAGTCTTCTGAGCCGACCAAGCATAGAAATGAATACAATATGGGAAGCAGTAATAAGCAGTGCCAGAGAAAAGCGATAATAACAATAAAAATTGCAATATGAGCTCTGGTAAAAATGTTGCTGCAGACATTAGGTTTATATTACCCAGAAATTCATACACAGATGTCCTCAAGGACGCATGACACAGTAGATAAAGGCGTTAGTTAGATCCAGTGACAGGACCCAAAGACTGTGAGTTCAATACCCGGTTAAGGCAGTGGAGAAATTGGAAAGGGAGATAACTGATCACTGACATCCATCAAACATGGCACGTAGAACAAGAACAGTCTACCCCAGTGAGCAAAATAAAGGGTTCAATTCGACATTCCAACCACCTGAAGAAGGCCGGAGCGTACAACGGCCGAAACGTTGTAATGAATATGGTGACAAAGATGAGGACAATTGTCCAAATAATGTATCTTTCAACTCATTATCATCTTTTGCTATTTTAAGTCACCTGTGTAATGCAAATAATTAAAGATTTGTTTTGATCCTTTTGCATCACGAGTTATTATGAACTTCATATGAAGTAGGTTTAAAAACGAACAAAAAACTTATTCAATGGGTTTTATTATTATTTACATTATTCGGACTGTTATCCTCATCACTATTGCCGTGTTCACAACGTTTCGGTCGTTGTACGTTCCGGCTTTCTTCAAGTGATTGGAATTTAGAATCGAACACTTTATTTCGTCCACCTGAGTAGAGTGTTCTAGTTCCACGTGCTATGCCTCTTCCGGATATATCAGTTATTCCAGTTTAACTCAATACTTCAAGTTTTTTGCTTCACCACTGCTGTAGCCTGGTATTGAACTCACAACTCTTTTTGGTCTAGTCATTGGATCTAACCAACGTCTTTATCCATTGTGCCATATGACCTTGAGGACATCTGCGCATGACTTTTGGGGCTATAAACACATGTTCCAGTGGATACAATCATGGAACGTGGATAAAGCATAGCACGTGTGACTAGAACAATGTATCCCGGTGGACGAAATAAAGGGTTCGATTCGAAATTCTAATCCCCTGAATAAGGCCGGGGCGTACAACGGCCGAAATGTTGTGAATATAGCACTGAAGATGTGGATAACAGTTCGAATATTGTACATAATGTAAATAATCATTATACCTCATTTCAGGGATATAGAAGTGTATTATTATTATTTTCTTTGATTTCTTTGGTTTCAGGGACCTAAGGTTAGAAATGACGTCATGACACGTTTCATTGACAAAAAAAAAAAATATATTACATAGATAAAGCCCGTCGTAAAGTGTGGGCTGTACTTGTCAGAACAATTTTTTGTATCTCCTTGAGGCATGGAAATCCAGGAATCCCTTCAAATAATCTATTGCAATCTTTTCCAACCAGTCCTAGGGCTCCAACTACAACAGGGTTATTGATGTTCCCATATGCCACATTTTCGAGATTTCTATTTCAAGGTCCATGTATTTTGAAAGCTTTTTGAATATCTTCAAAGATAGATTGCATTCAGCAGGGACTGCCATATCAATAAGGAGGCACTTTTTTTGTTTGTGGTTTTTAATAACAATATCTGGGCGGTTGGCTTTGATTGTTCTGTCAGTGTGTATTGTGTAGTCCCATAGAATTGTAACAGGTCCTATCTCCGTAACCGGGTCTGGGTGGTGTTCATACCATTTTCTTTCAGTTTTCTTCCGTATAAGTTGCAGATTTTCCAGTGCAGATATTGGCCCACTCTGTCATGCCGGGTTTTATATTCAGTGGGTGCCAACACCGTACAACCTGATACAAGATGATCAATCGTTTCTGGATATTTATCACAGAATCTGCATTTTGGGCTGACACAGTATTTTTAGTATATGTGCTTGATAATTCCCTAGTTAGCAAGCATTGGTCCTGTGCAGCAAGGATAAAACCTTCAGTTTCAGCTTTCAACCCTGCACTACGTAGCCACTGATGGGTACGGGTTTTGTCTACGTCAGCTTGTTTGGTACGGGCAGAGTATTGGCGGTTTATCTTGCCATCGCTTCTGTATCTGGTATGTTGCATTCGTCTTTGCTGCCTTTTTTAAAGTATTTTGCAGTTTCAGCCGGTGTATTGTGCTGTACTTGCATCTCTACGCTCAGTTGAAACTCAATTTTGAATTTGTTGGATTCTTTTATTACGGAGTAAAGACGCTTACTACTTTCATGTTCCCTGACGGATACCATCATCCAGTCTTCTGTAGTTTCCAAGTATCTTTGGAGGCCAATTGTTGTAGTTTTGTAGGACAGTTCTAGTTGAATTAATCCTCTGCCTCCACCGGATCTGGGCACATACAGACGATCAACATCAGCTTTGGGATGATGCATTCGGTAGCAAGTGAGAAGCTTTCTCGTTTTGGCGTCCATTCGCTTAATTTCAGCTATGGTCCAGTTAAGGACATTATTATTATTATTATTATTATTATTATTATTATTATTATTATCATACTTATTTTCTTACTCACGGTTTATCATTTTCAAGCGGAGAAATTGCATTAGAGTCGGCCTTCAACAGAGAGCACTTGTCGCAGAATATTTGCTATGTCAAGTAATGCAAATCTCAGAAGCGATGGGATACTACAAAAACTTGGGTAATTTGAGCAATTATAACCTGAACGTCCCACATCCTGGCAACTTCATTCCGGAGGCCGATGCATTTCATTATTATTATTTAAGTTTTGACATCGGCAATAAAAGAAGATTTCATCTAATCGGAATTATTATGCAATAATTATTAAATAAATGTTGGATTGAAATAAAACCCTTTTCTTCAGACCACATAAAAAAATGAATCATCTTCACTTTCGATCATATGATTCTTTGCTTGGGTTCATATATGACATTGGGTCATTAGCATCATTCTTTATTTTGTTCGTTTTTGGAATAAAAGACCAATCCCGATAACCGTTGCTCCACCGATACCACGGAAATGTTTCTAACCAGAGCATCTTTCCTAGATTTTAACGCTTTCTCTCTGCCTGTCTCTCTTCCTAACTTTCGTCTCTTCATTTTTCTTTTTTTTGCCTTTGTCGCTTAAGATTTATCAACATTTTCTTTCTTAATATTAAAATCTTTTCTTTCTTCGTTTCTCCATTTATTTACTTCTGTATTATTTTTTAATAGTTTTTCTTTATTTTTTCCTTCTTACTTCTTAATATTTACCTACTCTTTACTTAGTTCTTTCTTAAGTGTTTTTCTTTTATCTTTTTTTATTCTTAGTCATTTATTTCTCGCTGTGTTTTAATTATTTTCTTTTTATTTATTTTTTCATTTTCATTTCCTTTTATATCACATTATTTTTAAGTGTTTTTTCAATTTGCTTTGTTTTTTCTTTTGTTTTTCTTTCTTAATATTTACCTTCTTTCTTTCTTTCTATTTTTTTTCTTCCTTCCTTTCTTTCTATCTTAAAAAAAAGTATCCACACTTTCTTAGCAATATTTCTGCACTTTCCCTTCCTTCTTTTTCTTTCTTTCTATTTCTCAACTTTTTCTTCCTAATCTTCTCTATCTTTCTTTCTTTCTTTCTTTCTTAATATGTATCCACTCTTTCTTACTATTATTTCTCTAATTTTGTCTTTATCTCTTTCCTGTTTTTTTCTTTCTTTCTTTCTTTCTTTCTTTCTTTCTTTCTGTCAGATCCTGTTTATTTTCATTTATTAATTTTGTCTATTTATAGATTTTCAATTAATATGCATATGATAGATATAATCTGTTGGCAAATGCAGAGCCCCATGTGTTAGTGTAATGAAAACACCCATGAGATATCCAATGTTATATCTAGTTGTGATTATTATTATTATTATTATTATTATTATTATTATTTCCTATTGATTTCCTTTGTTTTTTTTTCAGATCTGAGTAAATTAACTTATCTACTTTTCTTCACTCTATTTTACCCGGCCACCATCTTAAAGATAAGCATTACCCCGAGTTTAATGGAGGTCGCCTACAAAAGCGTACTCACATTTGGTTTCTGGATTAACGGTGAAATGTTCAGCGATCTCCATTAATCTCTCCCGCGTCCCAAGCGAGTAGCGAATCAATTGAAACACAACATTGCATATGGGGAAAAACTGGTCGAAAAAGAACAACAAGCTGGTAAAGAAAGAAAAATAGCGAGGTGAAGTATTGCGAGAAGAGAGAAGTTAAGTCAGAGAGAGAGGGAGGGAAAGAGAGAGAAAGAGTGGTAAAATGGCGGCAGAGAGTTGAGAGAGAGAGACGATTCAAAAATGGAGTCTGTGCAGACGGAATGAGGTCAAGTCGATAGAATAAGTCGATAAAGGCGAGCCAGAATTTGAAATAAAGGGGAAAGGATTAATGTATGGGTCGAAGCAAAAAAATATCGAGGAAAAATTATTGAATGTTATATCAAGATGACCTCGCAAAAAAAATCGTTTACGTCCCAAGCACAAAACGCTTACTTTTCGTTTTGAAGGACGTGTTCCCTAAAAAAAACTAGGCCGAGTTCTTTCGTATACAGGCGATAACATAAGCAAACAGGCATCACACACACACACACACACACACACACACACACACACACGCGCGCACACAAACACATATAAAAGACAAGTAAACGAACAGAGATAAATAAACATTAACTGGAGACAACTAGTTTTATGCATTGTCACCAGTCTCATGGCCCAATGGGGTCCAGGTTATAGCAGACCTTATTTCTCTCTATATGTTTTGTTTGAAAGCAGGAACGATATTCATTCATGCTTGTCTTGCGTTTTTAAATCTATCGGATTCCACCCATCTCCTGGGCAAACCGTTGACGATGGCTCCCAACTGTCGTATATATCATTTAAAATTTAAAATGTCTG
The DNA here is from genome assembly GCA_903632075.3 of Acanthosepion pharaonis. Lineage (NCBI taxonomy): Eukaryota > Metazoa > Mollusca > Cephalopoda > Sepiida > Sepiidae > Acanthosepion > Acanthosepion pharaonis. The sequence goes on along the minus strand of CAHIKZ030000102.1, from coordinate 92,347 downwards.
TAATTTTGCCAATCCAGAAAACAACTAAAACTTCCAGAATCTCCAATATAATTCCGTCTGGTTCTTCTGCCTGGCTCCTGTTCACTTTGTCCATTGCTGATTTCGCTTCGGACTAATGTTCACAGTCATTTCATATTTTAGTTTATTGCACCTTTTCATTTTTCGTCGTAGAAGGCGTCTCGGATATATTCGTTCTATATTTGAAGTATATTTATCTGTCTATTATCAGCATTCACAGGCGAATTCATTGCTAAATCGGCGTGGTCAGGGTTTCCGGGGTGTCTTCTACGATGGATAGAAAAATGGAAAATGTGACACTGAAATCCCAAGACGTACTGAAATAGCAAAAGATGCATTCCAAAGGCTGGGCAGAGTATTAAGAAACAGAACTATTTCGTTAGAAACACAAAAAATGTCTACTAAACTGTTACATGATATCAGTTTTCGTATATAGCAGTGAGTGCTGGACAATCTTCTCAAAGATGAAGAAGAAACTTTAAGCAACAGAAATTTAGTTCTACAGAAAGATGCTGAGAATGCCATGGTCCGAACATGTGAGCAAGGACGAAGTCTTAATGAAAAAGGAAAGTAATAGTAGACTTATACTTTGTGACGAGAGAGCTGAAATTTCTAGGGCACATAATGAGGAAAGACGGCTAGGAATATCTGATACTCACCGGACAGATTGAAGACAAAAGGAATAGAGGAAAACAATGCATTGAGTAAATGTATAGCGGAATAAGGTTTAGGAGAAATAACAAAAGGACAGGAAATTGTGGAGAGCCATGATCGTTTATGTCCTGAAGAAACACAATACAGAAAAAATGAGAATGTTATCAGCTCTCCATCTTTATTATGTCGAAAGTGTGGTCAGTTTTATTACGATGAACAACTAATGCCTTTAATGTATTGCTTGGTAAAATATCCCTTTTGTGTTCAGATAATCTTTTATTTGGATTCATTCGGGTCTCGCTAATATACTATTATATGACATTTTTAGCCAATATATTATTTTTTTACAATGGAGTCAGAAGAAAACAATTCTCAGTCTTTGCTTGAAGCATTGGTTGAATGAAAGAATGATCCATTTATTACTAGTGTTTTCTGTAAAACAACTTTTACAGGCCTTTACACTAATTAGAACACATTTGTCCCCCGTAACAGAAAAAATAATTTAATCAAAACTTTAGTCTATCAGTCCATAATGATTTGTTTCTCTTATACACTTCAGCAAGTGTTAAACAAAATACGTTCTATTCTTATTGATAATGGTTATCCAGCCAAGATTATTCATCGTAGAATAAAACGGAAGATAGGAGATTTTAGTATATGTATATATATATATATATATATATAACTACGGGCCTAAAGAGCCAGGCAAACCTACCTAGGTTTCACCTACGCGGATCGTCAGGGTACGTCGGCCAAAGAGGTAACATTAGAAAATAATATAAATAGCTTACAACATAAGAGCATGACCATGTGACCAAAACAAAAAAAGAAAAAAAAATCAGTAACACAACAACGGAAATCAGGAAAGATATTTATTCATACTTGTCTAGCGTTTTTAAATCGAGCAGATTCCAACCCTCTCCTGGGCAAACCATTGACAATAGCTCCCATCTGTCTTATATATCATTTAAAAACGGGAGGGGTTAAAATTTATTTGTTCAATAACAAAAAAAAAATAAATAAATAAAATAAAACAAAATTACAAACGAAAACACCTAAGGTTTTTCCGGACGAGTATACTTACTTATATATAGTTCTAACCATGTTTCAAAATCATGGTTAGAACTGTGTAGCGAAAAAAAAACATATTTTAAATCAATTAATTTATAATATTAATGCTCTGTAAAGCACTACATCGAGCACTATTTTGTAAAAATAAAAATATCTATAAGAACACCGGATTATATATCTTACTGTTCTTTCTTTTTATTTATATACATATATATATATATACATATATACATATATATGTGTGTGTGTGTGTAAATATATATATATATATATATATATATCACTACAATGTTAACCTGTTCAAATCTAGAGTTAACTGCTATCTTTCCCTTATTGCCATATAAACTACCCCTTTTTCGTTTTTTTTTTTTTTCACTCTTCTGTCAAGTTCTTCCCATGCTAATTCTGGGGGTTGCATCAATCTCCTATATTCCGTCCTAGTCTCTGTTCGATCTATCTGAAATTGCTTTGGATTTGTAGAAAGTGTAAAATTCTAACCGACATAGTTTCCAAATTTGTCTCTGCTACCTTTTTTTTAGAATTATCGAAGAACCCCTGGCCAAACTACGGCGTCAATAAAAAAAAAGCCCCACCAGACGGGTTTTTTTGGCCTCTTTCCAGTGTTTCCTTCTTTTACCAAAGCCCAGCTGCTCTATTTTGTTATGAGTTCACTTCTCTACAAATTCAAGTGCCAGTGTGTGGCTGAGTACATAGGACGGGTTGTTCTTTGATTGGAAACAATGTTGGACCGATATGTTCCTAAATATGTTTTTAAAGTTTTTCCTTCTTCTCGGCTCACTGATTAATTTCTGTGAAAGGTAAAAATCTCAGAAAGGGTCACGAATTTATTTCCTTCTTCTTCCTCAGGCCTCCGAATTTGAAGGGAGTGGGTGAAGGCAGGGATTATTATTATTATTATTATTATTATTATTATTATTATATCGCATTCATTACTTCCGTACTGATCATCTCGAGGTGTAAATACTAACAGAGACGATTTCAATGAACTTTCATTTGATCAAACGATTTTATATTGATAACTAATTAGTTTCGAGAGCAAATAGGAGTAAAGCTTGGTAGAACTGTTGTCTTAGGTTACTTCGGTTTTCATTAATTGGCCTTGGTTATATAAAATTCATCATTCCTATTTGAAATTTAATCAAACTTGAACAGCTGATATCATTAGGAAATGAGTAAACTATCTCAGTCAACAGATGAACAACCATTATATTTCAGGTTCTTTGATGTTAAATTCTTATTTAACATGTTGAAGTTAGGTAATGGGAAAAAAAAACGATATCACTCAACAGTGATAAACACATCATTAGCATTAAATATCAATTTGTCTTTCTTTAATGTTAAAATGTTATTTCTAATCTTTATCTATGTAGCCTTGTTTTCTCTACAGGGGATTGAAGCTCTTAAAAAACTACCATAATCTAAATTTAGTTCTAAAAGATTTACGGATTACAAGTTAATTCAGTGATTTACAGGTATTTTTCCTGGCCACGGCAAGGCTTTGTTAGTATATGATTATTTGTTTTTACTAACATCATCATTATATTAAATTTTTATCATAGCATTTTGGCCATTTTATACTCGGATATTTCTCAGGTGTATGTCCCAAACGCAAGCCTTTAGGAAAATTATAACTATTAATTTGCAGCCTCTAAAATTAATTTGCATCAGTGAAGTATAGTTTAGTGGATATAAACGCCTTTAAAGTCGTATCCTGTGTTTAATCCTTGACTAAAGTATTACATGTTTTCCAAAAAAACAAAGCAAAAAAAAAAAAAAAAAAAAAAAAACAGCTCATTTTTTAAAAGCGCCTTCAGTTTTTCCGTACTAGTCGGCGAAATTCTTAAAAGTATCGTGAATTAAATATTGATGAAAAATAAGGATAATTAAAAATCATTAGATATCATATTATCGGATCAATGCACTGTAAGATTGTGGTTGCTCAATGTAACAAATATTTTCCCCAAATAATCCTTTTCTTATTTCATTTGTCCAGTATACTAAATGCAATGGTAGAATTCTTTCCGTCGTAGCGTTAATATTTTGTCACTTATACCAGGAATTATTTTTTGTCCTGGGAAAATTTGCACGTTTGTTTCCTTGTCTCTGAATATCTTTATCTAATGTCTAGTACAAGACATGACCCGCTCAAATTTAAGCGTTACTGTATGTGGTCAATATGAATATCAGAGTAGGAAGTAAGGATTATGTGAAATATGAAGGAAGGGTAACGATTTTCTGTTTTCTGTTGATTGTAGGATTCCTTAACCATCCCCGCAGGAGTTTATTCGAAATAGTCACCGATCATGGGAAAATGGAACTAAGTAGAAATTTCCTCTTAAATTTAAAATACGGGGGATATGGGGTTGATTCGTTTCTCTGGCCATAGCATGGTGTGGCTTAACCGTAATGTCCTGATATGGTTGAACAAAAGAACGGAGTTCGACAGAACATTTACCATGGAAACAGCGAAAGAATAGAGAGACTTGAGACCTTGCAATATACCATCCACCGCCCAGGAGGCCGGGTAAGCGGATTTGGACTCACTCAAGTCGGGAAAGTGCCGATTGGGCAGCAGCAGCAGCTTAGATATGAGAGCAATACATCATTTTTAATCTAATATGATAAAAGATAAAACAAAGATGGCCGAAGGATTCATGTACTTTTTGGAACTGTGCACTGAGATAATTTTTTTTATCTAAAGTCCTTAGCAGTGGATCATATATACGATATCCACCTAAGTTTTGGGGGAACATGGAATCCAGGAAAGTTTTAAAGCAAGGAGCCTCTTTGAGACAGGTGACCGTTTATTGTGATTGTAGAAAAGACTTGCTTAGTTCGATGATAATGAAATTTTCTTTGTTGGGCTTTTGAGGCACTGAGAATTACAAGTCAGTTTTACTGTCATTGAGCCGCTTGTCAGATGAGAGGTCAGCTGCAAGGCTCGGATAAAATGAACTCTGGTATCCTCTTCATATTTCCGAATGATCTGGGAATGTCATTGTATTAAATATTAAACAAATTTTGATAAAATATACGAAACAGATTTGTATCGGAACACCTCGATGTTTCCGATATTATCAAACGAAAAAAATAATGCTGCTGTAACGTTGGTTTCACAAAAAAGTTAATCAGTTCGGAATAGTAATAAAGTAGAAGTAGAGAAAAAAAAACACTATTTACAATATTCGTACTATTGTCCTCATCTTTGTTGCTATATTTATTATAACGTTTCGGCCGTTGAACGCTCCGGCCTTCTTCAGGTGGTTGGAATGTTGAACTGAACCCTTTATTTTGCTCACTGGGGTAGACTGTTCTAGTTCTACGTGACATGTCTAATGGATGTCAGTGATCAGTTATCTCCCTTTCCAATTTCTCCACTGCCTTAACCGGGTATTGAACTCACACTCTTTGGGTCCTGTCACTGGATCTAACTAACGCCTTTATCCACTGTGTCATGTGTCGAGGACATCTGTATATGAATTTCTGGGTAATATAAACATAATGTCTTCAGCAACATTTTTACCAGAGCTCATATTGCAATTTTTATTGTTATTATCGATTTTCTCTGGCACTGCTTATTACTGCTTCCCATATTGTATTCATTTCTATGCTTGGTCGGCTCAGAAAACTTTTGTGGCCTAGCATATGTGCTGATTCCTTAAGTTTACGAATTGAAAGATGTCTTTTATGCTGTAAAATGTATCACTGATAACATCGATGTAGAATTTGAATTAGATAAATGTGCAAAGCCTAGGATTTTTATTAAAGAATATTGTTGTTAGTTTTTGGAATAGCAACAAAGTTGAGAATTCCATGACTCTTATCGAAGAACTACTTTAAAGTTAAAGCTGCTTGAAGGTGGTGGGGGGAGATTTCGCTCAAGCTGCATTGTTCGCACATTCATTTTTAATTCTTCCCACCGAATTTTGGTGCTCCGCCGAAACAGTAAAACACAGGGAAAACACAGACACACGCAAGATAAGAATTGAATGAGAATCGACTGGTTATTACTTTAGCGTTTGCTGCTAGATTTTTCAAATCACCATCCGGCAGAAGATGACATATATGTTCGGCAAATAATAAAGACATTCACTATATTTTCTTCATATTCAATAAACCTGTTTTTATGGTTATCAACAGCGTTGTGCATTTTATTGGAGCAATTTTATTCCAGCCCTGGTTTCAAAATTGTGTTTGGAAGCAAAGAAACAAAAGTTACCACGGCCACAGACAGGAATTCTGCAACTTGAATGTAGTACACAACGAACATAGATAGTTGAAACACTAGGCTTAAACTCAATCTCCAATATCGTAAGGTTTTGGGGAAACCTGAATCAACCCTATCAAGACGACACACCGGTCCAAACAGAAGAGGGAAAAGAAAGCCGGAAGACCCGTAAGGTCCGTAGTACTCAACCAGACTAGAGACAGTGTGTGAGCAGAGGGTGTTGGGTTACATTTATGTTTATTAATACATTTATTTTATGATTACAATAAATATTGCGTTTTCAAGTGTTTACGCATACATTTGTTGCTGTAAAAAATTAATGTGATTTTCGTAATAGACATTTTGATAATGATTGAGAAACAGAAAAAAACGGAATGAAACAATATGCATGAAACTATATTACCTAAATTTATCAAATATCTGATTCATGGTCGAATTGTTTAAAAAACATCCAAACGTTTAAGCTTGTAATGGAGGTAATTTGACTACGACTAACAAGTGAGTTTCGACCGTTTCCTTTGTAGTTAAGCAGTTCAGTATGGAGGCAACTATCGTTGACTTCACTGCATATTGCAAAGTATAATTAAACTGGGAACTACCACAGATTAAAATAGTTCGTCTTTCTTCTTGCCTTTCTAAATCTATATTTTCCTATTTTTGTACCTGTTTTAAAACTTTCCATATTGCTTCTCTAACAAATTTTAATTTTGGATTCAATTTCTTTGACTCATTTTCTTTTTTCTTTTTCCGTTTGTATTTTTCATATTTTTCTTGTATATAATCTTTTAGATTGATATTTGTGCTTTTCTCATTCGGTCACTATTTTTAAAATAATATTAAATTCTCTTGCGCATCATCTTTCCACTCGTAACGTTTTCGAACGTTAGGTTTGTCTGATTTTTCGTTTACCGCACGCGCATGCGCAGTTAGTTCTGATTACCCATCTAACTTGATGACCTTGCCTGCTGTCAACTTAAATGACTCCTCTCAAACATAATTGACGTCATAGCCGATAATATTCAACGGAATTGCTTTTTGCTTTCCTTTACTTCAAATTGACAGCTTTGAAGAAAGAAAAAAAACATTTTTTAAAAGAGATGAAAAAATAGAAATTCACAAATATTTTGGGGTGGATTTTAATCATTTCATTTTCGGCAATAATATTTTCAAAAGGTCCTACGGAGTTTATTATATTTAAGAAGTAATTTTCATTCGCTTATTTTTTTCTTTTTAAATAGCGGTTGATCGTTTAATTATAGTCTTTTTTTTTATTTTAATTCTTTTTCCTTCGGCAGATTAGATAAAAAATGTTTCACTGAAGGACGCTTTGTTGGAGTTCATTGATAATTTCTTTACAATGCAATTAAGCAATAGGAGAGAGAATTTTGATAATAAATTTGTATACACATCTTCAACAAAAAACCTATGATAATAAAAATGTAATGACTAACGACAATTTTAACTAAAATTGCATGATATTGATAACGCAATTTTAAAATAACGATGTTTTAACTTCAGAACCAGACGTTTTCGTCAACTCTAAATATATATTAACATACAGCGCCTACAAAACACTCATTCACGCATAATTTAGATATAAAATATAAATTGAAATTGGCAATGGAAACACTACTTTTCATCAACAAATAAACTGTTATTGTGAGCTAATATGAGAAAATAATACCGATGACAACTTGTTCAGTAGCATCACACACATCATCTCACGGTCAGAAATACTTTTAAATACTTTTATTTTCTCCCCGTTTGTTTCAATGTCGAAGATCAAGGTTCGTCCATTAATGTGGGAGGCTTGAAATATGTCCGTTTGTTTTGATTGTTTCCTTTTACGCTTTTTTCTATCGTTCTTTCAGTGAAGATTAAATGCTAACAAATCTCAAATTACCACCTCTTTTTCTGGGCTTTTTGGAATCGTTCCAAGCGCTCAAGATAGACACACCACCGTTATTCTTTGCAATTTTCGAATTTTCCTGCAAGTTATTTTGAATATTATTAAATTCATCAAACTATATTTGTAAAATTCCTTCAAGTTACATATTTTACTTATTTTCCAAATCAGAAGATAGTAAAAGAAAAGTGAGATGAAAAGACTAACAATCAATTTAAAGATAACATAATGTGCGGCTGCTGTTGTCAGTACAAGAAACGGGGTAAGCAAGAAACAAACTAAGAATTGGTGATATCGAAATCAAGCAAGTAAAATAAATTAGATATATGAATAAACGTTTTGACACAGAACAGAAAATATGACACCGAAATCCGAGGGTATTAGAACAGTGAAAGTTGCCTTTCAGAAGCTAAGCAACCGGAGGCTCGGAAACCGAAAATTTTCGTTAGAAACGAAGAAAACAGTACTGATATTTTATGTAATATCGATCTTCCTTATATTGCAGTGAATACTGAAAAATCTCTTTATACTTGGAGAAGATACTCCAAGCAAAAAAATATGGCTCTACAGGAGGATTCTGAGAATACCATGCATTGAGCATGAGAGCAACAACGAAGTTTTAGCGAAAATGAAAACAAAAATGACATTTATATTTCGAATGAGATGGAGACACATGAGTATCAGAATGAGACCAGGCTCGATGTTGCTTAACTTCGCTGATCATACGGGACACATAAAAGAAAACTCATTGTTTATAATTCAGTAAAACAAGCATTTCATTCTGTATGTACTCTATATTTAAGAAAAAAAAAATCAATTATTTTCTTGTGTTCAACGTGGACAATGATTACAAAGTTTATATATTTTGAGTCAGGAGGCAATCTGCTCAATAGCGAAGTGTAAAATTTAGATTTAAAAAATTCTAAAATGGAGACTTAGCTGTAGGTAATTTACTGAGAAAAAACATTAAAAATTAATGTTGAAGATTTAAAGAATTCGATAAATAATTCAAATGCTTCTGTCAGAGAAGTCATAGAAAACATCCTTGTATTGATTATAATTTCTTTCACATAATTCGAGAGAGATTCGTCTTTTTGAAAACTCAATAATTGAACAAATAATATAAAATAATAATTTCAGCTATTAATAACAGCAAAATGTATATGTAAAATTATATAATTTCATAAATATCAAATTTAACATAATTTCTGCTTGTAAAATGCTCAATATTAATCTTGGAGAAGTAATTATTAAATTAAAAATTAGATATCATAATGTTTACTACGTTTCAAAGCCAACTCAGTGCATTATGTCCAATGTAAATGTAAAAAAGCGAAAATACGGACAAAAATATAAACAAATTACCTAAAATATATATATATATAAAGTTAATAAACTTGACGTTCTCTCCCAAAGGAATTATGTGTTCCTTAATATTTGGGACTTTGATCATTGTCGTTTACAAATGAAAATCCCACATTATCAGAAACCTTTTTTAAACAATGTAAAAACGAGACATTTTTATCTGAATGTGGATAATTTTCTTACATCTGAAAACAAGGTTAACTTTGAAGGGTGCGTAATTGTATATGGTAAAAATGAACCGTTTCCTTATATTTTGTGTTTGTGTTGAAATATTCGGCATTCATTGGTTGATCAACTAGTCTGCAGCTGCTGTCAGTGGATTCGTATTTATAAAATGATTCTCTTAAAAAATTTTTCTGGGAAAATTGTTCGTTGAGGTTTATCAATGTTCGTCAAAATGCGCGTTTCTGTTTTTGAATGTCACACCTGGCCAGTGTCGGATCCTTTGGACTACGGCAGCCAACGGGTGACGTCGCTCCTCCTTTTCGTTCCTCCTGGGTCCAAAAAAGCCCATTGCCGCTCCAACCGGGTTTGGTCAGATGATCACCAGCCTCGCCTTTCCCCTTCGGGTTCCTCGCTTTAACCGAACACCTGGTCACTAAAGATATTCTATCACCCATCTCGGTCTGTCTACCCACGGCCTGTTTTAGATCTTAGACATTAGACAGGACCAGCATTTGAACCCCGTATCGGGGCCGATACAAGGAGACTTGAGCGTAGCCTCCGACGGGGTCCGGCAAAAACAGTCAAATAAAATAAAAACTCACCCACGACACCAAACAAAATTGCTGATAAAAAAATAGGGTAACAACCTTTTATATCTTAAAGTCCGTTACATAAAAACAAAATTGTTCTCAATTCCCGACCCGCTCTGTGGACTAGAGAGTTGAACCGCACCAAGCTTCTATCACCCACCCAATGTCATGGAAAATGTCACATTTGATTAGGCCAGCCAAAAAATAGCTTTGAACCCGTAGAATCATGTTCAGGGCCGAGTATGTCGAAGGAGACTGTTCGGTTCAGTTCGACACTGGGGACTAGAGTTGAATCGATCATTCGCAGTTGATTCTTCTCTCCCACCCACGAGGGTGTATTTCTTCTTCTTCTTCTGTTTAGGCTGGTAATATTTCTTGGGTTCAACCCCCTGAAGAAGATTTCTTGTCTTCAACTTCCTTCCGTGGAGACAGAGAGTTGAACTTGTCTTCAAAAGTGGGCTGGAAGGATTTCTTGTTTCGAGGCCTTTTTTTTAATGTCGTCCGAGGGTGAACTGAACAAAACTCACGCCCAACCTAAGGAGAAGGAGACTCCAACTTCAACTCAACTTCGGGTTCTCCAACTCTTCTCAGGTTTTCAGGCAATCTTATTCTTCATCCACCACGGGGTGTCTGGAAGTCCTTTTTTTAATGTGGGCTGTCTGGGCTCAGGTTCTTTTTTGCCCGCAAAGGGGTTCGGGTGAATCGGTCTTATGTCCGCGTTCAGGATCTTCCCCTGCCCGCGGTCCTGCAGCAACTCAGTCCCAACTCCGGCTGCATCTCAACCACGATTTCTGCCGACTGGGGTCCTGCTTATATTGACGCCGCAACAAACCGGGGGTGGGTCGGTCGGCGTCCTTCGGGGTTTTCTCGGGTAATTTCAAAAGTCGTATTAATTTTGACTTTCCATTATCGTTATTTTTTTCACCCCACTTTCTCAGCCACAGTGCTCTTGGTGGGGCGGCGCATATCTAAGGAGACTTAGTCTCTCTCTCATGTCAGGTGATCGCTCTCAACCAATCGTTCCCACCCACGATCGAACCTTTTTAATGTGGGCTCTTCTTTTTAGGCAGCCCATTTGACCGCCTCGTCCAACAGTTATTGATCGAGGTTTTCTTTCCTTCTTCTTCCGCGGTCACGTGATTGTATTCGACCAATTGAAAGTTGACCGAACACCCTCTCCCTTTTGTTGGCGGGCCTGTTTTTTAATGGTTACCTCGAGCCTGGTTTTTTTAAAAAACAAAATCCGAAGGAGACTTTCGCACCTTTTTTCCACGTACGCAAAGATGACAATCTTTAGCTTTCTTTCACCCCACCTTTGTCAAACAGCCCGCTGCTAATTAGTCTTGACTTTAAACGAAAAGGTTCTTTTCCGCCTTCTTGAACGCCCTCTGTGAGCCAAAACAATTGTCCCCACCCACGAGGGTGTCTTCTTTTTTTTACCTGATAGTCGAAAATCTTAATTATCTAGGTCAGGGCCGATATCTCTACTTTCTTAACGTGGGTGTCCAATTCTTAACAGGTCAATTCCGTATATCGTTTCACTGGTCACTCCCCACCCAACCCAAAGACACTTTTTCTCAGATCACAAATTTCAGTTTCTATTGTTCAAAAACGAAAAAAATAAAAATTTCTCTTCACTCCAAATTGATACAGAGAGTTTTTCCAGTCGCAAAAGTCGGTCACTGAGGCCTCTGACCGACATCTAATCGATATCATGTCTTTTTTTAATGTTTCTTTCTCTTTTATTAGGCTCAGCCAATTCTATTCTTTGAACCCGTTGGGTTTAAAAAAAAAAAAAAGGAGACCACCCTTCGCAGACCTATCTCTACCATCAACTGGTCGCTCAAAAAGTGAGCTCATGACTGACATTTCTCTTTTATTTCTTTTTCTTCCCTTCCTTCCTTTTCTTTTGCTTGATCCTTCTTCTTTTATTGGTTGAGCTTATCTGGATCGTCTAGGATTATGCTTTCTTAGAAGGTGAAAATTATTTTCAACTCTGAATGTTATTTTCCGTTTTTTAAAAAAAAATTAACAACCTGTTTAATAAACTGAATTGATTGAAATTAACTCATGTCATTTCTATGAATATTTCCAAAAATTTTCAAAATGCCATATCAATTACTGAAGCTATTATTGTCACTTCCTGTATTGACTTCATAACCTTTTAATTGATGTCGTCATCCAACATAATAGGATACAACAGATTCAGCAAACACATACAATAACACAATATATACAACCTGCTGAACAAAAGATGTGATCTCATGATAGTTTGTACCCATAAAAATCTCTCTCTTAAAGTCTTTTGATTCTATATAAATCTTTTTACTCTAGTACAATTGCTCATTAATTATTGAATGAAATATTATGAACGTCTCAGTTGACTTTGATAGGTATTTGAAAGTATTGTATTTTTTATTAATATGTCATATTACGTTCATTACTTGACTAATGTGACAAGCTGATACAAAAGGGAGCACTTTCAACCTTGCAATATTACTCAATTTCTTTAAAGCATAAAATCACGATCATTACTTGACTATTTTGACATAGTGAGTGAAAATGGGGACACTGTCAACCTTGCAACATTAATCAATTTCTTTAAGCATAAAATCACGTCATTACTTTACCATTGTGAGATGCTGCGTGCAAATGGGAGCACTTTCCAACTCATATTAATTATTCAATTTCTTTAAATATAAAATCACGATCATTATTTGACTGTTGTGACATGCTCGGTGCAAATATGAACACTTTCAACCTTGCAACATTACTCAATGTTTTTAAAGAAATTAAAATCACGATTATTACTTGACTATTGTGACATGCTGGGTGCAAATGGGAACACTTTCGAACTTGTAAAATTATTCAATTAATAAAAGAAGTGCTACGATTTGCATCAGCTTGTCACATTAGGCAATTAATGAACGTAATTTTTATTGCTTTAATTACTTGACTAATGTGACAAGCTGATGCAAATCATAGCACTTCTTTTATTAATTGAAACGTTATTTTTACTGGGTACACGGGGTTTAGTGGCTATCTCTGTTTTTTCTTTTTTAATTTTATTAGTTTTACTAAAGTAAGTCTTATGTCCGACAAAATTAAACGGGTATACCTTTTATCTCGGGGAAAACACTACTTAAGTCAAAGTATGTCTCTATCAATTCAGTCACGTAGTCAAACTGACAAGACAAAGTAAGTAATTTGCCAGTTAAGAAAGCCAGCGAAGCTATTTCTGCTAGCTTCAGTTTCGAATCTGAAACGTTAATTTCTGAAAAGATTTTTCTATCCGACATTACGTATTGTTATTCTAAACGTTATTTTTAGTGGCTACACGTGTTTGAATTGCTATCTCAGATTTATTTTGTTTATCAAACTCTTAAATGAATAACAACCGGCTAAAATTGAAAATGAACACGTGTACCCAATAAAAAATTACGTTTATAGTAATAAAAATATGAAAGTAATCATTTAAAGAATTACGTTATTATATCTAATTTCTAATTTAATAATGAAACAGCTTTTCAGAGTATTTTATATAAACATATGCGTTATCATCCCTTGACTTCATGTTAACTACTACTTTAATTACAAGCAAAACATATAATCCTCTCTATATGCCACAAGAAAAGGAGGATGAGAAATCGAACATTACATCTTTGTTTTCCCACCGGCTACATGAATACAAAATAAAGTGCATTTTCAGGAGATTTTATCCGACAAGCTGCACCTTCACTTTAATCGAGGGATTATTTTTTTTTTCTTTTTATCGCTTATCAATTCTTTGTGGGTCATTTAAAGCCTTTATTTCGTGTTCTAAGAATAATACATTTTCTACGGAGGTATGCAGCATTAAAAATTTTGGTGTAAAACAATGACTTTACCAGTAAGAAGTTCTACTGTTTAACCCATTGCTTGGAAGAAGAGATGTATTCATAGTTGTCCAAGTGTGTATGGGCATAAGTAATTGTACCGAACGTTAAAGTAATTTGAACCCAGCCTTGCAATTTTCTAACCCCGATCCATTACAGAATCCTCACTTCCGCATAGAATTAATGGTGGGGAGTTAAGATTGTTCCTGATGGTGGTTTTATGGCAAATTTTAAGTGACGAGGTTAGCGGGTAATTTAATCTCTGACGTGCTAGTGTAGAAACCAACAGTAAACTCGAACTTATGTCTGAATCTGACTTCAAGGCGTTGATGAATAAATTCTTTGAAGACCAAACTGCATATCTCGTTCTTTAGTGATTCTTAGCCAAGGATAGATATTTGCATCGTCTATTACAGGTGACATGTTCTAACTGACAGCTCTATACAATTTCCTCAAAGGAGTTACGATAATAGTCATTACTTCAGTCATGTTACATATTAAATACAAAGGGGGACACTCCACCTGGTGGAATACCCAATTTCTTTACAGCAATTAAAATCACGATCATTACTTGACTAATATGACATAATGAGTGCAATGGGAAAGATTTTAAGATTGCAACATTATTCAATTTATTTAAAGCATAAAATGACGATCATAAAATTATTGACATACTGATCAAATTACTTTCAACCTTTAAGATTTACTTTTTTTTAAAGCAATTAAAATGACGATCATTACTTGATTATTTTGAAATGCTGATTGCAAATGGAAACACTTTGAACGTTGTAACATTACTCAAAATCTTTAAAGATGTTAAAATCACGATAATTAATTGAGTATTTGATATACTGAATGAATATGGGGGACACTTTCAAACTTGCAACATTATTCAATTTATTAAAGCAATTAATATTACGTTCAGTACATGACTAATGTGACAAGCTGACGCAAACGGGAACACTTTCAACCTTGCAATATTACTCCATTTTGTTTAAAGCAATTAAAATCACGATCATTACTTGACTATTGTGATATGGTGGATACAAATTTTCAACTTTGCAAAATTATTCAATTTCTTTAAAGCATAAAATCAAGATCATTACTTGACTATTGTGAGATGCTGAGTGCAAATGGTAGCACTTTCAACCTTGTAACATTACTCAATTTCTTTAAAGCATAAAATCACAATGATTACTTGAATATTGTGACATGCTGAGGGCAAAGGAGAGCACCTTTACTCAATTTATTTAAAGCAATTAAGAGGAGGCTCATTACTTGACTCTACTGACATGCAGAAAGTAAATATGCGTCAACCAAACAAATCTTTATATCCCTTATGTTTGTCTGAATTCCTACATGAAAAAATGATTTGTGATATATCCCCGCAAGATGAATTGCATATAAGTACAAATCTTTTATAGATACGAATGTTTGGAATTAAGATTTCAGCGCAATGGACTTACAAGTATGAACATTTATAAGAACCCACACAGGGAACTGGTGTCTACGAGAAATCCTCTTGTCACAGTAAAAAATTGCAATGACTGTATGCGGAAAAAAAAGCTTAAACATCAATCGAAAACTTGGCATCATTCCTGACTGGGTTAGGGAAGTATTTGATACACCACACATTTCGAAATCCTTTAAACCATCACAGTTTTTCAAAGCATTTGGCAAATAATACATTTTCAAAGTAGCCAGGCGCTTTATACCAATCGATATATAGACCAGCTGCATACGAAACTCACATTTCTCTCATTGTCAGTAAAAAAGAAGATGGCATAATTCTGTAAGATAACACTTGCTCTGCTATTTCAAAAAAGAAAGAAGAGACATTGCTAACGCTGAATCACTTGAAGATAGATGATTTATTGCAATCTACCTACTCGACCAATTCTTTTCTTATATTGTAGATTACCATTTTTCGAGCACTTTCTTGACGACACGTACTTCTCTGGCACATAAATTAAAGATAACTTACATGAAGTTATCAGTTCCTTAAAAGAAGGCTTCTTTAGAAATTGAATTAACGGCGTGACACCGTTGTACAAGCAATACACAGAAGTCGAAGGTGATTATGTTAATTGAATAAACATTTTTTCATCCTAATTTTCATGTTATTTTATTCTCGTCGCCAAAATATTTTTTTTACTGTTAACATCTTTTTGCGGGGTGGGGTGGGGTGGATTTAAACAGTTTAATACAAAAAACGCCAAATGTAAAAAACAAATAAATTACTTCACTACAGTAGTAATTATCTGCATGATTAGGTTCTAATTATTGTCTAACGGCAAGAATCACTACAGGTAATTACGATGGTAAGATAAGCACGATACGGTGTTTGTGTGAAACCAAGAAATATCAAATTTGATCTTGAAGACTACCATAATATTCCTTTCTCTACAGTGACAAAAATATGATGTTTTTTTTTTACACTCGATCAGATTAGGAACAAAGCCATAAATTTATGGTAGCCAATAAATAGCAAAATTAATTGATACCAATATGTGAAAATAGCTTTAAATTGCATTACAACAACGCGTTCGCTTTTTCGGATACTGTTAAATATTGTATAGTAGTCAGCACACTTTTACCAAAAGACTAATAAATTACAGCTATGAGAGAATATCAGTTCCGATCATTAATTTCAACGGCCCTCTAGTTTTTTTTTTTTTTTTTATACATCATGTATATACGTTAAAAGATTCGCTTTCTTTGCCGTGCGCCTATAGCTGATTGATACCAAATCGAGTTTCGATCCCGGATTGAAGCAATCCGATGTCTAGACACAATGATGAGCTGTGATACACCGAAACAAGCAGTCAGTGGATATATACAGGGTGTCTATAAAGTTCGTGTGCACTTTAAAAAATTGATAACTTTATTGGTATTTGCGATCGAAATAAACCGTAAAAAATGTTACAAAGTTTAATGTACCTAGTTTTAATTATAGCTAAAATAACTAATGTTATTTCAGGCATTACTGTAAATCAGTTGACAAATGTATTCCGTGAACTGCGAAATCGTATTACCCTTTGTATTGCTAAGGAAGGAAGACATGTGGAAACTTAAATAAAATTTCAATAAGACCTTAAAAGATATATAGATTTACTTCTTTCTAATCCTTTTTACAAATTATTTCTATCGCAAATACAAATAAAGTTGTAAATTTTTTTAAATATATATATATAACTTTATATATATATATATATATATATATATATTTATGTATGTATGTATGTGTGTATGGGGGGGGGTATTTCGTTGGTAGCCTGAAGATCGAGAGAGCTGGAAAATTGGGTAGCGACTCGAGCTGTCCTTCGCAGAATGTTGACACAGTGAAGCCTTTTTTGGCACATTTTTTATTCTAGGCGTTGAGAACTTTAGTTTACGCGTAGGTTGGTGTCTGTCTTTTATTCTTTTTTTTAGTTCTTTGCTCGGATTCTTTCTTATTTAACGTGTTATGCCTTTTGGCAAGTTGTCTGTTGGTCACACCAACATTGTTTTTTTTTATATATATATATATATATATATATATATATATATATATATATATATATATATATATATATAATCAGGAAATTTGCGTCAAAGACGCCAGAAATGTAATAATCATAATGGCCAATATAAATTGTACAAATACAGAACAAAAAAATTATTATAAACATGACTTGCTCTCCAAAAATAATTATCTGCTCCTCAGAACAACCTGATGATTGTCACTTACCCATCAAAACGACAGTAGCACAAAAACGTTTGGAAATCCCGTTATTTATGAAATGTCTCGAGTACGTAATGAGGAAAGAGGGCTTTGAGAAATTGACACTCACAATGCATATTGAAAGCAAAAGGGATAAAAGAAAGTAGCGAATAACCTCCCTAAAGAGCTTTTCCAAATGGTTAATAGGACAGGGATTAAGAGAGGTTGCGAAAAACAAGACAGTTAAATTTATAGGTAACTTCATATAAAGGAATAATCATTTATTTGAAGAAATCTTTGTAAATAATTCGTTAAAACATTCACCTCGTTCTTTCTTTAATATTTATTTTTTAAACAAATATCATATATTCTTGGAAAATTTCGTTAGAAACAGAGAAAAAAGTACAGAAATTTTATCTAATATCGATCTTTCTATATTGCAGTGAATACTGAAAGATCACTTTATACTTAGAGAAGATAATCCAAGCAAAAAATATGGTTCTACAGGAGGATTCTGAGAATATCATGCATTGAGCATGAGAGCAACAACGATGTTTTAGCGAAAATGAAAACAAAAATTACATTTATATTTCTAATGTGATGGAGACACCGGAGAATCAGAATGAGACCAGGCTCGATGTTGCTTAACTTCGCTGATCATACGGGACATGTAATAGAAAACTCATTGTTTATAATTCAGTAAAACAAGCATTTCATTCTGTATGTACTCCATATTTAAGAAAAAAAATCAAATATTTTTTGTGTTCAACGTGGACAATGATTACAAAGTTTATATATTTTGAGTCAGGAGGCAATCTGCTCAGTAGCGAAGAGTAAAATTTAGATTTCAAAAATTCTAAAATGGAGACTT
Organism: Acanthosepion pharaonis; assembly: GCA_903632075.3. Taxonomy (NCBI): domain Eukaryota; kingdom Metazoa; phylum Mollusca; class Cephalopoda; order Sepiida; family Sepiidae; genus Acanthosepion; species Acanthosepion pharaonis. Next base: position 73,880 of record CAHIKZ030000102.1, on the reverse strand, counting down.
AGCTGTAGGTAATTTACTGAGAAAAAACATTAAAAATCAATGTTGAAGATTTAAAGAATTCGATAAATAATTCAAATGCTTCTGTCAGAGAAGTCATAGAAAATATCCTTGTATTGATTGTAATTTCTTTCACATAATTCGAGAGAGATTCGTCTTTTTGAAAACTCAATAATTGAACAAATAATATAAAATAATAATTTCAGATATTAATAACAGCAAAATGTATATGTAAAATTATATAATTTCATAAATATCAAATTTAACATAATTTCTGCTTGTAAAATGCTCAATATTAATCTTGGAGAAGTAATTATTAAATTAAAAATTAGATATCATAATGTTGACTACGTTTCAAAGCCAACTCAGTGCATTATGTCCAATGTAAATGTAAAAAAGTGAAAATACGGATAAAAATATAAACAAATTACCTAAAAAAAAGTGCACGTAAAGTTATTTACCTGAATGTGGACAATTTTCTCACATCTGACATATGGAAACATTCGGCATTCATTGGTCGTTCAACTGCAGCTATTGACAGTTGGTATAAAAATAAACAAATAAATCTTTCTCTAAAAACAATTATACGCGAAAATCGGGTAGTCTAGCTGCTATTGTCGTTTTCTGTATTCACTTCATAACCTTTTATTTGATGTAGTCATCCAAAATAATAAGATACAAAAGATTCTGCAAAGACATAAAATATCACAATATATACAACCTGATGAACAAAAGTCGTGAACTCATGATAGTTTGTACACATAAAAAAAAACTCTCTCTTAAAGTCTTTTGATTCTGGATAACCTAACCAGAACAAAATAAACTACGAAATCTCCACAAATATTCTTAAATGCCTATAATTGATAACAGAAGCCATGGGTTTATACCAACGGCTTCTCATAATTAATACTTCTCGTTTTCACTCTCGCGTGGTCATGTATGACGTCACGAGCTGCGACGCGATTTTGGTACCGTGTCTCGTATTAGTTAGTCGTTGCTTTGAAATTTTTCATGTCAAAAAAAGACTATCATTATTGTACCGTGTATTGGTTGATATATTTAAAAGTAATTGCCATCTTGGAAAATGGCTTGTATAAGCCGAAATATTAGATTGGATTTAAATATGTATCAATATGGTGATTTCTTTAGTCCTTCAATGATATTGTTATTAAGCTTATCGCACAATATGAAAGGAACTTACTTAAAATAAATAGACAAAACTTGTCTATATTATTTAATGAAGCATGCATCAATGAATATATATATATATATATATATATATATATATATATATATATATATATATATATATATATATAGATACTGTTGCTATATCCCAAGACCCACCCTACTGCACAATATGTGAACGTGTATGGGGTCACTAGCGGGTCTCAAGTGTCACATACGACAAAAAGTAAAATTAGGTATCGAAATCGACGGGACAATCCATCATAAATATATATATATATATATATATATATATATATATATATATATATATATATATATATATGTAATTAAAACAGTGGACATTTCATTGAAGAAAAAGTTTGATACAAAAGTATCGTCTCAATTAAAAATATAAATTCAAGGTACGTTTTAACCAAAACCCTTTGTTAGAAGAAAAATCGTCGGTGTTAAGAAAAACTACTGAAAGGAAACAAACGTCCTGGCGATGGAATTAAAAGAGTCCAATAATTATATAACCAGGCCTGATAAAGGATCAGGTGCTGTGATTCCGATTTATTCTGATTATATAAATAAAATGTCGTCTATATTGGACGACATTAGTAAATTTCGGAAAATAAGGTAAACCACCTTTTAAAGGGACCGCGGAAACGGAAGTTAAGTTTCAGAAGAGGTTGCTTGAATTTCATAAAATCATGTTCCTCTCAAAGCAGGTATTCTAGAGAATTTTTATCTATTGGCTACCAGCGTCCTCGGATATATGGTTTGCTGAAAGCCCAACAAATGAATATTTCCACTTCCTAGACGTACTGGTTGAAAGATCACCCTCAGCCTGGGTATGACGATAAACTACATCCGCGTCCTGGATATGACGATAAACTACGTCCAACAGCAAGACCTTTGAAAAAATAATGTTGCCAATTGTACGTTTTTGAAAAAAAAAAAATTATTACCAGCTATACGTTTTTGAAAAAAAAAAAAAAATTACCAGCTATACGTTTTTGAAAAAAAAAAAAAAAATTACCAGCTATACGTTTTTGAAAAAAAAAAAAAAAATTACCAGCTATACGTCTTTGAAAAAAATAATATTGCCAGCGATACGCTTTTGAAAAAAAAAATATATATTACCAGCTATAAGTTTTTGAAAAAATAAAATTACCAGCTATACGTTTTTGAAAAAATAAAATTACCAGCGATACGTTTTTGAAAAAAAAATATTACCAGCGTTACGTTTTTTTAAAAAAAAAAAATATCACCAGCTATACGTTTTTGAAAAAATAAAATTACCAGCTATACGTTTTTGTAAAAATATTACGAGCTATACGTTTTTAAAAAAATAATATTACCAGCTATACATTTTTGAGAAAAAAATATTAATAAAAATGGATTTTTGACAAAACAAAAATATTACCAGGGGGAAAAATGTCGTCGTCATTAATTGACCTATTGAGGTTGATGTGCTGGAAAACAAAACAAACAAACAAACTTTCCTCACCAGCATATATAGGAAGCACATTTTTACTGAGTTGAGGCTCTTTTACGCATAAGCCTAGGAAAATTCACCTTGTCAAAACACACACTTACTGATTGAGCATTGATGATATGTTCGAAGTGTAAACAGTAAACTTGATGCCGAACTTAGGAAATTTACCAATATCTTTCTTGCCAACGGCTATCCGGGAGGTGTCATCAAAACAAACATTACACTTAAACTTTCTAAGTTTAATTAAATGAAAACATTTGGTCCACCTAAGTGTACTGTCTACAGGAGATTACCTTGAATCGGCTCTTATAGTCAATAATGCGCTGACAAGATGTCTTGCTCACCAATCAACAAAGTTCTGTTATTTATCGTTTGAAGTGTCGGTGTGAGGCCGACTATGTGGGTAAGACTATCCAACGACAGGAGGTGCGGATTGCGCCTGGTTTTATACGAAGACATGCTCCATTAATATCCGGACACTCCCAGGTGCATGTATTTGGCGTCGGGGAGCATTTATTGAGTTCTGTCGTGGGTTCGATTATTCAGCGGTGTTTTTCTCTGTGCTGCTCAGGGCTAGGACGAAACACCATCTTAACGTCTTGGGGTAGGTTGTTATCAACACGTATCGTCGGATTCTGTATAGGAAGAGGGAGCTCAAACATAAAGTGGCATTCTTCGGCTTTCTTTGTCTTGCTCTGGGGTACTTTAAATTTTCTTTCCCCTCCCCTTTGTCCCTTTTAATTGTATTGCAAGGAAGTTTGTTTCTTCTCAGTTGATTTTTTTTCTTAATTACGACAAAAATTCTTCTAACGAAGCGTCGGATGAAAGATAGATTAAAATTTCTATTTGTAATCGAGACGATACTTCTGTATCCGACGTTTTGATTAATAAAATGTTACTTGTTTTAAGAACACGATTTACTTGGTGTGGGACTAAAAATCTTTTCTCACACACATCTACAGACACACACACACACAGACACACTCACAAACGCGCCAAACACACACACACACACATATATATATATATATATATATATATATATATATATATATATATATATATATACACACACACATATAATATATATATATATATATATATATATATATATATATATATATATATATATATGCATGTGAGTGTGCGTGTGTGTATTTGCCAAAGCCTGCATTAATTTAATTAATACTGTTTAATTAAAAACAGAATATCTACTGAAATAAATTACATCTATAAAAATTACGTATATGGTCGGTCTCAATCCATTTCAATATATATATATATATATATATATATATATATATATATATATATATATATATATATATATATATATATATATATATGAATATGTATATATATATATGAATATGTATATATATATATATATATATATATATATATATATATATATATATATATATATATGTATATATATATATATATATATATATATATATATATATGTATATATATATATATGTATATATATATATATATATATATATATATATATATATATGTATATATATATATATATATATATATATATATATATATATATATATATATATATATATATATATATATATATATATATATATATATATATATATATATATATATATATATATATATATATATATATATATATATTACATTTGGATATAAATGTATAAATATAGTTTATCCTTTGCAAGTTAGGGCATATAACGAACCAACGAGAATTGTAATTCGGCTATGCGATTAACAATTCCGTGACATTATCCCTTAAATCATTCGAACTCCCAAGCTGGTCTTCCCAGGCGGTCATCTATCGAGATACTGACAATTGTTTAGGATCCAACGTTACCTTTTGTTTCAATGGTATGTGGCTGTAACCCGAAAAAAACAAAAAAAAAAACAAAAAATCCAAAAGAAAAAAATCCACACACACACACACACACACACACACACACACACACACACACACACACACACACATATATATATATATATATATATATATATTGAGAAGAATGATATTGAGTAAGTGCGAGAAATACCATAGTACTCGTTCAAGAACATATAGCGCATAAATTAAGACAAAAAGGATGTAAGAACAGAATTGTAAACTGGGGTAAATGAATATCAATGGAGGCGCCATTTGAGCAGTAGCAGAGTCTATATAAACGCTAAGAAAAGTCTAAGAAAGGATTGGCACATCTGGGATCATAGAGGTAATCCGGCTTCTCTTGTATACCTGATCATATCAACCAGATAAATTTGTATTCTTCTACGCACTGTATCCATTCAGAACGTAGACGATCATAGCTCTCCACACCATCTTATTTCGAGGACGTAGAAACGTAACAAGTGTGGAAATTCAACTTGCTGCTTATTTAACATGCGACACCGTTTTCCAAAGGCTTATAGAAAAAGCGAAAGTTGATTTTCAGACGTGAATCTAAGTACAAACTTAGAAACGAAGAAAAGGGGAGCGAAATATTACGTAATTACCTATATGGCAGAAAGCTAGAAAATTTCGTCTCAAATTAATAAAATATGAGAGGTATTTCCATGTATTTTATAAATTGTATTATCATCATACTTATTATAGTATTGTGTGTGTGTGTCTGTACGTTTATATATTGGATCGGATTTCCTACATTTTTCAACCGATTTCAACAAAACTTCACAGGATTACGTAAAATTACATTGCGGTGGTTCTGACAGTGCCAAAAATTGGAAAAATACAAGTGTTTTTGCACGAAAACAATTTGAAAACACGATTAAGAGGCATTAATAAAAGGGGGGCAACTCATATCGAGTTATACTTATTATAAAACCCAGGTTGGTTCTTTGTGTGTGTGTGTGTTCGTTTATATATGGGATCGGGTTTCCTACATTTTTCAACCGATTTCAACAAAACTTCACTTTTTTTGGCAGGTGGTGTTTCTTATTGTCTTGCAAACTTTTTTTCTTTATTTTTACATTCAGAATGCGTTAAAAATTCCATTTACAAGACAATTGTTTATAATAAAATTCTATTCAATAGGTAGACTCATAACGATTGAAAACAATGTTTTTGTTTGAGTTTGGGTTTGACCAATTCGTAAAAAAAACAAAAAAAGAACTAATTAAGACATGCGTGTCCGTCAACCTTAAACAATAATCTTTGTCAATTTTATTTTTCAGTCTTTATGATGGTACATACTTGATCTATCTCTTACTGTTACTTCCCCGGGCAATGCCGGGCTCTACTGCTTGTTATGTATATATTGCCGATAGCTTACGGGTAAGATCTCTGGCTGATGCCAAATTGGTCAAATTTCGATTCGGGTTGAAAATATCGGACACCTAGCCTCATACAGCGAAACAGTCTGTTTGTGGATGATTATATATATATATATATATATATATCTTTTGAAGAATATAAATCTTGTGAAAATTTAAAATTACAGACACACTGGGATGAATATTAATATATTTGTCTTATTTTTTGATTAAGATCCTCGACTAGTTACGGTCAGTATGGGCATTATCAGACGAAAAATTTATGCTTATTAGTAGCAGTAATTAGTAACAGGGGAAAATGAAAGTCTCTGAGGAAGTTAAAGTTAGCCTCTAGTTTTCATTTATTTTTTGGTCAGTTCTGGGATTGGTTTCTCTTTTCAGCACCCCTCCCTGTCCTGCCATTCATTTACACAAACGTGTTAGTTTGGGTAGTCAACATTTCTTTCCACTCCTATATATCCTGTGAGTGTCGGGTTTTTCATTCCTTCTTTCCACATTATATGCTCTACATAGGTGAACTCTTTCTGGCTCTACGCATAAGTGTTTTATTGGTTTACATTTGCCTTACAACTTCCTCGTTGCTCACATGCTTCAGCTGTAATATATTCAGCTTACTTCTGTCGAAAAAAACATTTCTATTCCTTCAGGTTTGTTATTCATCTGAGAGGAGATTGTCCAGCATTCACTGCAATAGAATAAAACTGATCTTATTTCACCACTGTTCTTTTCTGACATTTTCCTGTTTCTTATTACTTTGCTTACCTTTTGAAAGACATCTTTTACTATCCGATTTCATCTTCATATTTGGGTGTCACATTTTCAGTTGTCTGTTAATACTCTTCCCAGATATTTAAGATTTCGTGCTTGCATGATCTTGGTAAATCCATTGATTAGAGCAATATGAAATTAGAATTATAACCACCTCTTTCTCAAGACGTTCACAGCGTATTGCAGTGTAGGGACGTCCCTGGACCATTTGAGCCCGGACCACCGCTTTAGCGGTGGTAGAGAACAGTGAATGGACAGTGGTAGAGAAAAATGACAATGCGCAGCCACCGGTTGAACGGTGGGTAAACACTTGCAACTATTGTTATATCGACCGTGAAACATTACATACCAATTATTTGGTTCATATGATCAGGGATAGAAGAGCCCTCAGATTACCTCTGACACAGGAGCTCAGGTAGAAGTGGTTACAACTGTTCAGCAAGGGTTAAAGGCATGCTACGTGTTCAACCCAGCCTAGTGAGTGAAATTGGCTCGACGCAAATGTTCGGTAACCGCAGACCTTAGAAAGGGAAACCAGGTAACACTGTTCGCAATGTTCACCAGTGATGTGTGGATGATGGTAACAACATTAAACTCGTGTTTTTAAATGTTTGAAAGTCAACGAATGCATTTTATGTATAATCCAAGACGCACGCACCAAGACAACAGAGGAAATTCCATTTTTCAAATTCCGGAATTCTTTTAGATTTCTGGCTATGTCTCTTATATTAGATTTACTTTTTCAATTTCGACTTCATTTTCAATTTCAGTTTATAGTCTGACATAAAGGCATAAATCCCTAGCAGATCTTTTTCATACGATGGCTTGATCTATCCTGAACTGTTTGAGAAGTCCGAAGTTAAAAGTAACATTTCATTACTATTAGTGTTAGCTGAATTATTAGTCGTAACGCAAGTAGTATTATTGATATTATTAGTATAAAATCCATAATATCTATCGTTATATTTCTCTATTAGCTGATGGAAAGAAAAGTTCGTACTTTAATCTGGTTCCCGCCAATATTTCATAGGCTAAATAAGCTGACGCCAAACAGGATTTACCGCCCAAATGGCCATGCCAAACACCAGCGTTAAAATTGCAATACGAAGACTCACTATTCATGATTGAGTCAATTTCACTCTCTCTCTCACCCTCTTTCTCGTGTCGGAATGAGATATTTATGAGCTGCAGTGGAAAGAATGAGTACTAAAATAAATACGGTTTGTAGAATAGATTACCGGCACTAAATATAATTACTAGCGAGATACTCGTCGTAGTGAGCTTAGGGAACCTCGAAAGGGTGATTTATAGCCGGGTTTTAGTGGAAGCTGCTTACTCGTTTACCGATGAGTCTTGTACGAAGCGGCCATGTTTCGTGCATTCTCTAGATTTCCTCTTGACTCGTGCATTTCTGAATGTTCTTCTGCAAGTTGTCTCGATCCAATCCAGGTCGGAAAGTTAACGAATTAAGATAGGTAAATCTAAACTTAGTTTACATATTGTTACAATGCCATAAATCAGAGATTCAAGTGGGTGTTCGAAACTCACAACAGTTGTAATATTGTGGGTAAATTTACTACGTAACAAGCGTTCCATTACGAAGCGTCGATTATATTATCTTGATCTTTAATCACTTCATCCGGAGCAAGGCAATAAAGCCACTAAGGCGTAGGGGGATTACTGATTGCTAAAGTATAAGAGAAAAAATATTAATGAGAAAGAACATTAAAAGATTATGAATTAAGAAGGCAAAAAATAAAGATTAATATTGCAATTAATTTTTAAGATCAATGTAAACTGGAAAGCAACGGGCCAGAAGAGAGTTCCACAAGCGAGGAGTGCGATAGAAGAAACTGTTAGCATAGAATTTACGGTTACATCAAGCTATTTCATCTGTAATATTATGAGACCGTGATGCCAATCTGTTAGTACGATTAAATTCATAAAATCTAGGTACCCATGTTGAAATATATTCAGGACAATTAATAGGAAAATATATATAGAAAAGGTACGGCGGTGGGAAAGTGACTAAAACTGGGATTCCAGGTCAGGACCAATACTATTGCAGATTCTATATTTAGTCTGTCGTATTGAAGCTATTTTCAACTTTAAACACCAGTGGTCAAATATTCATTCATTAGTGACTAACGACCCATTTAATTAAATAAGATATAAGTTAAACGTGTCTCGCAAACGACCATGACTCTACACAGGTCTTTTTCTTTATTACTTAAGTTATATTCCTTAGTAATGTCTGCACATATATTCACAGCTAGAACCCACCATGGCATGTTTCCGCCGATAAAACATCCCCATACTCCTCGTGTTCCTGTGATAAAAGCTAGATCCACTCAGGCAGTTTACTTTCTGTAAAAAAAAAAAAAAAACTCCCGAGAGAATGCTTTCGTGGCAGCTTCAATCTTTGTTTCAATTCTATGACCGACTGATACCTATCTTAGTCGTCCTCAAAATATTCTGTTACTTCTTATTTCCACATAACGTACATTCTCCCTCGATAACAGTCTAAATTGAATTCCCTTTAGTCCTTGTTTTTGTTGAACTCTTGATAAAAGTGATATGATTTATTTTTGAAGAACTTAACCAACCTGATCCTGGGTGGTCGGCTGATAAACAGTTTATATAAACAAATAAATTCTTGGTCAATTTAACATAAAAACTTCTGGCTTTATCGGTGTCGATTATTGCTGCATTGTATCAAACATTTTTTGTGTATGTCTGTAAACGCAGAGCTAAGTTAAAAGGCACCTTCAATGTTCATCGAAGAAATTTTTCATCTGAGTAAAAAAGAAAAACACTGCAACATGTATAAAACATTATTCTAGAGTCAAATTATTCGCCTGATCAAAAGGAGAAAGAATGGAAAAATTGTGATATAAATATTATCTATTTCAAGCAGAAACGGAGGTACTTAATTTTAAAGAAGTTGTTTAATTTTGGTAAACACAATCGTAACAAAATACTGCCCTTATGAGTCGAAAATACTCATCGATTTTTAAAATTTTCCAAAATGAATAATGGTTTTAATAAACCAGTTGGCCTTCACGCGAAAGAGTGGATTTTGTAAAGCCATCTTTCTTCAAAATCTTAGATAAAAAATATTTTCGCGCGATTAGAACCCTTATTTTCATTTTAATGATTTTCATTTATGTACCGAGCGGTATCTCATCGAGATTTACATTTTTCAGTGTACAGAGTGCAATGGGTAAATTGTCGCCATATTATATTTTTACCTTTGCGCATGCGCATTGTTTATTTTTACTTCTATCAGCTGCACATTATAGTAAAGTCAGTTGGGCACTGTCTTTGAGAAAAAAGAGCACCATGACGCAATTCACTCTGTCAGAAAGTTTAAAACCGCATAGAGAACCTCTTGGTATTCCTGCCGGAAAATACAATCTGACCATTTCAGAGTGTTTGGTTCCAATCTTAGAACAGTGTAGCGGATTCGGAAAGTGTTGGATGAGGCTAATGGTGAATACGAAGGTGTTTAGAATGATAACTAGTGATGTCGACGTTATGGCTCCCTTCATCTTTCCACAGGGCCTCAGAATCAACACGGAGGCCTACATCAAGTGCCTTGAGAAGCAGTGATGCCCTGAGTCAAGAGGGTGGTTATATCTGGGAACGGGACTCTGCACGATACCACACAAACAGGTGTACCTATTTATGGTCGTCAGACAATTTCTGCGACCATATCACCTCTTACATCTTACTCCCCAGATTGCAGCTCCCTTGACTATTATGTGCGGGGGAGGTGAGCGAGAGACAAACAAAACACCAAAGATGAAGGCAAGGATTATGGCAGCATTCACCTACTTAAACAAGGAGACCTCTCAGAAGAGATGAAGGAGATTCCGAAGTGGTCTTGGGGCTGTTGTAGAAGCCAATGGCGGTTTTATTTAAAGGAATAAATACTGAAAACGTTAACATTGGAAACTCAGAAGGAAAATCGAAACGATTTGGTTAGCATAACCAAATATTTACCTTGCAAATAATACAAAGTAGTCATTTAGATAAAATATTCTTACACATGAAAAGTTCAAATATTTTACCTTGATTAAGTAAAATTTATAGAAGATATCATTACTGCAGATATATGTACAAATGAATATGAGGCCAGAAATTACAGTATTGAAATTATTGCATTAATAAAGTATCATCAGTGAAAACTAAATTGAAAGAATTCTATAAAAGATAACCTCTGTCTACATTTCTGAGATGAGGTATTATGTACACTATTTACATTATTCGGACTACTATCCTCATCTTTGTCGCCATATTTATTACAAACTTTCTGTCGTTGTACGTTCCGGCCTTCTTCAGGTGGTTGGAATATCGAACTGAACCCTTTATTTCGCTCATTGGGGGTAGACTGGTCTAGTTTCAAGTGCCATTTTTTTAATGGATGTCAGTTGTCAGTCATCTCCTGTTGATTCCCCTCTCCAAGTTCTCCACTGCCTTAACCGGGTATTGAGTATAAAGGCGTTGATTAGATCCAGTGACCGGACCCAAAAAGTGTGAGTTCAATACCCGTTTAAAGCAGTGGAGAATATAGAGAGGGAAATTAATCAGGCGATAATTAATAACTGACATCCATTAAAAACATGGCACGTGGAACTAGAACAGTCTACTCCAGTGAGCGAAATAAAGGGTTCAGTTTGACATTCCAACCACCTGAAGAAGGCCGGAGCGTACAACGGCCGAAACGCTGTGATAAATATGGCAACAAAGATGAGGAAGATTATTATTATTATTTAAAATCCTCTATGGTCTTTAAACCCAGCTTCCAGCTCAAGAGAGGTAACACAGTTGCAATACAGTAAACGATAAACATTCCAACATAAACATAAATAAGCATTCGGATTTATGGAGATTAGTTTCATAAAAGTATTACCTTTAAGTAATAATTATTTTTAATTATTAATTAATACTTTTTATGCATATTCTTTCTATGATTGTCATCTATTGTTTCCTTAAATTTTATTTTACCAATGATTCACATTGATTCAATAATATAGTAGCAACAGATGTTAATCTGATTGGGATCAATGGCTTGACGGCGAAATATAAGAAAATTCGATCAATCTCGTTTTACTTCCCAATGATTTATTGAGAGGAATCTCATCTTGTTTGATGAAACATGACTTGATTCCATGCCAGAAAATCTCCCGCCGTCGAACAATCTCCTGTTAGAGATAACAGCCTAGGGGTCGTCTCGAGGTGTCATTCAGAGGATCACTCCTATGAGTAGCATCTCTCTGTATGTTCGCCTCTCGTTCCATTGTTAATATTAAATAATGTCTTGTACGGCAAATTCACGATAGACCAAGCAGGAGATCGTCATTTATTTAAACGGTCGACCTCCGTGCCATATCAATAGTTTGCTTGCTCTTGACACAGGCACATTTTGAAGGACTTTATTGGCTAATTATGTCTAGGACAGCTGAATAGTTAATTTAAAACACTGAGATAAGAACGTATTTTTAAAAATTCTTTTACAGTATATACTTTTCTATCTAGTCTATATATGTTTCACAACGCCCGCCATATGCCCGGAACCGTAGATTATGCTAAAACTTCAATATAATTTGATTTTTCTATAGTTATATGCTTCGTATGGTCGGATAAATTTCTAGAAATGCTAAATGTTTTGGGCCCTACTTAATTTAACATACTTTTTTTAAGCGCATTACGCCAAGCAAGGCGGGAAGCCACTAGCACGCAAGGGGTTACAGAAAGTTGGAGCGAGAGCAAATAATCGTGATAGAGGAAAGGATGAAGAGAAGGATAGGGGATAGATCAAGGCATCTGGAGATGTCGATTGACATTACATCTGAATAGTTGGCAATTATAGCTATCGGGGATACAGGAAAAGGTGAGAGAGTTCCACAGTCGAGAAGTACGAGACATGAAGCTATTGGAGCAGAAGAGACGGCTACATTTAACAGTGTCGACAGTGAAAGGGTGTGAGCGAGATGTTAGCCCAGCAGAACGCCCAAACTCATGTAGTTCTGGAACCAGCGAAAGCAGCTCATCGGAGCAGTTACCATGAAAGTATTTGTAAAAAAAAAAGACAGAGGGAAGCGACGGCACGCCTGTGAGAGAGTGACTGCAGACAAGATGCAAGATCAGGCTTAGTAAAATAGGTTTGGTTTGTTTTGTTTTACGGCATATCAACCTCAATGGGTCATTCAACGCCGACAACTTTTCTTTTTTCCTGGTAATATATTTTTTTTGTCAAAAATCTATTTCTGTTAATATTTTTTCCTAAAAAAACATATAGCTGGTAATATTATTATTTTTCAAAAACGTATAGCTGGCAACAATATTAGCTTTTTTTCAAAAGCGTTTATCTCGGAATATTATTTTTTCAAAAACGTATAGCCGGCAACACTATTCTCTCAAAAACGTATAGCTGGTAATATTATTTCTTCAGAAACGTACAGCTGGCAACATTATTTTTTCAAAAACGTATTATCAGAGGCCTTCCTGTTGGACGTATTTTGTCGTCTTACCCAGGACGCGAATGTAGTTTATCGTCATAACCCGGACGCGAATGTAGTTTATCGTCATACCCAGGACGGGGATACAGTTTATTATCATACCCATGACGCAATGAAAATAGGATATATTTCGGGAGAGAATAACCTTACTACAGTGGCATTCATTAGATCTTCCTTATGCCAGGACGTTTTGTAGAATTGAATAATATTGATGTAATTATCATTTTAAAAAGTGGTGTTCATCTTAGAAATACAGTATCAAATCGATCATTGGATTCTTAAAAAGTTACGGGTAATTCGTTTTAATTTACAAATATAAAGTTTGAAAGTAGAATTTTTAATAAATAATTTCGGAGAAATAAATTAATTTTAAGTTTTTTTTCACTTCACAAAACAGAACAAATGAATATGTAAACATGTTTTGCGATTTACTTTGGAAAATATTTGAAAAAAAAAAACAATTGTTTGCGTATCAAAAACATAAAATTACTTATAAGATATAAAGAAGCAATTGTTACACAAGCATCTTTTAAACTCATCTACGTTCGCCTATATAAAACCTACTCAGATATCAAGATTAAAGTGCAATTGGAAATTTGGTATTTTGAAATAAAATAGAAGTACTGATATCGCTTTCAACCATAGATCTATGACAAAAACGATACCATGTTATTTGTCAAATAAACAACAGCGAGATGAGATATTTCTAATGATGGAATGTTCAAGTTTTATTAATCATTTCACCCCCCAAAATACAATAAAGCTACTAAGACGCAAGTGTTTATTGAGTGTTACAGAATACGAGAAGACAAGCATTAAGTGCGCGAACAGTTACAGAAGAACTAAGAAGACAAAAATAACGATTGCCATTGAATTTAAATTCTAGATCAAAATTGACTGAAATGCAATAATCCAGAAGAGAGTTCAACAATTAAGAAATACGATAGAAGAAACTATTAGCATAGAACTTACGGTTACATCTAGATTTTCGACTGTAGAATGATGAGACCTAGCCGCCAATCTAGTACTGCACTTAAAAAAGAGGAAAGTACGTCAGAACAATTACTCTGGAAATATTTATAGAAAAGGCAAGGGAAGAAAAACTACGTTACGACGGTTGGAACGTGACTGAAGGAGAGATGCCAGATCTATAACATTGCAGTATCTTCTTTGAATTTTATCAAAAATTTACAAATGTAATGTATGATCCCTAAAGCAAATGATGGATCCCCGTAAACTTTCGCCTTCAAACCGTGTGCAGTGTTTCTTCTTCTGCACAAGATCGTAAAAAATACGTCATTAATGGATGGAGAAAAGTAATTATTTGAATCAATGAAATGATCTAGTGATGGAAGCAAAAAAGATACGTAGGATTTAAAACAGGATGAAGGATATGGAAAAACGTCCCATCCCTAGCGGTTTTTTCATGGAACTGTTCTGCAAAGTGCGCCCTTGCTTTGTCATATTTCCGAACAAGAACGTTATTCTTTATAAAATCAGGGTACTTTCGAATTAATTACCCGATAAAGTTGTTGATCCTTCTTTCATATTCTAGGCCCTTACATTTTATATTCCACAAGATAGAACAAAGGATCAATGAATGGAGTGTTTATTTTCATATTAACACTAGTTTCTCGTTCTGTGAGAATCACTGCATTTTTCGTTTTTTCTTGACATGCAAAACCCATTTTTCAACAACTTTAATCAAAATAAATGTTTAGAATTCTTTGTTAAATTACTTCTGCAGAAAAGGAAACGACACTATGCTCAGTTCAGAAGCAAAAAGTATGAGATTAAAAATTCCTTCTTTGCAAGTTTTCTCAATTAAAATCGTAAAAAAATTTCTATAAATTACCCACTGGCAGATATGATAATCTAATTATAAAAGCAGTTGCCTGTCATTCAACCTAGGTTCTGTTCAGTTGGTTGACACAATTTTTCTAGTGTTGAAATACGTAAATATTACCGATAGATAGTGGCTGAATAATTTTGATATAATTAATAAAATAAGTTTAAAAAAATTGAAAAACACAAACATCAAGGGAAAGAAAAATAAAAGGAATAACTCAGAGATAGAACGGAGTTATATTCCTTTGTCACCAGCTCGGCTCATCATTGCCAGGAGCCACCACGACGTGTTCAGGGGCTCATCATTGCCAGGAGCCGCCACGACGTGTTCAGGGCGGTAAAATCTTTCATTTCCTTTCGTTATATTCCTGTTCAGGGCGGTACCAGGTCGGCCTATCACTGTCAGGAGCCGCCACGACGTGTTCAGGGCGGTAGAAAATCTCCATTCCTTTCGTTATTTCCTTAGTTATATTCCCACGACGTGTTCAGGGCGGTAGTCACCAGTTATATTCTCGTCACCAGCTCATCATTGCCAGGAGCCGCCACGACGTGTTCAGGGCGGTAGACAATCTCCATTCCTTTCGTTATATTCCTTAGTCACCAGGTCGGCTCATCATTGCCAGGAGCCGCCACGACGTGTTCAGGGCGGCAAAAATCTCCATTCATTTCGTTATACTTTCGGTATATTCAGGAGCCGCCACAAAAAAAATCCTTCGGCCTATCACAGCGAGGAGCCGCCACGCTGTGTTCACGGCGGCAGACCATCTCCATTCCCTTCGTGTTCCTTCGATAAAAAGCGCGTTCCACTCGGACAGCTTCTTCTCCGGACCCGTTACTTTGTAGAGCTTACTCCCGAGAAAATGCTTCCCTGGCAACTGTTTTGATAGCACCTGTTAGGGTCCCAGCTATAGGCAAATAGTGAAACCCTAAATAAAAACAAATCATTATGGAAGGATAAAAATACCAGCAATATATTATTATATTAAAAACTACCTACAATACTTATTGATACTAAAATTACAAAAAATACTTATTTATAGTAAAGTTACCAATAATAGATATTTTATAGTAAAATGTCTCGCAATACATTTTATAGTAGAGTTACCAACACTACTTTTTGTAGCAAAAGGACTAACAATACATTTTATCTGCAGTTGAAGGCATACACTTTCAAGAAAAATTTATTTAGTTGAAGGCTTAAAATTGTATTCAAAATATTTCGGCATAGAGGTTGATATGCCGCTAAACAAATTCAACTAATTTTGGCATCAATAATCTTGGTCTCTTTAATTCTTTAACACCCTACTTTGCGTGACCCTGGGGCCTTGTATTGACTGAACTAACAGTAAATAAAAAAAAGTCAACGTATATCAAAGAACAGACGAAGATGAGTTATATCGTATAATTGAGTAAGTAACACAAATGGACGTAAAAGGGACACATTGTAAAAGAAATGTCAGGATTAAATTGTTACTTCAATACCAAATTGATAGCAAAAGTTGTGGGAAAAATTTTGAACAGACGGAGAAACTATAAGTTAAATAATTTTCATGATAAGACATGTCAGAGATTAGTAGTAATCGCGCAAGTGGCTGGGGAAGGTCTTTTAAGAGCAGTAGACTAGTAGCGATTTTCGAAGCACAGCTTAGATGTGGCACAAAGCCGAAAGTATGGGGCACCCAGTGAGAATCGAACTCACTACTCACTTGTAATTGATCTAGTAAGACAAGCTTTTTAACCATTACACCACGTCGAGGTGTCCAGAGCAGTAGATTAGTAAAGGGTAATGATAGTGATAAAGATTGACTTATAATTTCAGCAACAATAATAGGACAACTACATGTACTGCAGGGTAGATAGCCTGACGGAATCAATCTCTCTCCAAGCCGGTTTCGCCTTCTTCTAGACCGGTTTTTCTTTCTTCTAGACCGGTTTCCCCTTCTTCTAGACCGGTTTCCCCTTCTAGACCGGTTTCCCCTTCTTCTAGACCGGTTTCCCCTTCTTCTAGACCGGCTTCCCCTTCTTCTAGACCGGTTTCCCCTTCTTCTAGACCGGTTTTCCCTTCTTCTAGACCGGTTTCCCCTTCTTCTAGACCGGTTTTCCCTTCTTCTAGACCGGTTTCCACAGAAGCATATAAGCCCAAATATGCCATACTATTTTACTCATGGTTTGTGTGAGAAGAGATGGATACTTACCTTTCACAAGAGGTTGATTCATACCTTACCACGTAAGTGAATATAATGAACTAGACTAGGATTCCAACTCAGCTCGCTGATTCCTCAATTCGTACCGCTAACCATTATTCCACCGTCATCCCAAAACTAATATAACAAATAAAATCAGTCTATCACTTATCATCATCATCATCATCATCATCATCATCATCATCGTGACCGTTTGTAATGGTAGGGCGATCCAAATGCCGAAGCCATATTGAATCTCCTCCACAACGATCTATCAACGGCAGCCATCAGCAATTCTTGTATAGTCATACTTGTCCATTGTTTGACATTGTCCAACCAGTTTTTGCGTTGGCGTCCTTTCCTACGTCCACCTTCAACATAACGGATATAAAGAAATTATTTAAGAAAATATATGCGATGGATTGTGTTGTGATGAGATAACCCAACTTCCCCATTCACGATAATGGACGGACTGGTTGCCGATTAAGTACGACCACCACGGACAGAAGAGGTCTTCGTTTGTTAACACTTACTGAGGTTAGGATACTCCTGACTCTGTCTGTATTTGACACCTACATCCGATTATAAAATTATTATTGAAAACCAACACTCGGGTTTCCTTTGTTTATTATATCTTGCACGAGATATAACAGATTGCAAATTCGTTCCCCGTCGCACCGTTAGATTTTAGCAACCTCAGCATACATATTTTTCTTTTATCTTTTTCTACTGAAATATAGTACATTCACCTTTTAAAACAGGGAAAGCGCTTTACGTTTTCTCTTTGTCGTATTCAAAACGTCGACGTCGCTAATCTTGGGTTTTTGCGTCAATTTGCAAGTAAAACGTATGATTTTTTTTTAATTCTACGTTTTGAAATCAGATA
This sequence comes from Acanthosepion pharaonis, assembly GCA_903632075.3. Classification (NCBI taxonomy): domain Eukaryota; kingdom Metazoa; phylum Mollusca; class Cephalopoda; order Sepiida; family Sepiidae; genus Acanthosepion; species Acanthosepion pharaonis. The sequence continues at coordinate 55,727 of CAHIKZ030000102.1, read as the reverse complement.
ATTGAAACCGCAGAAGACATTTTCTTTTCTCGCCCCCCCCCCAAATCACATCCGATATATAGAATCTCAACAAGGAATCTCCTGATAATATTTTGTCGGATTTTCTTATTAAATGATTGCAGTTATTTCTTCAAACTACGGACGTGAGGTTTATTCTTTTTGCTCTTTTTTTTTTTTTTTGTCAAGTTTTGCTTTCTGAATCCCTACTTTCTCAGAAATAACTGACTGCCCACGCGAGTCGATTTGTTCGTGAAATTCTGTCCTTTTTTTTCGGTAGGAAGAGAATGTTGGCCAGATTTCTAAACTTCCGCTTTCACGTCTGGGGGTTTACGGTCATATCACGTTGAAACACTGGTTCTCGTCAGATCTCGTCGAAGTTAAGCAACGTCGAACCTGATCTGTACCTAGAGAGAGGAAAGCATGGGAATACCACGTGATGTTGGCGTTCATGTGCTGCTGGTTTAATGGATTACAAAGCGGAAAAATAAATCGGAGAGCCGAGGTCGAAGTTCAGTTAGGTTCTTAACATTCATCTACGCGCAAATACACTTTGGAAAGGTATGAATCCACATCTTCCTCTCAATCTACGGGTTAAATAGTAGCACTTGTATCTGTAGATAATTTTCTCCGAAAAACTGTTAATAAAATGGATTATCCTTAAAATATAAAATATTTTTCAGCTTTAAAATATTGTTAAGCCGTAAAAAGCGAAATCATTCAACCAATCACATCTGGGTTTGCCATTGGTATTTGTAGAGTTATTTTTCAACTTGTACTTTCAATGAAAATAATGATAATGGTAATATGAGCCGTTTCCCTATAAGGAAACATTTTCCATTCATTGAACGAGCGGGCTGTAATAATTTAGTTTGAATTTTATAAATTCTTTCTCTTAAAATAGTTTTTTTTTAGGAAAACAGGTTGAGTAGTTGTTATCTATTGTTCCAGTATTGATGGAGGTTTCCTTCCAAACTTTCAGTTATAAGTGGTGTGGAATGATGATATCTTGTTTACGTCATTATTTCTCATTACATGTGTCATCCATTTTAGTTGTTGCTACTGTTGGTAGTCCTCAAGTGATCTTTTTTTTTTATTTGGTACTGTTCTTTGTGAATCTGTATCGACTGTTCAGAATGTACAAAGAAGCCTAATCCTTGCCAAGACCCCCAGCTTTCATTCGCTCAAAGCCTTTTTGCACCATTGATCTTAGGAAGCGGTTGTATACAGCTGATAATTTACATATTTCTGAACGGGTTTGGCGCCAGGCATACTATCCATATGAAAGTCTCGTTCTGACGAGGCTCTTTAAAAACAGGACTCGAGTTCAGGTTGATGTTTTGATTTTGTAGCAATTCCGGTGTTGAACGAAACTACCTTTGGCACTGATTATTCTATGTTCAATTTCTCTTTCTCCTATACGTAATTTGTTAAAGCTTACTTATACGGCGAGATATCTGAAGTGTGATCATAGAATGAAGAAGAGCCAAGTTAAAAATTACAGTGTTTAGGTGATGATGAAAATGTTGTTGAAGTGATACTGAGTTTTAGAAGTTGTTCAGTAAAATTATTCTTAATAAATATCACACCTCGTTGAGATAGATAAAAACGGAACGTGTGTTAAAAATATGTATGGCTGTGGCTGACAGAAAATAAACTACAAGGCTTGCTTTGCAGCTAAAATGGACGGTGGTTTGTTTTCCGAGCAACAGACCACTTTTACTGCAAAGCAAAAATTATTATTGTTTTATCGGTTCATATTTTTAGCTGCAAAGCAAGTATTAATATCATTTTATTGATGCCTCTTCTCGGGTGTGTTAAAAGCTAAAATAAATGTCGAATATTGGCTGCTTTTATTCCAAAGATTAACTGAACAAAATCTTCCTACTACGCATCCTTCCTCCGTCTCTCTTTTTCTCACTCCCCTCTCTATTCTCTCTTCTCTCTCTCCCTGTCTTTCTATCATTTTCTTTCTCTCTCTTCTTCCCTCTTCTCTCTCTCTCTTCTCTATTATCCCTCTGCCTCCGCTATCTTCACTCTCTCTCACTCTCTTCTCTATCTCTTTTCGCTCTCTCTTCTCCCACAACTCTTCTCTCACTTTCTCCTCTATCCGCTCTCTCTTCCTCTATCCCTCTCTCTTCTTCTCCCTCTTCCATCTCTCTTCTCCTCTCTTCTCCCTCTATGTCCTCTGTATCTTCTGTACCTCTCCTTCGTCTCTCTTCTCTGTCTCCTTTAGCCCTCTCACTGTCTCCCTCTTTCTCTCTTTCTCCTCTCTGTCTCCTCTCTCTTTTCTGTCTCCTTTCGCTCTTTTACTGTCTATCTCTTCTCTCCCTTTCTCCTCTCTCTATTCCATCTTTTTGTCTCCTTTCTCTCACTGACCCTCTCTTCTCTCTCTTTCTTTTCGCTATCATTCTTCTTTCATCTCTCTCGCTCCTTTCCTCTCTCTTCTCTCTCACTTAGTGGATACAAAAATAAAAGACTAACTTTTAAATCTGTTCTGGTTTTTAGTCCATTGGAATGGTTATGAAGACATGTAAACATGATAATCAAACCGAGCTTTGATTAGGAATATGCTGGATGAAGCATTTCCTAACCTAACAGAGTTCTGACGGGAGATATTTGGTCATTAGTGTAACATGCGTAGCGCATTATTACGGCGAATGGAGACTCTTACTTTTTACTGAAAATGAGACTTTTCTGCCCAAAGTCGCTTGTAAACATCTTGTTGCTAGTAAACTCCGGCTTTGATTGATTGTTGTTTAATAGATCGTAAAGACAAATTCACTCCATATTACATTATAAGCTCTTTTTCGGGGGCACTTCCGCTTTTAGCATTAGTTACTTAAAATACATTCTACCCCGACTAAGCCATTGATGCCACCTCTTAACATTATGGTAAAGGAATCACATCTCAATGTAATGACTCATTACAAAATTGTTACTTGAAATTAGCAGGAATACAAAGATGCACCATAATCCATATATTATTTGCAATCCTTTATTGACGTGTCATATAAAACACACGTTCCAATGTTTGAGGTGCTCTAATATCTTCTCGTTTGTCGATGGAGACATGTGGCTAACTTTGTAATGTTTGTTGAGGTGACAACAGATACAACAATTACACGAGAAAATGTGTCTCATATCTTAACCATTAAAAGGCAATGGCTTTTCTTAGATTGGGAAACTATCCCAGATATATACATGGTATCCCCCAAAATTTGACATAA
>CAHIKZ030000102.1:20000-47500 GCA_903632075.3 Acanthosepion pharaonis | reverse complement strand
TATATATATATATATATATGTGTGTGTGTGTGTGTGTGTGTATGTATATGTGTGCGTGTGTCTGAGTGTGTGCGTACAAAAAGTAAAGCACAAATTTGGAAAAAAATATGATGCTATTTTCAAAATTCTTATGCAATGTCATGTTTTTGTTTGAATTCAACTCCTCACTTTGTATTTGCATTATATTTGAAATATATGATTCAGTTTCTATCTATCTATCTATCTATCTATATATATATATATATAAATACATATAATATTTTTATTTTAAATTATTTTACAACGCTACACAAAACCTCCTGTTTCAGAACTTAAAAATCGTTCACACATCAGCCAATGTTGGATAACTTACGATGAAAATGATTTTACTGAGGAAATAAGAAAACAATTCGGTAGCTTATTTGAGAGATAAAAAAGAATGTGGGGAAACAAGATTCCAAAATTAAAATAAAAATGTGAGTATGTCTTGATTAACCAATCAAAAGAGGGATCAAAGCTAAAATAGATAAAAATGGGTTAATGTCTGAATAAATTGACCCTTTTTAGTAACGTCAGCACAGACGGCATCCGGTTACGAATATAAATGTAAGATTGTTTCTTGGTACATGGAAAACATAAGTATGAAAACATTAAGATTATTTTCTGATTAATATATATATATATATATATATATATATATATATATATATATATATATATATATATATATATTTTTATTTTAATATATTATCATATTCAATTCAAATGCAATCATAAAAATGAAACCTAAATTATAAAGGTTCTGTTCCATTTTCAAGCGATGCTAAGATGAAAGTTTTGAAACTGATTCACTTAATTTATGATTCCAAACAAATTCGATATTTTGAATGGTTGGGATTAAGGAAAATTTAAACTTTTAAACATTAGGGGTGTTAGGATTTAACTTATTTAGAAAACTCATGTATCTAACGTACTGTAGCCATCAAGTCGATCAAGTCAAGTTGAGGGCTGGGGTATCTGAATTACAGATCTCATTGTCCTTAATATATATATATATATATATATATATATATATATATATATATATATATATATGGAGAGAGAGACTTCACAAATAGACAGAAAGATATGTTTAACAAAAAGGTTCATTTTAACGAATTTCAAGATTTAAAAGTAATTATATATACTTCAGGACTATCTTAATAATCTAATTAATATATATATATATATATATATATATATATATATATATATATATATATATATTGAACCCGAAATACGTTATGTATTGTATTGAATGGGTAATAAAACAACAATATTAAAATTGAAAAATCAAAGAATTATATATTTTATGGACCGTTACATATTAATAAAATAATGAATATGTAATTGTAATGCGTAAATTTTTTTATGAAAAATTCTATTAAGTATATTTTAAATATTATCCAATGCTTACAAATTATATATAAAGGTAAACATTGAAGTCAACACTCAGAGGCAACAGGCTGATTCATGCTGGACGCATTCGTCAGGCCTGACGATTGCCTCCAGCGTGAGACAGCCTGTCCCGTGCAGTAAGACTAAAACTTCCGGGTGCAGCTTGAACATTTCACTATGTAGCCACTGATAGGTACGGGGTTTGATCACATCAGATTGTTTGGTACGGGCAGATTATTATTATTATTATTATTATTATTATTCCCCTCAACTCAAGTGTCTTGCTAGATAATCTGGCAAGTGTATCAATTCTTATTTAGGTTTATTTCAACAAACTTTTAGCAAGTCGATCAATGGCTTTATAAAAGTCAATATCATTTATATTTTGTTGGGTCATGTCTAATGGTTGTCAGTTATCACATGTTAATTCCCCTGTCCAAGTTCTCCACTGCCTTAACCGGGTATTGAACTCACACTCTCTGGGTCCTGTCACTGAATCTAACTAACGCCTTTATCCACTGTGCCACGTGTCCACCTATGTATGAGATTTTTTAAACCCAATGTTTTCAGCCTCATTTTTTTAACAGTGCTCATACTGAAATTTTTGCTGTTATCATTGCATTTTTTTTTACCATAGCTCATATTGAAATTCCAACTAGCTGAAGAAATACCTGAGCGTACAGCGGCCGAAACGTTGTGATAAATATGGCAACAAAGATGAGGATGATAGTCCGAGCAATGCAAATAGTGTACATAATACGTCATCTCTGAAACAAAGACAGACATTGACAATTTAAAGCAGAAAAAGTTATGACATAAGGCAAAGTCTGCCCCGAGTTAAACTTCCAATCTGCTTAATATCAGACGATCTTTTATCTACTGTGTCCCCTCATGACATGGACGATCATAGCTCTCCACAAAATCCTCTACAGTATCGCATCAGGCAATGTCCTTATATTATCACATCCAATCTCTGATTTGCCATTCCTTTCCACAAGGTCTCATTAGCTATGTTACTTGATGTTTCCTTCTACCTCTCTTGCCCTCAATGCGTTCTTTGGGTGCCATATTCAAAACGTCCTATTTCCTCCTTACGTATCCCCAATGTCAACTATTTCTTTCTGATTCTACGCATAAATGACCATTTTGTTCTCTTTTCCCCTAAACGTTCGAATTACTCACATGTTCCATTCATGGTATTATCGACATCCTTTTGTAAAAAGTGCTTCAAATCTCTTTTCTTTTGTGAGGAAACTGTACAGCATTCACTGTCAGAGAGGATTAATATTCCATAGCAATTCACATTCTTAACTTTGATTCTAATATTATTGCCCTGATTTGAAACCGTGGATTTGCTTTTGGAAGGTAACTTCCTATTTCTGTGTTAATATGCAATGTGTAAGCGCAACTTAAATTATAACTTTTGAAAAGGACTCTTTTAAGCATTTTTACAGTGGGGGATTACTTTAGCCACTTTAATTTGCGTAGAGTTTCTTTTTAAGACTATAAGATTATGTCCTTGACATGTTTGAATATTTATTATTTTTTAACAAGATATCTTTTACTTAATTTTAAAATCCATTACAGTTTTGCTTCCACTTCTGGTATGTTCCCACAATGATTCTTTAACAAATTGTTTTTTTTCCTTATTTTTTGAAAAATAATATTAGTACGTTTTTATAGAGCATCACAATATGGATATTTTTAACTAAATATAATTTTAAAAAAAGGATTACTGCATTTTTAACTAGACGGAGCTTAATGAAAGTTTCTTTGAATTCCTTATCACATTTTAGCAGGAAAATCGACTGGTTATTTTATCTAAAATTGGTCATATATCTTATGTGTTTTTTCCCCTTTTACCTAATAGAAGAATGATAAACTTCACAAACGAGCTGAAGTTTTTATTAGCGTAGAAGTGAATTAACGCAAGCTTTGTTTGGCGAGGGAAAGAATGAAATGGTCTGAGAAAGAAGATCAAAAAGCGAGTTATAATTCAGTTATATGAAATAATCCAAGGAGAAATATGAATGAAACGGACAAAAAAATATGTCGTCTTTTTATTATAAGAACGACTCATTCATATTTCAAATTTTTATTTATCTTGAATTGAGATCCTGGAAAAGTGAATGAAATATCAAACAAGTTTGAAGAGACAAGAACAAAAAGGTCTCAGCATTAAGTGTAAAAAGTTCATAATGCATATTTATTAACGAAGCTTACAAACCAAAATGGAGGATTTGTTTCGGTAACATAACAGACGGAGAATGCAGCACAGATATCTGATGGGGCAAATGAATAAGAAAATAAATATTTTAAAAAGAATGAGTGAAGGGGTTCAAAGAATGTCCTTAGATATAAAGAAAGCTGACCTAGGTAGAATTAAATGATTCTGTTTCATAGCCAGACGGTTTCTTTTGAATTTTAATCCCCTAAGAGAAAGGGGAACGGGGAAGTAAAAGAGAGGGTGAGGTTTTTTGGAGATCAAGTGATAACAAAACCGGAAATGTGATTCAACAGAAGGGTTTGTCATTTCGATATCTCTGCTAAACCTTGTTCTGCCAATCATTTACAAAAACACAGTAGGCATATTATACGCTTTTTTCTTTTGTCCCGCTTGCCTTCAATATGTACGGTAAGTGTAAAATTTACTAAACCCTCTTTTCTCATTATGTATCCGAGAAGTTTCAGTTTTATCAAGGCCACATGGCCCAATGGATAAAGACGTTCGTTAGATCCAGCGACTAGAGCCAAAGAGTTGCGAGTTCAATACTAGGTCATAGCAGTGGTGAACCAATTTGGGAGAATTGAGTTAAAGACATCCGGAAAAGGCATGGCACGTGGAAGTAGAAGAATCTACCACGGTGGACGAAATGAAGGATTCGGTTCGAAATTCTAGTCACCTGAAGAAGTCCAGATCGTACCACCGCCGAAACGTTGTGAACATGGCAAGGAAGATGAGGATAACGGTCTGAATAATGTAAATAATTTAAGCACGTATAATATCTAATCTCAGAGATATAGACAGATATTCTTTTTGTTTCTAATATTTTTCTTGGTTTTTAAAAAACATCTTTCGCTATCATATATTGGAGAATAAGAGCGCAAGTTGTGGAGAGACACGATGTCTAAAAGAACATGGAACATAGGTATATATATATATATATAAGAGAGAAAAGATAGAAAACACACACACACACACACATATATATATATATATATATATATATATATATATATATATATATTTTGTTATGGGGTACACCCCTTTTTAAACAAGTGAACTCGACCAGTGTGTAATTGTACTGCTGTCGGTGAATACACGGGAGTAACAGAGACAGTGATACAGTTATACAGTGAGAGAGTGAGGTATCCGCTTTGTAGGAGTCACAGTTGCGAGCACGTAGACTCAGAAGGAAGTCATACTTTGATACTGAATTTCCCAGACTGTATATATATTATTATTGCAACTAACCGCATTTCTGGATCTACTAACTGTATTACCAATTGTATTATTACGTCAATACATTTATTTGCTATATTTCATTCCTGCGTTTGTCGTTTATTTGAGACCGGATTTCATCCCAGAATCCATAACAATATTCATATATATATATATATATATATATATATATAAATATATATATATTATATATAAAATATATATATATATATATATATATATATATATATAAAGAACAGTAAGATATATAATCCGGTGTTCTTATTGATATTTTTATTTTTACAAAATAATGCTCAATATAAATTTACAGAGCATAAATATTATAAATTAACTAATTTAAAATATGGTTTCTTCGCGATATATATATATATATATATATATATATATATATATATATATATATATATATATATATACACAGAGAGAGAGAAAAAGTGTTTGAAATTTTACATTCAAAAGATATTGAATTTATTTAAACAAAGTATCTATAAACAATTTTTTGTGCTATCCCCTGCAATGATGGAGAAAGCATTACCGCGCACAATCGCCAGTGAGACACGCTGCAAGAGCCACTCCCTTTTGCGAGGCCCATTCCTTAATCGAGATGCAATCCCGCCAAACCTCCGAAGGAACGCCATCGAACGAGGGCTAATAACCCAAGAAGTCTCCACTGCCTCGGGAGTAAAATTAAATCTGTCCGCAAGAGAAGAATATCTATTTTTTCCAGTCTCCGTGTCCCGGGCGAAAGACCCCAGACACAACCGCAAACCTGACCAAATTACCGATCGAAAATGTATCGGCACAGGTCGCATCTCTAATGAACGATTTCCCCGAACCCTTTAAAAAGGAAAATGGTAAACCCATCCGGCCGCTTTCCATCACCATAGTCGATGCCTAAGGGTTCGATTTGGGAAGGGAACTCAGCTGCATCCAGATATCTTCAAATGACGTTTATTGCTTTATGTGCTTAGAAAGCGGACGGCACTACGACGACAGGAGAGAGGATGCTGACCAAACTCATCAATGGATACTCCACATTTGAGCTCAAGACGGATCGCGTCTCCGACCTGGGTGCTGTCATCATCCACAAGCGTATATATAGATGAGGAGGGCACTTCGTTGAACTAGGCGCTACTACATGGTTGTGACGCAGATGGTAGACAGGCGAGGCAGTGCTGATCCAGAGAGAGCCTCAAATTAGTAAAATTGGCTCCGCATTATATTTTATCTCAGCTTTTCTCTTTTGGTGTGTTTTGTGGGATAGAAAATAATTCTTGGACCCAGACGCTGCATGCTTGTTCCAAAGTACTATACGAAAAAACATTGAGACGATTCACCGAGTATTTCATCAATTAATTCACGAGTGAAAGAAAGTGGAGGAAGATATGCTGGAAGGGCCAATTCTGCTGTTGACAATTGAACAATCAATCTTTGTTGATTCCTATGTCAGTCTCTTCTGTCTGCCTCTCTTTTTGTATATATATATATATATATATATATATATATATATATATATGTGTGTGTGTGTGTGTGTGTGTGTGTGTATGTGGCTTGTCTGAGTCTGTCTGTGTGTCCTGAGAGTATTTGTATAGAAATCTTTCATTCATACAATTTTAACTCAAGAGAAGCGGAAGTTGCTTGTTTTGTATTTATTATTTGAGACCGTTTTCTGAATTTCGGCCAAAATGTAAAAAAAAATCTCTAACTCTGTATATTCGCTGGTCTTGAACCCACCCCCATATATATATATATATACAACGTGTCAAAGCACGTACCATACACTGCCCTCGTCAGCCGCCAACCAGGGGAAGTAACACAGTTTCGATGGCTAAGATGGTGCTCCAGCCCTGGCGCCATGAACAGCTTTTGGCACCGGACAGGGTATTGTATTTTGTGTGTGTGTGTGTGTGTGTGTGTAGACGTGTTTTATGCAACTGCACGTCAGATTTTCAACATTGTGTTAAACGCGTTTTCTTTTTATTGTTAACCAATACGCAAAGCTCAAGTAGGGACCGTTATGGATGATGAAGAATGGAAAGTAAACACATCTGTTTCTCGTTAGAAGCAGAATTGTGTGCGCGCATGGTTTTTAACTAACTTTATTTATTTGGTATCTTGACCAGATCCAACTCGATGCCTGTTGAACTGGGATCTGGAGACGATCTGCGAGGAGGAAGAGTCACCGGCCGGTTATGCTCACTTTCAAATGGAAAGAAACGTATGACCGTCCAAAGAATCCACAGCACCCAACCTCAACAGATAGCACATGGCATGTTCATTCCTTTTCCACGCAGTCGGGTGGCAGCGATTCGTAGCGATTTATCTATCGCTCGTGTGCCGCCTCCCTGTTGTCCTATCAGGACCCGTTAATTCGACTAGGAAGTCCTACTTCTTTGAATCAGACAACGCTACAATGTCAGGGCGTGCGTCTGTCTGTAGGATGCGTACCGGAAGTTGAAGAGGGAATGTAAGATCATCTAACACTCTCCAGTTACGGGTTCCAATCAGTAGCGTAATGTTCGGAGTTATTTGTGTCTTACCCACAGGACGTTCGCCTTCCTTGTACAAACGGATATCCTTGCAAACTGTTTGTTGGCTCTTTCACACAGTGTACGGACCAAGTCGGTGACCACTTCCAGCATATGTGTACATCTACTGTAATTGTCGGCATTCAGAGAGCACGTGACGTAAAATTCCTCGATTACTTCGACATAAATATCGGTGACAGTGTATCCACACAGCTTTAGGTTGATCGCATTAGGTAGGAGATCATAGGTAGAGTGCAGGAGGAAATCTATCTATCTATCTATCTATCAATCTATCTTTCTATTTATCTATCTATCTATTTATCTCTCTCTCTCTATCTCTCTATTTTCTCCATCAAGACATTCATTTCTGTAGTTCACCGCTTCCAGCAAGCAGAAATATTTCTTCTCCTGATGATGTCCATTTTGGCCGAAACTAGTCGAGGAATCTAAATGAAATAATAATGACAAAAAAAACAAAAAACGAAAGAATATTAATCTACAACCCAGTGTCTCTGAATATTTTAATATTTTTTTATTTTTTTGTTCAATATATATATATATATATATATATATATATATATATATGTATAATAAAAAATAAAATCCAGTTTTGAATTTTATTGTTTATTAATTATATTGCTCTACATTGAGCTATTTTTTGGAACAGTTTTAATATTGTATATTACTAGGATCCACCTGGATTATATGGCAACGGATTTGTCATTTTAAAATTCGCTTGAGGATGAAACAGAACAAGGTATTTAATTTAATTTAATTTCTATAATTAAATTGGAATTTTTTATAGCTTTTGTTTTGAAACATGAAAACTCTTATGTAGCGATGGAATCATACTTTTTTTAAATAATTATAATATATATATATATATATATATATATATATATATATATATAGTAAAATTAGTAACAATACATTTTTAAGCAAAATGACTAGCAATAAGTCTTATAGTAGAATTTCTAGCAATACTTTTTATAGTAAAATGAGCATCATTTTATCTGTCGTTGAATTGTATTCAAAATATTTAGATTTTTGGCACTAAATAAACCATAGAGACCGATATGTCGCTAAACAAATTCGACCAACTAAACAATCATTTTACCACGTATTCACTTGTGAAATCAGAATAACATATATCATTTTTAATCAATACGAAGTTGATATTCCGTTAAACAAACAAATCAGTTCAATCAATATATTTTATCGGCAAGCATCCGAGCATAAGCTATGATTTTCATGAATACAATTGGTAACAAGCTTAGGGCTAACGCAACTCAGATAAACAAGATTTATCGTAAAGGAGAAAAACAAAAGTTAAGCTTCTTTTTTATTTCATTGTGCGAAGCGGAAAACATCCGAACACACGCACAATGCTGAAAAATTATTACGAATAAAACAAAAGGAAATGAATAAACAATATTTAAAAAAAAAGAAACGGAAGAAAATGCTATTTATTGAGAAATGAGAAAAGTCCAAAAGAACGGAAACAGTGATCGTTAGTAAATCAGGTAAAAGGATTATTTTGAATAATAAACAAAACCATGAAATAAAATTGGAATCCCTACCGGTAAACACGTGTTGTTTAAATTTTGTGATACGACAAATTTTAATTATTTTATGTGGTTGGTCAAAATATCCTCATCTTTGATTTTTTTTTCCGTAACATCTTATCTGTGTATCCTATGGCGCTTCTTATCGCTTTCTTTAATTAATCGAAAATGATAACACAATCAAAACTTTAAGTATAGGTTTTGAGATCCGTTATTGGTGAAAAGATGGCCCGAATATAAATATTTAAGCGCGCTGCCTACTCAGAAAAGTCTTCACTGAAATTTCCCCAAAACAATAGATAACCAAGGCGGGTCGGTATTTTGCGCTTTAAAACAACACAACCAATGAAATTAGACCAATTTAATACGCCTTCAATTAAGGAAAAACAAATACGCATTTTTTTAAATAAGTAAGGAATAAAAAATACTATTTGAAATCTGATAAACAGAAATTATTAAATTACTAGTTATTTTTTTATTAACTTTTATATTTATATAAAACTTATACATATGCGACAAATACTCCAACTTGTAAAAAATGTGTAAAAAGATGTTGGTTATGTCTTGTCTTTTAAGATTAAGGTTGTACCACATATAAATCGTTCCGCAAACAATTCCATATATCGGGTTTAACAGTAATATTGACTATATCGTTGATGTTGAAGCATAATTTTCAAATGTTTAACATCTAAAAAAACAATAAATTAAATTTCTTTTTTCTAGGTTTTTAGATGCTAGATTTAGCCATCTTAATACCATTTGTATGTAAGAATCACTGAAAAAACCCTTTCAGCTAGAACTAGAGTGTCAGTCCCACTGTCTTTTCCCAAGTGATGAATTCTGACAGGAAAAAATTATCCAGTCCTTCAGTAATGGTACTAATATTCATACTCTGGTTTCAATCTTCAAAATTTCTAAAATCCATACAGAGAATGGTGAATAAGTTTAAAAATGAGGAAACAGTATATCAGATCACAACAGCAAGAGTGATCATCATTTCAAGTTAGAAATAAAAAGATAAAAAAAGATCCAACTCATTTCATGCCACGTGACAGAGGAGTTTCAGATATAGCAGTCCAAAAAAAAGTGAAAAAGAATTGGATATGAAATCGTACGTGAACCCTGAGGCAAGTTGTTACTCCAGGTACAAATTTAATCTTGAAAGACAAGACATAATCTTAATAAAGATAGATTTAAACATATTCCTCTCCCTTCTCTCTCTAATTTCGATCAAATATGCCATCCTTCTCCCCCGCTTCGCTATATCACCTTACATCAATTTACACCTACCCCTCAAAAGCTTTTCTAAAAATAATATGTAAATTTTTAATCCATTTTATTTTATGCTTGGAAATGTGATCTGATGAACTAGGAAAAATTCACTTGCCTGGGAAATAAAATATAATCAATGGATACTTAAGGTTGTCTGTTTTTTTAATTAAACTTATACACACACACACAAAACACACACACACACACATATATATATATATATATATATATATATATATATATATATATATATATATATATATATATATATATATATAGATATATATAGATAGAGAGAGATAGATAGATAGATAAAGTATGGCAAGTGTGGATATATTTTATACGTAAGTTGATTTTGCATTTTTTATAAGTAATTTCATGGTAATTTTTTTGATGAGATTTCCAGATTGGTAAATCGACTTTAGCAATTTAAGCGAAGTACTAAATTGACAGTTAGGTCTCATCATTTTACAGTTGCAAGGTCGAGATGTTACCCGTATGTTATATCTTCTTCTCTTGCACTTTTCGTTTGTGAACATCTCTTTCGACTTCTTGCTTTTCAATCAACATTGATCTTCAAACATAAAAGTAATGTTTTCTTAATTGCTGTAATACACACACACAGACACACATTATATATATATATATATATATATATATATATATATATATATATATATATATATATATATATATGTGTGTGTGTGTGTGTGTGTGTGTTTGTGTGTGTATATATGTGTGTGTGCATATATATATAAATATATATATACATATATATATATGTATGTGTGTCTCTTTGTGTGTGTGCATATATGTGTGTGCATATATATATATATATATATATATATATATATATATATATATGTGTGTTGTGTGTGTTTTTGTGTGTATATATGTGTGTGTGCATATATATATATAAATATATATATATATATATATATATATACATATATATGTGTGTGCATATATATATAGAAATAAATATATATATATATATATATATGTGTGTGTGTGTGTGTGCCTTTGTGTGTGTGTATATATGTGTGTGTGCACATATATATATATAAATATATATATATATATATATATATATATATATGTGTGTGTGTGTGTGTTTCTTTGTGTGTGTATATATATGTGTGTGTGCGTCTATATATAAAATATATATATATATATATATAGATAGATAGATAGATAGATAGATAGATAGCATTTCGCAAGTGTGGATATATTTTATATGACTGGAAGACAAAAAAGCGGGAAATATATATATATATATATATGTGTGTGTGTGTGTGTTCGCGTGTTTCTCTGTGTGTGTGTGTCTTTGTTTGTATAAATTGAATATTCACAGCTACTTATTTCCTCCTTCAAAATATGTCAAGCGTGCATTTTAAAGATTCCCTAATGACAGCATGATATTTCTGAAGGATTTAAGCACGTCATGAATTGAAAAAAAAATATTAATTTGAACGTATGTTTTTAATTATATTTCTATATCGTTATATTTTTTTTCTTTTTTCGCTCATTGAATTCTTCAGTTTAAGATCAAAACTTGCAGATGAAATATGTTTATGTACACAGATAGCCATTAAAATTAATCGAATGTCAAAAGTATATTCATTCCAATGAATTCATTTCTGACCTTCAGAAAGATATTCGCGCATGCGCTTCCACGTACAGATGCGTTGAACCAGGAAGGTAGACAAAAAAAAATAAGAAAATAAAAAAATAAAATAAAAAATAAAATAAAATATGAGAAGAAATAAATGTGTCATTTTATAAATGATTTCTCTTGCATGTTTTGAATTCGAAAAGAGAACAAATAATTACGTTAAATGCAGTTAGTGACTGTTAATACACGAATGACCGTTTCATATAAAGCATCTGTCAGGATAGCCCCATTCCCCATTTTATTGACTATTAAATATTTATATTTACTAAGAGTTATATACACAGTGCGCTATTGAAGAATAGCGGCTGGGATTCAGGAATCAAAGAGCTGAGTTCGAATTCCAGTCGAGTTCATTGCATTCACTTACGTCCTAATACCCTTGGGAAAGGTATGAATCAATCTCTCCTTCCTTAACTATGGGAAAATAGCAAGACACATTGGGCCCTGTAGCCTTGGTTGTCCACCAGTTTAGGAAAATGACAACTATGAATTCAAACCAGTCTGCTGCTTTTATAGGTCCTGCCTCTTTAAAGAATGTAATTACAAACGCAGATCCACCATACCGTCACGAAAAAATAAAGAACTCCTCGTGTTTAATACAATGGTTTGAATAAACAGGAGACTGGGACACGGCGCCGTGGATCGCTCTGGTTTCGAACAATTCGCTTACGGGTGCATTTTAGACGACGATATAGAAAGAGATATACACTGACACAAAGCCAGATGTGTTAGAATACGAATGTTTTTAAATGGATGTGTAAATTCCAAAATGATCTCTTATTACTACACGTTTTTTAAACGCCCACCAAATATAAGGAAATATTGGGTTGGTGCATAATTATCAGGCGTTTTTGTAGGCGAGTTATTTGTTAATAAAAAAAAATTGCTGTTATGTTTACTTTTTTAATAAATTTATTTTATTTTCAGGTTATAAAATTACATTTCGATAACCATACGCTCCGGAATAATCATTTAAATATGTTATTATTGAATAGTTATGTTTCTTTTTTCATAATGAATATTGTTTAAAAAACGCCTGATAATTATGCACCAACCCACTTGTTAGTTTTCGTGTCTGAAAACTAGTTAGTTTTCGTGTCTGAAAACTAGGCTAAATGATGAAAATCCAAAGAAGGCCCAACGAAAAAAGGCTTTTCTTTAAATAGGAAATTGAGCATTTATTTATCATGAATGCTTCCCGTGGTTAAATAGTCATTATTTTTTTCTTTTTTACTAATTTTCACCCTATACAAGGCCTAAGAGCCAGTCGATGTACTGGGTTATTGAAGAAGTTTGCTGTGTGAGCGGCAAGAGTAAGAGGTAAGAGGCACAGTTTCTGAAGATATCTGACTTGAACAGGATAACTGGGTGCAGGTCGAGAAAGCACCCCCTACAAGTAGGTTCAAAGGTTTTCATTCTCCAAAAGACTTCACAATAATCAAGAAACATTGTTTTTTTAATGTTCACCTTATAAAAGTTTCAAGAGCCTCTCAAGATAGAGAAGGAGATTGTTATATGACCGATAAGAGGTAAGCGATATATATATATATATATATATATATATATATATATATATATATACTAGCAGCATGGCCTGGGGTTGCCCGTGCTTGATTCAAAAATCGTACGACGCGTACAACAATCGCTATAACTTGACTTAAAATATTTTTGCCCTTCCTTGCCTTTAAAGGAGTGCCCTTTGCCGTGCTGATGTTGCTACATGCCTTACTGCGAATTTTTCTAAGCTCTATACTAAACATTAAATCTGTTACGAAAAAAGGATTAAACAAAATGAACACACAACGATCAGCTTTAAAAAAGGACCCGTAACTGGAAAAACTGAATGAAAAAAGAATGTTAACAACAAATACTTTTTCCACACCCAACCCAGTTCTGCGGAATCAGAATCAACGTTGAGTTTAAGCAAGCGAATGAGCCAATTGGAGTAAAGTGCCATGCAGATTTAAATTTTTCCCACTTGTGACGAATGCAGCTATCGATTTTGTTTGCAGGCTAGCATGCTAGTTAACATTTGTGTCAGTCAGCTGTTGGCTCTCACGCTGACCAATAGAATCTTCCTACCTATTCGTGGCAGCCAGCTATATGCTCTCACTCTGGCCAGTAGAAAATGGCCGCAAACTACATGAAAACTGCCGTAGAAGCATGAAAAAAATCGATTATTTCCACTATCGACGGGAGTTGGGAAATGCAAAGTCGGTCTTGGCCTTCCCGCTAACTTGGAGCATGTTCATGTAAATTTTGGTGCAAATCCCTCGAAAATTGCGGCCGCGCATTCGTTACACACACACACACACACATCTTGCCTTTGCTTTCATATATATATATATATATATATATATATAAAGCAAATATATGGATATAGATCCGACAGTATGAAGAAAAAATATACGGAAAAAACAAACAAAATCCTTATATGCAATTATGCTGTTTTAATGTTAATATAATGTCAACGTCGGACGTTTCGGTCTAATAAACCATCTTCAGGACATATAATAATAATAATTAAGAGGTGTATTATTATTGGATTCTACTTAAGGGCTCTTCGCATCTGTTCAGGAAAATATTTAGATGATGAATTCAGATATATTGAGGATACCTTTTCAAATCTTTCGTATCCGAGACAATTATTACTGAGAGCTAAAAATAAAGCGTTGAAAATGCACTCATCAGCGCAAAATGACACCTCGAAGGCCACTACAACTACATCAGTGAAAGGTACACTTTCAGCTGCCCCTGATAATAATTCTTTTGGTCGCATCTTTCTACCAAATAACCATTTGACCGAACGTATCTCCAATAATTTAAATGTGTTAAAAATTAAAACTACAATATTACCTACTAGAACTATCCGTAGTTTATTAAATAGCACCAGCAAACAACATATTACATCCGATGCTTGCATCTATCAATCTCATGCAAAAACTGTCACTTAAAGTATGTGGGTGAAACATGTAGGTCCGTAAAATCTTGTGTTTTCGAACATAAACGAGATATTCGCCTCGGAAATTTAAACAATGCTTTAGTTGTACACACAACTAAAGCAGATCATAATTTCGATTTCGATTCCGTGAAGATTTTAAAATATTTTCATAATAAAAACCTTAGGTGGATTTATGAAGCAGGCATAATATCTATCTCACGCACGGTGAATACTAGACCTGGCTTCTTTAGTATTTCCCCCTTTCTAGCGAGATTAATGCTCGACAAGCGTACATATAAATTTTAGATCAAATAGAATTCTTTTCATTTTTCATTCAAAATACTCAAATTTTAGGAATACGTTTTCACAGCGTCGCCCACGTGACGACAACGTGACCATATTTAAAAGGAACGCTGATCTTATAAAACTTTCACTTATCTGTTTGGACTTCCAGGAGCAGATAATTAGACTAGTGCAGCGGGAGCTAGTGGGGGCGGTTATCGGGAATAGATGGTGGGAACGCCTTAAATGTAGGATTAGGTCCTTCACCACTGATTTCAGCAAACGGCTCGCTCTAGATAGAGCTGAAAAGGTGAAGACGCTTAAAGTTAGTTATTCCCGGGCGGTGGCTGGGTGTTCCCCTAGAGATAGCCTTAGCTAAGGAGGCCCTGGATCGATCGAATAGCGAGCGGTACATGGGTCAGGTAATTAGACATAAGTTAAGCAAGATGTCTTCCGAAGCCGTGAACTTGGGCGCAGATCTGCGCAGGGTAGAGGTCCGTCGAGGTGGCGATCGTTACATTCATGAAGTCAAATCCCCGGAGGGGCGTACTCTTCGGGCCACTGACATGTGCGCAGCGTTTCGGCGCCATTTCGAGAATCGGTTTACCAAGGAGCCTGGTCTCCGTGAGGAGGAGTTTCGTAGCTATTGGGCTGACTTTCCTCGGCTTTCGCCGACTGAAGCGGCTAGCTGCGAGGGAGAGATTACGGAGGGCGAAGTCTACGCGGTTTTGAAGATGGTCGGCAGAGACAAGTCGCCCGGTTTGGATGGTTTGCCCTATGAATTGTACTTGAGGCTGTCGCACATCTTTATTCCAATTTTGACTGCAGTGTTCGACAGTGTCCATCCCCAACCGGATCACCAGGGGTGTGATCACTCTGTTGAAAAAGGGCAAAAGTGGTGGGGTGAACCTAGATGATTACAGGCCCATAACCCTGCTAAACATTAAAGTTAAAAGTTAAATATTATGGCCAAGATCCTGCAGGAGCGTTTGCAGTCAGTTGCCGAGTCTCTGTTGGGACCTGAGCAGACTTGTTCTGTGAGGGGCCGAACAATTCAGAGCAACCTGCATCTGATCCGCACGATCATAGAGGGTGTAAAAGACGACGAAGAAGACGCGCTGATCAATTTGGATCAGTCCAAGGCTTTTGATAGGGTCGACCATCGCTACCTTGCTGCTGCCCGGCAGGCCGCTGGATTCGCACCCAACTTCTGCCGCTGGATTAGCCTCCTGTATCACTCCCCAAGTGCGGTGGTACAGGTGAACGGAAGGTTGTCGGACGCGTTCGTGCTGTCTAGGTCGGTTCTTCAGGGTTGTCCGCTGTCGCCTCTCCTTTATGCTTTGGCGTTGGAGCCTCTCCTTCGCCGGCTGAAGGACGAGACCGGCAGTCCGGCCCTACGTGGAATTGCCGTTCCTGGAGGGTCTCGAGCTAGATTTCCGCGTACGCCGATGACGTATCTGCTTTCGTGTCGTCCCGCAACGACATTGAGGCGGTACAGAAGGCGCTTGATCGGCATGAGAAGGTGACAGGGGCCAAAATAAACCGCGACAAGTCGTCCGGCTTGCGGTTAGGTGCCTGGAAGGGGGTCGCACTTCTGGGCCGCTTCGGTTGGACAGACGGTCCTGTCCGCATTCTTGGAGTGTGGTTTGGGCCTGACCTCCAGCTGGAGAAGAATTGGTCTGAAGTACGAGCAAAGGTCGTTTCCGCCGGTCAGACTTGGAATCGACGGAGGTTGTCCGTGAAGGGCAGGGCGGAGGTGTGTGCTACATACATTTCCCCCCTGATTCTTTATCGATTGTCCGTACTTCCTCTCTGTAAGACCCACAAGAAGGCACTCGAGCGATCGCTATCCTCCATTTTATGGAGGGGACGCGGGAATCGGGTCGACAGACGAGTCTGCACTAAACTTCCGTGTCATGGGGGCTGGGAATGCCGCACCTGCCGAGTCACATCCGTGCCTCTAGGTTGGCTTTCCTACGCCGTGCATTGACTGAAGGAGATCTGATTCTGGAGGGGATTGTTAGGGACGCGTTCCCTGGCCTTACCATCAGTCCCCACATCTCGCGGGTTGAGCGCGGTCGTAAACCCGGGGATCAGTCCGTTTTCCTTCGCGAGTGTCGGTCATCCTTGAGGGTCGTTCCCCGGTCCAGTGACCTTTCGCGGCCTAGGAAGGTCTTCTATCGTGAATTAGTGGAGGGGCCCGCAAAGGATCCCCTACGAGATATGCTCAGCTTGTCGGAGGAGGAGTATCGCTCCTACTTGTCTTGGGCGCCACCGGCGGATTACCTCAGTAACCCTGAGTTTTCGCTTAGCTGGCGATTGGCTCGGAATCGCCTGCCTCTCAACGACAAGGCTTTCATATGGGGCTTGGCGGATTTGCCAGACTGTGAACGGTGTGGTCTTGGCTTAGAAGAAATGGCGGCGTACGCCTTCTACCATTGCCCCCAGGTCCGCCCCTTATGGGACCATGTCGGCGAGCTGACGGCTCGTCTCGCTCCCCAGGCAGCTTGTGTCCATTGATCGCGCATACGCGTGTGACAATGTGTCGCCCCGTATTCCGGGATGAAAACGGATGGTGTTTCTGACGCTGATGGCCACGGCTCAAATGGTGATTTGGACGACGCGAAAGGAGGAAGTCTTGCGAGGCAATCGTCTTTCTCATTCGGATCTAATTCGATTCTTTGAGCATCAGCTCAAGATGAAGATTAGATCGGATAGAAAACGATTGCATTCGACAATCTTTAGCGAAAGGTGGGTAAAAGAAGCGAGCTTGCTTCGTGTGAACGGGGCTAGCCTTTGATTTTTCTCTCCTAGGTCAACCTATTGCACATCGGGGTGGCTTTCTGTGGAACCCTCCCTTGGTTAGGTTAGACAAGCTTCAGTGTACCTAGTTAATGTGAGTAAGTGTTGTTCTGACCTGCATCCCGGCCGTTCTTTGGTTATGATCCAAGTCGAGATTCCCCCAACCTCCCCAGTTTGTTTTGACCCTTCCCTTTTCATCTCGACTGGGTCAGTTTTATATTTTCCCATTCCAGCCTAATATTTTATACTTTTTCCCTCCCTTTAGTGAGAGCGTCTCTTGATTTTGTCCCTGGGCAGAATACAGCGGTCTCTCTGTTTTATGGGTTGACGGTCCCTACTAACATCAATTATGTTTAGTTTGTATGTGTGTTTATTTTAAGTTTAGTATTGGGTTCATTTCCTCACCTCTCATTTATCATTATGAGAATTATATATATATATATATATATATATATATATATATCATCATTAAAAATTTTTATGGCATGGGGCGCGATTTTGGTAGGTCTCCTTGAGAGCACGTGGTATTATGGTGGTTGAAGGATTGTTTGGTGATGGACGAGTTCTTTTGGTGAATGGGTTAAAATGTAATGTACGAATGGGTCGCGAATCTGATTAGCTAGGTATAAGATAGTTAGTGTTGACCAGCCTCTACCCCTCCCCTTATTGACCTCGTGCCACAATTTGTACTTTTTTTTGTATGAATAAATACCAGTCTTGTTCTTATGTCCATCGTCTTTGTCATGTTGAATTGATAATGTTAATTATATTTTCTGAATATGTCCTGAAGATGGTTTATTAGACCGAAACGTCCGACGTTGACATTATATTAACATTAAAACAGCATAATTGCATATAAGGATTTTTGTTTTTTTTTCGTATATTTTCTTCATATATATATATATATATATAAATATATTTTTTATATATAAGACATTTTTATGTTTATTTGTTCTTTTATAGATACAAATATTTTAGTCAATGCTCTGTTTATAATAAACAGTATTAACGACATTCACCGGCCTGAATGTCCACGAAATTTTCAGGGAAAATGTGCGTCCTCCGACAGGAATAGAACCTGTATTCTATACGGAACCCTCATATGTCTTAAAATAATTGTCGGAATTTGTCCATTTCTTAATGTGTGACGTCATTTGTTTACATTTGAATACGCATCGAGCAGATATGAGTGTACGAGCGAAAATCATAGAGAATTGTAGTTTAAAAATAGTAAAATCAACTTTGCTAACTGAAACTCTCCTCTGTGGCGAAATCGTTAAAAGCGCGTCGGGCTATATGACGGTTCCGTTTTGGATACAGGTTCTATTCCTGTCGGAGGACGCATATTTTCTATGAAAATTTCTCTGACATTCAAACCGGTAAAAGTCATAAATACTGTTTATTATAAACAGAGAATTTACTTAAATATTTTTATCTATAAAAAGAACGTATAAACATAAAAAAAATATCTTAAATTATTGTCGGACTTTGTCCATTTCGTAATATATACCTGATGATCGCAGTGGTATGAAACTCCGTGAATTGAATGCTGTTACCATATCGGGTCGGTCTTGGGCTCCTGCTATCCATCTCGAGGTTCTTGACAAAATCCAAAGAAGGATCTGTAATGTAATTGATCCTGACTTGACATCTCGACTTTCTCACCGACGAGACGTGGATTCGCTCTGTCCTTTCTACAAATATATTTATGGCCAATGCTCAGACTAGCTTTATTCCCTGGTGTCCAGACCACGTTAGTTGAAGCATGTTATTGTCGAATTAGTTAAATGTAACCTCCACTTTTATTCCAACAGTTTATTTTCTCGCAGTTAACGCCTATAGAAATCCTTTCCGTTTACTTGCTTCCCTGATGATTACAATGTTAAAATATTTAAATGCAACGTCAATTGCTATCTTCTATCTTCTTGAACCCCGTCCGGGTTTTATCTTTTCTTTAGCACTCCCTCTATACCAAGTCTTTTTTTTTTCACCTTCACTCTCTGTGAACCCTTGTGTATTTGTGGCATCCCCGCCTTGTTTGGGGTGAAATGATTAAAAAAATAAAGTTCTCCACAAATGACTTTTCATTTTCTATTGATAGTTTTCTACTACATTATAATGAGATTCGGCAATTTCTTCTCGGCCTGATGTAGCTGGAAGTGAATTTTAAAGAATGACTGAGTCGCCATTTGCACAAATTCTTACGTCATGGACGATAACATGTCAATGAACTTTCAATTATATGCGTGAGATGTCATTCATCTGAATGAAGTCTTTGTCCATTCTCTTCGGCATTTGTAAACACAATTGAACGTGCTTTGCGCAGGCGTTGTTTGTTCTGTCAAACCCCGAAGCAAGATTTTAACGAAATCAATTTTATTTTACTATACGCTTGCAGGGTAATATCGCTTTGCTTTGATTTCTACATAAGTTGGATGTCTGCCCAATTTTAGAATTAATGAAGGCACACAAACAGACGAGACTGACTGAAACCCCTACTGCTCTTCAGAAAAACTAATCTCATGAGATATTGCTAAATAGATTGTTCATCAATCTGTGTTCGATCAGAGTAACATCTTGCCAAAGGTTGGTTTATTCAACTTATGTACAAATCTACTATTATATTTGAATCAATTATATTAGTGACCAACAGCAGAAATCTCTAATATACAATATTATTATTACTAATGGCAGGCAATGCTGAATAGAGCCTTTAAGCGAATCACTTTTCGTCATAGACTATCGAAATTTTCATATCTACTCAGTTGCGTATCTAAATGTAAACAAAGCAATTTACTACTCCAATACGAATATCCATTAAAAATAACGTTTATAGCGATTAGATTAATAATTAAATACAGGTATTTTTTTTAATGACCGAGGTATTCGATTGGTCTTTGGCCGAGTGCTTAGAACGTTTGCATTCTGACGATGAGACCAGGGTTCGAATCTCCCCATGGTCGATTTTTCAGGAAGGAGACTGGAGGGATTGATCTCAGCGTGCGGCACTTTTGGAAAGTGTTGATTTAAGCCATATCAGTAAAATTGGGTAAACGGGACCCTTTTCATTGTGGCCGAGGGCTTGAACGTGCTGGCCTGTTTCGAATTGTTGATCACACTAGATAACATAATCTCTCCTAGAAACTGTAACTAAGGTCTGTTCAGTATAGTTGCAGTATAAACCACAGGTGGGCTATTAGGGTGTTGAAAAAATACAAATGTGTCTGAGCAAGCTTCTGCAACAGGGATTGGCTAGCCGATCTAGTAGACGGGTATTCTTGGAAACGAGTGGCCAGCTATATTAGTAATTATTATTGCTAGTAAAAATCTTCTTTAAGATAGATTAACGGGCTTTAAATATTTATCTTGCGCCTCTGTGAAATTTTATCCTCCAAGATCCACGGCTGTATTCTGGTCATTCAACCATTACACTATCCTGAAAATTAAGATGCTAGTCGTATGGTCATGTTCCTGATATCCATGTTCCTGTCAATGGATAATGATTGTTTGGTAATGGTGGTTCTTATAACAAAACGAATATATTACATAACACTTTTGCAAGAAAAAAGTAACCTTCATATTCTTTAAGCTGTTATTATAATAAAAGCATTCAACTAACAAAATGCGATATCAAGTCAACAGTTTCACTTGCTCTGTCCTTTATACCATAAATTACATATACCACAATATGAACGCAAATTTTGGTGCAGTAAATGTTTCTATAGTTTTCTTCATTCATTTTTTGGTCGCGGATCTGGCTGAAATATTTCAACACCACCACATACCATCTCGCCCTAATTTAAGTTCCCTGTGCCTTTTCTATTATGATAGTTGTTTGGATGAACTTTCCTCTTTGATAAGAATTCAAACACCTTACCCGATTGACGGATAAATAATTCTACAGTTGAAAATGCTAAACATAACCATAGGTTCTTGTGGGACTTTATTCCTTCCTCTTACTTTCTAATCAATATTGATCTTCAAAAAGTGTCAATCGTTACCTTCTCTTAATTCATGATTTTTTTTAATTGTTCTCTCTCCTTAATAATGTTTTACATTTTCTCATATCCCTTCGCATTCAGTAATTCCTTGCGTCTTAGTGGTTCTATTGCCTTGTATTGGAGTGAAATGATTAAAAGAAACATTTGTGACAAAGAATGTCGTGATTATTCAAATGTCAATGGGAATATTTCATTTTTATTATCAAAAATCAACAGATCAAAACTGAATTCCTACATTGGTCATACAAGAGCGACGATCTCTCGTAGGTTAACATGTCGTTTATCGAAACTTAGTGCAATTCGATTGCATATCGATAATCACATGAAAATCAACGAAAATAAAACTATTAAAACAAAATAAATAGTAATTAATACTAAGATACAACATAGTGTTCACTGAAGGAAAAAACGCAAACTACCCGTGACCGATTACTATGCAAAGGAAACTATCGTATTTGATGGTATATAAGACGCACGGTGTATAAGACTCACCCCAATTTTAGCAGGGAAAATTAGTAAATTAGTAATTAGGAAAATTAATAAAATTAGTAGTAAATGGTACAGCCTAGGCTATATTTATGAGGTATTATTTTGGTTAAACAAACCATAATTATGATTAAACACAAATAATTGGAAAAAAAGAACACTAGTCTATAAAAACTTTATAATATACAAAAGTAACAAGAAAAAATAAAAATCAAGCAATTATTACAACTGAGCAAAGCAGTACTGATAATATTACAATTTTCTTTATAAATCCATAAAATTCGACGTTTTTGTTATCAAAACTCTGATAGTCATTTTCAATATTACTATCATCGTCTTTAAATAATGCGTCATCTTCCGTTCCATTGAGAGCATTGCTAATGCCACGCCTTTTAAAAGATTTCACAACAATTTCTGGTATAATATTATCCTAAGCGTGCTTCACCCATCCGCAGACTTGTGCAATGCTGGGTCTTTTTACTCTGCCTGTAAGTGTAAGGTCGGAATCAGGCATTGCCATCCTCGTGTTCCATTCCTTCTTTATGTTTAATTTTAAGCCAATAGGAGTTGCCAGATAGCTAATTTCGGCCGACTATCGAGAATTTTAAATCTACGTATGGCATATAAGACGCAGGGAATTTTTAAAGATATTTATAGTAAAAAAAATGCACCTTATAAATCATCAAATACGATAATCTTAAAGGGCCTCTAAAATCTTACATATTATAAAAGGCAGATTGTGTGTGTGTGTGTGTGTGTGTGTGTGTGTCTGTACGTTTATATATTGGATCGGTTTTCCTACATTTTTCAACCGATTTCAAGAAAACTTCACAGGACTACGTAAAATTACCTTGCGGTGATTCTGACAGCGACAAAAATTGGAAAAACACAATTGTTTTTGCACGAAATCAATTTGAAAACACGATAAAACACGATTCTGTCGCCAGAATGAAAGGGGGACAACTCATATCGAGTTATACTTATGATAAAACCCAACTTGTTTGTGTCCGTGTTCGTTTATATATGGGATCGGATTTCCTACATTTTTCAACCGATTTCAACAAAACTTCACTTTTTTTTTGGCAGGTAGTGTTTCTTATTGTCTTGCACACTTTTTTCTTTACTTTTATATTCAGAATGCTTTAAAAATTCCATTTACAAGACAAATGTTTATAATAAAATTGTTTATAAATAAAAAAAAACTAATTAAGACATGCGTGTCCGTCAACCTTAAACAATAATCTTTGTCAATTTTATTTTTCAGTCATTATGATGGTCGATACTTGATCTATCTCTTACTGTTACATCCCCGGGCAACACCGGGCTCTACTGCTAGTATTTAATATGCCTATTATGTCAAATAATAATACGTATAGATATTTGATACATTGATTTGTTTTTAATTAGACTATTCTGCACATGGCATCATATATACAACACATGTACATTCGAAGATGAAGAATAACATTCCTGTAAATTACAGGAGTACCCAACAAAATCTTGTCTGCTGTACTGAAATAATTCACTTCTTGATAATGACAGGAATGGTCGGAAATTCTCCAAGAACTAGAAAAATAGCTAATTCTAAAAATATAATTAAGCAAACTAATCTTCGGTTAACTTTAACAAAACTTTGTCATCTATTTATATAAATATATATACGGGCACTTCGAGGCAGTGTAATGTTTAGCAAGCTTGTCTCGCTAGAACAGTAACGACTGAGTAGTGAGTTCGATCTTCACTGTGTGCCATCTACTTTCAGTTTTATGCCACATCTAAACGACGTTTGCAAAATTACTATATAAAGAAATAATGGAAAATTTATTTATTTATCAGACAGATGCTATCACTTTTATCGTTATTTTCAGTGGATACTTGTATTTGATGAGCTGTTCCATTCATTTATTAAACAGTACATTTATTCATAGTATTTACATTAGTCGGACTATTGTCCTCATCTTTGTCGCCATATTTGTCACAACGTTTCGGCCTTCTTCAGGTGGTAGGAATTTCGAACCGAACCCTTTATTTCGACCACTGGGGTAGACTGTTCTAGTTCCACGTGCCATGTTTGATAGATGTCAGTTATCAGTTATCTCCTGCTAATTTTCCCTCTGAAATGAATTGAACTCACCTTCTTTGGGTCTGTCACTGGATCTAACCAACGCCTTTATCCACTGTGCCATGTGTCCTTGAGGACATCTGGGTATGAACTTCTGAGTATTATAAACCTAATGTTTTCAGCATCATTTTTACCAGTGCTCATATTGCAATTTTGTTGTTATCATTGCATGTCTTTACCAGAGTTCATATTGCAACTTTGTTATCATTGCTTTTTCTCTGGCACTCCTTATTACTGGTTCCCCATATTGTATTTATTTCTATGCTTGGTCGGCTCAGGAGATTTTTTGTGGTCTAGCATATGTGCTGATTCCTGTTTTTACGAATTTTTCCAATGGTGTTCCCTATCTATGATTTCAACATGATCCCACAGGGGTGGTGATCTCCCTTCTCTCCCATACGTGGTCAGCCACGCCTGATTTTTTCTACTTCCCCCTCTCGTTACAACTTTCTGGTGTTCTTGAAGCCTTACCTTGAGGGGGCGGCCTGTTTCTCCTTTATATTCCTTTCCGCAGCTGCACGGGATAGCGTACACACAGACTTTAGTCATGTTCCTCTCTGTGGGGGCTCTCACTTGTGAGAGATACCTGGCATCCATCAAACATGGCACGTGGAACTAGAACAGTCTACCCCAGTGATCGAAATAAAGGGTTCGGTTCGAAATTCCTACCACCTGAAGAAGGCCGGAGCGTACAACGACCGAAACGTTGTGACAAATATGGCGACAAAGATGAGGACAATAGTCCGAATAATGTAAATACTGTACATAATACCTCATCTCAGAAATATAGACAGACATTTATTCATTTTCGCCCGAAAATTCGAGAAATCTTATTAAATAAAATTATGCACCCCCAGCAGGATTCGAACCAAGGTACCCAGGGACAGAAGGAACCGGTTTTAGATCAGATACGATCCGACTGAGCTACGAAGAATTTAGCGGATTAGGTAAACCTGAATAGTGCCTTTAAGGGAAATTCTTTTCGTCATAGACTTTCAAAATGTTCATATTTAAACAGTTGCGTATCCAAATGTAAACAAATCATTTTACTATACAAATACGAATATCCATTAAAAATAACGTTTAAAGTGATTAAATCTGTTAGATTAATAAATAAAAAAGGAATATTTTTAGTAAGTTAATCGGTCTAGAACACGTTGGATCTGACGATGGTTCTGTCAGAGTTAACTCCTCCTTTAGTTCGTTAACCCTTTCACCAGGGGTCTCTCTTCTCTGGCTATAAATAGTCGCTGACCCTTCGCCACTTTCTCTTTTTCCTCAGGCTTTCAGCCTTACCATCTCGCAGATGTGAACGCTCACGAGAAAGCGTTTCCCAAATGCTGGGAACACGCTAAGCACAATACACGTACGTACGAACACTCACCACACACACACACATATATAGTATTCACACACACACACACTCTGTAACTTGTACTTGTTGTTAATGTTAATACATATATTTGTTTACATATATTTATCGGTCTTGTGTTTGTTTTTCTTTGCCTTCTTTGGACTTAATTCAAGTCCAACTTTCTCATCTAGTTGGACCGGCTGGCAGGAAAATCTTAACCCACATGTGTTCTTCCACTTCTATCAACAACATCACAGCCACGGTCCACTACAGTTCTCTCTTCCAATGTCATCTTCTCGAATTTTCTTTAATAATATTTCTCGTATGCTCAGACCTGTAGACAATACTGTTAAATAGGAGTATCCCCCCAAAATTACGCTTAACGCGATTATATATATATATATATATATATATTAAGATATTTTTTATGTTTATATATTTAACCAAAAGCTCTGTTTATAATAAACAGTATCAACGACATTTACCGGCCTGAATGTCCTAGAATTTTTTATAGAAAATATGCGTCCTCCGACAGGAATCGAACCTGTATCCTATACCGAACAGTCATATAGCCTGACTTCTGTCGGAGGACGCATATTACCTAAGAAAATTTCTCGGTCATTCACGCCGGTAAATGTCGTTAATACTGTTTATTATAAACAGAGCATTTAATTATATATATATATATATATATATATATATATATATATATATATATATATATATTTATATTAAATGATATAGACAAGTTTTGTCTATTTATTTTAAGTAAGTTCCTTTGATATTGTCTACCAACGGCTTCCCATACTTAATACATCTCGTTTTCACTCTCGCGTGGTCATGTGTGAGGTCACAAGCTGCGACGCGATTTTCGCTTTCGCGTCTCGTATACACGAGTTAGTCGTTACTTTGAAATTTTTCATGCAACATAAACAGACTATCATTAGTGATTCGTCCGTGTATTGGTTGATATATTGAAAAGTAATTGTCATCTTTGATAATGGCTCATGTAAGCCGAAAGCTTAGATCGTATTTAAGCATGTATCAGAATGGCGATTTCCTTTCGTCTTTCAATGATAATGTTATTAAGCTTAGCAGACAATATGAAAGGAACTTACTTAAAATAAATAGACAAAACCTGTCTATATTATTTAATGAAACATGCATTAATGAAAAATTGCTGCCTAAATATACACAATATATATATATATATATATATATATATATATATATATATACAAGTTTAGGATTGGTGTATACGGAATAAATTCCAATAACCAACAATTACTATTCTTAAAAGACAGCTCAATACAGATAGAGAGTGAATATAATTATTTAAAGAAAGCATAAATATGTTATAAAATCACTAAAAATTAGCCATTTTTAAGAGAAACACCTTTGAGGTATTTCAATGATG
Source organism: Acanthosepion pharaonis (assembly GCA_903632075.3). NCBI lineage: Eukaryota > Metazoa > Mollusca > Cephalopoda > Sepiida > Sepiidae > Acanthosepion > Acanthosepion pharaonis. The sequence goes on along the minus strand of CAHIKZ030000102.1, from coordinate 20,176 downwards.
TTGAATATAGAAATTTCTATATTCAACATCATCATTTTTCATAAGAAACTGCAGAATGTTGAATCAAAATGGCTATTTTGTAGTGATTTTATAACATATTTATGTTATAATTTTCGAATAAATAATTATATATATATATATCGTATATATATATACTTGACTCTCCCGTCAAATTC
>CAHIKZ030000102.1:5000-15000 GCA_903632075.3 Acanthosepion pharaonis | reverse complement strand
CATGCTTGATTCAAAAATCGTACGACTCATACAGCAATTGCTATCTCTTGACTTAAAATATTTTTGCCTTTCTTGCCTTTTAAAGGAGTGCCTTTGCCGTGCTGATGTTGCTACATGCCTTATTTCATGCTTCACACTGCGAATTTTTTCTAAGCTCTATACTAAACATTAAATATGTTACGATCTTCTGCTTAATTTCCCTCTCCAAGTTCTCCACCGCCTTAACCAGGTATTGAACTCACACTCTGGGTCCTGTAACTGGAGATAACTGATAACTGACATCCATTAGACATGTCACATGGAACTAGAACAGTCTACCCCAGTGAGCGAAATAAAGGGTTCAGTTCGACATTCCAACCTGAAAAAGTCTGGAGCGTACAACGGCCGAAACGTTGTGAATACGGCAATAAAGATGAGGATAACAGTTCGAATAATGTAAATAATGTAAATAATAATAAAACCCATTGAATAAGTGTTTTGTACGTTTTAAAATATGGTGACAAAGATGAGGACAATAGTCCGAATAATGTAAATAGTGTAGATGTGAACTGTTGTCCCATTAATCTCAACATATCTGGAGATGTCTCATTATGAACATGTCTGGCTATATATGTAGCTGTCTCAGACAGATGTGGAGCTATCAATTGATAGAGATATATATTTGGAGGTGTCTCATTTTGGACATATCTGAATAGGTCTTGACGTGTTTGATTTTGAAAAAAACAATGGTGTCGTCTCAATAACAGATCTGGAACAGTCTCACATTGAATAAATCCAGTTTTCGCATTTCATATTTAACTAATCTAGACCAGCCTATTTATCAATGAAGCCGGAGCTATCTCATTTGAACAGGTTTGAAACTCCCGAAAAGTCTGTTTCATTTTTAACAAATCTGGAACCATCTCTTTATTAACAGATCTGGAGCTATTTCGCTTTGAACATTATGAACAGATCTGAACAATACAGGTGTTGCCTTCTAATTATGAACAGGCCTTGTTCGTTAGGTACAAATCAAAAAAGACCTGTAAATATATCCTTGCTTAGATAGATGCAGAATTCCTCTCTTTCTCATATGTCGGAATTCAGGCACATTTCGAATGTTGAATCTCTAAGCAAGCAGGCTCTGTTCATAGAAAATACTGAAGAAGCAGGATCAGTTTTGCTGAAGCGTAACTCTATTGAGGTCCGTGTCGCTACTTGTTTCAGTACTTCGGAGCCCAACCCCACGTTGTATCGGCGAAAAACAGATATATGTTTCTTATTTGTTTTGTTATACGAAACAAACAGGCATAGTAGCTTTGATTCTAGGGTGGGGGGTTAGCAATTTGCCACGTGTAGCTAGACTATGGGAGGAATCAGGGTGCGGGCAGCGTGTTGATACTTCAAATAATTGCAGCCCCCTGTCCCGTTTTAGTCTTATATCGAAAAGTTAGACTAAGGCAAATCACTGTCAGACGTTTCCTAACCTGGGGCGGCTTCAGCATTCTGTTACAATACCTAGCGGTAAAATCTGTAGACACTGGATGCTAGATGCTGGAACATTTTTCACTGGTGCCAGTGATCAATGTTTAAAAGCCACTATTTCGAGTCTTTTTTTAAGATTAAATTAAAACGTCTCTGTTCAGAGTGATATAAGGTTTTAGATCGACTTGTCACAGATATCTCTTTTTTTATTGATTTACGGCTAATTGATACAGATATGGAAATAGATAAAGCAATTACCATTCATTGATTTATTAAGCCTTAATAACTTAACAATGTTAACATTTGTAATGACACCAGTGAGTATCAAATATAATAAATAGGAAAGATCTATAAAAATATCTTAGTAATAACGAACAACACGGTCAAAATTATGCTTAAAAACTAATTTTCAAAGTTTGCTATACAGTTTTATATATTTTAATATTATTCTATGTTAAAATTTCTCGTCGGAAATTGTTTGTAACTTTGACTATATTGCAAGGTCGAGGTGCTTGATTAATTTTAATATTAAGCGAGGTTAGTCGAACATCTACGCTGGCTTAGACTTACAAGTTTTGTGCTTATATTTTTTTTTATTGGTGATGTATTAGATTAGTTTTGCGGCCAATAACACAAGTCGGTATATGCCGCCAATTTAGATGGGTATTTTATTGATTGTTGAATTACTAGTGAGACGACCGTCGCCGACAAAACGTGCTCGGGCCTATATGATTTGCGATTGTTTTTTTAGGTTTTATTCATTTTTTATCTTGATAGCGTTCCAAATAAAAAAAGAAAAGAAATAAAAAAAAAGACGTAGATGATAACCCTGCAGAAAACAGCTCTCTTTTAACAGTAGATCATATATAAAAATAGTCGTTTCTCCTCTCTCCGTCTGTAAGTCTGATTTTGTTTGCTTTATCATTTTGTTTGATTGTATCTATCTATTAAGAGGTGTCTTTTTGAGCATAAAAATATATATATATATATGAAAAATATACATAAAAAAAATCATAATACGCAAGAACAATTATACATAAAAATGAAAAAAAATATGATGCACAAACAAAAAAAAAATCTAACGTTTAAGCGATTGGAGCCATTTCACGAGAAAGAGGCTAATAAATTATTACACACACACACACACACACACACATATATATATATATATATATATATATATATATATATATATATATATATATATATCACTTTTGACAAAGAGTTCCATTGATGAAAATAATTAGTTGCAGCAAAAAATATTTTCTCCTGCCAAGTTCAGTTCTAAAGAAAGTCAAAATATATTAATATTATTAATTTTTTACTTGTATTTATTTCATCTTAACTTATGCCTATTTTCAGCGCAACCTTCTGATCTTAAATATACAGAATATAATTGTAGATAGTATTTTTAAAAATAAAATAATTATTCAAGAACTCATTCCGTTCCTAATTAAATTTTACACCTCATAATTCGTGGTATTATTTTCTTTTTCGCTATTATTTTCTTAAGCGTTTTGGAAAGCCTGCAATTTATGTAAGCACGGAAAGTAGATAGGTAATAAAGCTGATATCAATTCTAGATAGAAAATAAAAAAAAAAATAACTTTACAGCTAGCTTTTTCAATATCAGTCAAGCTGCTATTTTTCTTGAGAACAAAGCCAAATAAGAGACAGAAGAATATCTATTGCCGAGACCTATGGCAGTTAATAGAAGAGCTTTGGTAGTGTCAGCAGATTAATGTAGCCTCTACGCAAAATATAGTCTCAAAACCTCGAGAGGTACGATGAACAAGAAAGCATGACTGAGGCCCAAGTTCTCTTTCTTTTTTAGTCCGATGAAGAAAACAACATCACGTCCTTTATGATACGGTGTAAGAAGAGTTTTTGAGGCAAATGTTATTAAAGAAGATTAGGTTTTAAAACATAAGCAGTAGAATACACTCAAATTTAAATCAGTTATATGTCATGCGTTTTACTCGCTTAGGCGATCATGTATCTTCATACAGTAGGTTGTAATTTCTTTCTGGGCTAGACCAGTTGCCATCTATAAAACCCGGTCTATCCTGCTATTTCCCAATAGCTAGGGTCAGAAGAAAAGGATCCATTGAAAAGAATTTCCCAAGGGTATTAGCACGACTGGAATTTGAACTCGGCTCTCCGATTCCTCAACACTAGCCGCTATCTATTTACTCCAGCGCGCCTCCTCAAATTTAAGTATTTATTTTTTATTCTTTTGTTTTCTGATCAGTATACTACCAAATTGATTATTTATACGAGTACAACAAAGTATTTGATTTATTAGATTAAGCGCTGTCTTTCGTGTGGAGACAAATTGAGCACTATTTAAGCACTGCAAGAAGGTTTCTATTCTAAAAGTCATATACAGGCCGAAGCAACCATCAGTATTTCGAATGCTGAAGCCCTAAGTAAGTGGATTCTGCACACGAGGAATACTGACTCAGCAAGATCTTTCTAGACATTTCTGCCGAACCCGAATTTGGATGCGTTGTGTCGCCACTGGCTTCAGTTCTTTCGGACCCAAACGTTATTTCATAGACTGTATCAGAGAAAAACGGCGTTTTCTTTTTCCCTAATTCCCTTTATTATACGAAAGATACGTGGTAATAGGGGAATTCATACCCATTGATTGGCACAGCATTCTGCCACGTGCGGATAGCCTCTCTGGGGAATCTGGGGGTGAAAAAACATGTCATTAGACTTGAAAGAATTAAGAAACATCCAGCGTCAATTGAAACCTTGTGATCTTCGATAACTTTGATTGAAAGACCTATTTGAAAAACTGAAATAAAAGCTACTGTAATTGCAAGAGATGTGAAGGATCGCTATGGATCTAAATATATATTTTTTTTCTTTATTTCTATTAATTAAATTGAAAATTCCCGGACAAATATTGTAAAGTATCATTCAGAGATTATTATTTTCCTGTTTATAATTGATAACAATTTAATTCGTAAGCTATTTCTTATTATTCTAAGCGTTTTTTTTTCGAAAGTTGGCAATTATAAATTCCACTTGTAATTCTTCTATAGGTTGTTCAACTACATTTATTTTAAACTTCGCTATGTACACAGATTTTGTTTTCATGGTGATAAAAGATTACTAGATTCTCGTTGTTGTTATCTTCTATGTACCGTTTTTCTTCGGGTAGTTGGCGGTCATTGCTTCCACAATTTCCTGTACCATGTAGATCTTAATAAAGCTTGTCTTTTTGCCATTTCTTCCAAGCCCTGCCCCGCCATCCATTCACTCAAGATAGCCATGTAGGTTATACATTATTTTCTCATACACCTTTACCTTCAATTTGTCTTGTGACTATCGTATTTCCCAAGCTGTCTTTCCTCATTATGTGCCCAAGAAATTTCAACTGTCTTTTTGATGGTAAGTATATATTTCCTTTTTGCTGCCATTAGACTTTTCGGTTTGTAGTATTCACAGCATCTTTCTGTAGAACGATATTTCTGATGCTTCAAGTCTCTTCTTCATCTGTGATGAGATTGCCCAGCATTCATCGCCATATAAGAGGATTGATATTACACAACACTACAGTACTCGTCTCTTTTCAAATGATATTTTTCTGTTTGTTTATCATTTGCTTAGCCTTTACCAATTCGTCTTCGGATTTCCGAGTCGTACTTTCTAGCCACTATTAATACGCTTCTCAGATATCTAAAGTGTTTGATTCCGTATATCTTTTTATAGCGCAAACTAAATAGAAGTAAACAGGTTATTTGCCGTTTGTAATGTCAACGAACACTCGTTTTCACTTTCGTAATGCTCGTTGTAGTAGAGACCTTGTAAATCGCAGATTACAACTATAGTACAACTATAGTAAGTCGTTAAACAATGCTGGTGTCAGACGCCTTCGAATAACACTCTCACTCGATAGTACTCGCTCGAAAAGTAACCACCAAATAGTGATCAGAATAGTAATCTGTATAGTGATGATATTCATTAACCGCCTCAGGTGGTCGGGTATGGCACAAGGCCGAGTTTATTGTGTGGTATCCGAGCCCGTAGGCTCGGGTAAATATTCCCCGTAGATCTGTAAAAAAACGGCGTCGGGTAGCTGTCTACCACTCTAGACGAGGCTTTGCTTTTTGGCACAACGTCGTCTGTGTTCCTCTCTGTCTGGAGGGAGAGAGTTTGACAAGTACACTTCCGAATTAATTCAGAGAAGGATCACTTATTCATTGAATATAAAGTAATCTGAAGAAAATAGTTGGTCGCTCATTCACTCATGCAATGCAGAGTTGGGGCCCCTACTGGGGAAGTGCAACCCCCCCCCCCAAAAAAAAACCAGCAGAATCTGAAGCCGGCACGCATCATAATGTTTTATTCTCTATTTCAATAACCATTTACCTTTCTAATTCAGAAACTCCTCGTGAAAATGTTTACGTTGTATTCGTCTAAAGTGCCGTAGGTGATACACCTATGTACGAAATCTGAGAGGCACATGCTAAAGTGCTGTGTCGAAGTCTTTTTAATCGAACCATTGTAATAAGCTCGAGGAGTCCATTAATTTCTGTCATGACACGAAGTAGGATCCCAGTTCCTTTCTTCAAGACGAGGTCGTTTTCTTTTTGAGTTACATTCTTCTAGACTTTGCCGAAAGAGGCAGGACCTACAAGGCAAGCAGGTGGTTTGAATTCAGAGTTGTCCTTCTCCTTGCCAACCAAGAGTATAGAACCCAGTGTGTCCATAATTGGGGGGGGATGATAGATTCATACATTTTCCAGAGGTATTAGCACGTGAGTAAGTGCTATGAACTCGACTAGAATTCTAACTCAGCTCACCGATTCCTCAACCCGAGCCGCTATCCCTTACTATACTTTGCCTGATTTTGTATACTTTTTAATATAAATGGTAACATTATTTTTGTGAATAAGGGTTAAGAAGAATATCTGAAAAAATGCAGAAAGTGTCATATAAATCACACACTGAATGTAAATAAATTTGCCTAACAAAATAAAAATTGTAAGCTTACGCTCATAATTTGAGCCCTCATCTCTAATCTGATCTACACACAGTCACATTTCTATGAATGAAGAACTTCCTTCGTTATGGTTAGACTGGTTTTATTCGTTTGCTCAGTTATAACCTGCGATTCATATTATTGTAAAGTATCTACTTTTTATCGATACAGAAAGTAACAATTATATTGCTTAAATAACACTTTAAAATAGGACAAAAATAGCTTAATTTAGCTTAATCTGTGTATATAGCCGTATATCAAAGCTGCTAATGATATTCACTGGTTGAATATTTGCTCTCTCGCCTAACACTAATTTGTTGTCACAATTGTTATTCCGATATGAGTGTCATCCGATATGAGTTTTGCATTACAAAATGTAAAATATTACAAGTAATTCTTAAAATACAAATTGGTATATATCTGGTGTTAATGGGGACGATAGTCGAAAAAATGATTGCATTAATTGATCAAGTTACAGTTGAAAATGTTTGCGCTTTGGTTTGGACATATTAAACTATTTAAATATAAAATGTGGTTTTTAAAGTCTCGACGCTATTGCACTAACGGTTATTAGCCTCAAAGGTTTTATACAAACTCCCATAAGTTTATGGAGAAGAGGAAAAATTAAATAGAAATTCAAGGGTTCCTCTCTTACATACTCTTTCTCATGCTTTATTGTGATGACGTATCTTTTTGAGACTTCAAACTTTGTTAGATGAATGGGGTGTTGCTGGGTGGTTAGAATGTTAACGTTCCTACCATGAGACACTGTTCAAATTTCAGTTATTTTTTAAGGAGGTAACGTCTTGATAATATCTTTTTGAGGGGACAATACCTAGAAGTGAGGTGGAAGTCCCTCTATACGAAAACTAGGGATCCCATCTAGCGTTGCGATTGATTGAGTAATTCATTTCTTACTGTTTATCAACCCTTCGCAGGTTATCTAAACCATAAAGTATTTTTAGATTATATGATTTTTTTAAAAATATAATAATGACTTCATGATACAATTCTTACTACTTAACCCATACTTGGGAGGAAAAGGAGTGGATTCATACCTTACCCAAATGTATTTGCAGGGAAGTACAGATAACGAATCCAACTGAAATTTGAACCCGGCTCTCCGATTAACAATTCTATACCATTATCCAATACACCACCCGCACATCTAAGCTTACAACACCTGTTATTCTGACAGTGTCCCCCATCTAAGGATTAATCATGGTCGACGCCGCTTTACTTCGATGATTGTACGCTGAACCGGTGTGCCACGCTATATGGCGGTAAACCTAGACCTGGAAGCGACAAATGTTTAGACGAAGCTATTCACAAGCCATCCATGTTTGTGCTTGTGGAAGATAGACGCTTTTTGCCATGAGTTGACAAGCTATCTAGAGATGGTGTTTCGATAAATGCCCACATGCTCATTCAAGGGATGTACATAGCTAAAAATAAGATGATAATCTTAGCCAAGATCAAATATGATAAATACACAGCGCTGGACGTGCGAGAGGTGCGATGAGGATGGAAATAGAAAGCTAATCGTCTCTTTCTATTGTGAAGGACGGAGAGAATGTTCATGAAATATTAACATATAAAGAGTAGAAGTTCCGGGAGAACGAGAGAATTGGTTCTATACTCTTTCGAATTGCCGCCAACTGTATTCAGACGTCGGTATGATAATCCATGTATTAACCAATACTATTTCTAAATATCGGCAAAAGGATACTCTACTGGAATCCATGAAGCATTTAAACCAGGTTTAGACAAAAGATTTTAAATGCTTTTGCCTCATGATTGTTTTCTGTAAAACTTGGTGTATCACAGCGACAATATATATGCGCATATTATTTGTATATTCTTTGCCTATAAAACACATCTGAATAACTTATTGTACAAACGCTGAAGAAATAAGTTTAACACATTTGCTGCTGTTAATTACATTTTTATATCTGAGAAAAGTAAAAGTAAATTTAATTATAAAAATTAAACTTAAAATCCAGAATTTCGTTCCATTGTCAAGTGATGTTAGGAATAACTTTCTAAGAAATTTACTTAATTTATAAGCACAGACAATCTTAATATTTTGACTTGTTATGGTTAAAGAAAATTCAATCTATTTTGATTAAGGGTAGTTGGATTTTAATTTCTCTAGACAATTTATGTGTCAGATATATGTTACTTACAAAGTCAGGTTAAGTTTAAGTGAGGTTTGACTTCCTGCTAACAAACATAGACTACAGTTATTCATCGTGTCCTCTAGGATTTCAATTTTGACATTTTTATTTATCCGCTTAATTCATATTTTGATGCACAAAGATTTTCTATATATAAATTATAATTTATTACAGATTTTACAAGTTTAGTTATGGTTTTTTGAATTAACAATATTTTGACCTATGTTAGGTCATTCAACAACAAATATATTTTTTAATTTTATTTTACTAATGATTTTTTAAATCTAAAATTAAATATATACAGATTTGTGTCATTGCCGGTTTGAGGGATCTAGTGTAATAACGAATGTATAAACCTAAATAACTATTCCTTAAACATATCATAACAAGTGATGAAAAATGAGTTCCATACGACAATATTCCACGCAAAAGATAGTGCTTTTACAGTGATAACCTATACAGTCTAATCCAAACTTTAAACCCCAAAGAATAATGGTAAGATTTTGTGTGTGGCGAGAACATTTAGGCATTATTCATTTTAGTGAGTTATGTGCCATACGTGATACACGCTTAGACGATCATGTAACTTTCGATACTTGACTGACGGGACAGATTTTTTTTCCCGCAGTAGATAGCTATTTTTTTCTGCGTCTGACCAGTTGCCGTTCTGTCCTGCTATTTACCCATAGCTGGGGGGGGAGAGAAGAAGGAGAGGATTCATACTTTTCCCAAGGGTATTAGCACTTAAGTGAATGTAATGGATCCGACTGGAATTCGAACTCGGCTCTCCGATTCCTCAATTATTCCGAGCCGCTATCCATTACTAAGAACGCAAATGAAATAATAAAAGCACAATGAAACACTATGTTTGATTTACTTGATTTTGTTTAGAGGCATATTAACCTCTATGGCGATTTAATGCTAGAACCTATTTTAAACTCAATTTATGCTTTTAACTATAGAGAATTTGTACATCATTTTATACATTCAGGATTGCTGTATGCTTTATAGATATATAATTTCTAGATTATGTACTGTATGTGTCATATGTTTTAGTATAAATATATTACTTTTTTTTTGGAAAAGTATTTTTATTGGTTCATTTTCTACGGATTATCAAGTCATTGCATGTTATTTAAAGCCAGATATTTTTTTTAGATTATATGATTTTTTTAATTTTAATAATAATTTGTTGATATAAGTCTTACTAATTAATCCATGGCTGGGAGTAGAAAAGGTGGAAATTTTTTTTTTCCTAAGGGTATTTACACGTAAGTGAATATAGCAAACCCAACTGGAATTGGAACTCAGCTGTCCGATTACCAATTCCGAACCATTATTCATTACACCCTTCGCACATACA
>CAHIKZ030000101.1:850000-1083776 GCA_903632075.3 Acanthosepion pharaonis | reverse complement strand
CCTATTATTTTATTGCTAACTTTTATCCCTCTTATTATTGTTGCATTTTATTCCAACCACTAGGTCAATACACTCTACCTTATTCCTATTATTTCATTGCTAACTTTTATCCCTCTTATTATTGTTGCATTTTATTCCAACCCACTAGGTCAATACACTCTACCTTATTCCTATTATTTTATTGCTAACTTTTATCCCTCTTATTATTGTTGCATTTTATTCCAACCCACTAGGTCAATACACTCTACCTTATTCCTATTATTTTATTGCTAACTTTTATCCTCTTATTATTGTTGCATTTTATTCCAACCCACTAGGTCAATACACTCTACCTTTATTCCTATTATTTTATTGCTAACTTTTATCCCTCTTATTATTGTTGCATTTTATTCCAACCCACTAGGTCAATACACTCTACCTTATTCCTATTATTTTATTGCTAACTTTTATCCTTTATTATTGTTGCTTTTTATTCCAACTCACTAGGTCAATACACTCTACCTTATTCCTATTATTTTATTGCTAACTTTTATCCTCTAGGTTGCATTTTATTCCAACCCACTAGGTCAATAATTTCTACCTTATTCCTATTATTTTATTACACTCTACCTTTTTTTTATCCTTTTATCCTCTTATTATTGTTGCATTTTATTCCAACCCACTAGGTCAATACACTCTACCTTATTCCTATTATTTTATTGCTAACTTTTATCCCTCTTATTATTGTTGCATTTTATTCCAACCCACTAGGTCAATACACTCCTTACCTTATTCCTTATTATTTTATTGTTGCTTTTAAATCCAATTTTTATCCCTCTTATTATTGTTGTTGTTTTTATTCCAACCCACTAGGTCAATACACTCTACCTTATTCCTATTATTTTATTGCTAACTTTTATCCCTCTTATTATTGTTGCATTTTATTCCAACCCACTAGGTCAATACACTCTACCTTATTCCTATTATTTTATTGCTAACTTTTATCCCTCTTATTATTGTTGCATTTTTTATTCCAACCCACTAGGTCAATACACTTAACTCTTACCTATTATTTTATTGCTATTTTATTTTATTATTGTTGCATTTTATTCTTTTAGGTCCCTCTTTATTCCGATTATTTTATTTGCTTTTATCCCACTTTTATTGTTGCATTTTATTCCAACCCACTAGGTCAATACACTCTACCTTATTCCTATTATTTTATTGCTAACTTTTATCCCTCTTATTATTGTTGCATTTTTATTCCAACCCACTAGGTCAATACACTCTACCTTATTCCTATTATTTTATTGCTAACTTTTTTATCCTCTTATTATTGTTGCATTTTATTCCAACCCACTAGGTCAATACACTCTACCTTCTTCCTATTATTTTATTGCTAACTTTTTATCCTCTTATTATTGTTGCATTTTATTCCAAACCACTAGGTCAATACACTCTACCTTATTCTATTATTTTATTGCTAACTTTTATCCCTCTTATTATTGTTGCATTTTATTCCAACCCACTAGGTCAATACACTCTACCTTATTCCTATTATTTTATTGCTAACTTTTATCCTCTTTATTATTGTTGCATTTTATTCCAACCCACTAGGTCAATAAGTCACACTCTACCTTATTCCTATTATTTTATTGCTTTTTATCCCTCTTATTATTGTTGCATTTATTCCAACCACTAGGTCAATACACTCTACCTTATTCCTATTATTTTATTGCTATTTTATCCCTCTTTATTATTGTTGCATTTTATTCCAACCCACTAGGTTTTATTCCTATTATTTTATTGCTAACTTTTATCCCTCTTATTATTGTTGCATTTTATTCCAACCCACTAGGTCAATACACTCTTATTCCTATTATTTTATTGCTAACTTTTATCCTCTTATTATTTTATTCCAACCCACTAGGTCAATAACTTTTTATTCCCTAACTTTTATTATTTATTATTGTTGCATTTTATTCCAACCCACTAGGTCAATACACTCTACCTTATTCCTATTATTTTATTGCTAACTTTTATCCTCTTATTATTGTTGCATTTTATTCCAACCCACTAGGTCAATACACTCTACCTTATTCCTATTATTTTATTGCTAACTTTTATCCCTCTTATTATTGTTTGCATTTTATTCCAACCCACTAGGTCAATACACTCTACCTTATTCCTATTATTTTATTGCTAACTTTTATCCTCTTATTATTGTTGCATTCCAACCCACTAGGGTATACCTCTGTTATTTATTTTATTGCTAACTTTTATCCCTCTTATATTGTTGCATTTATTCCAACTCCACTAGGTTCTTCCTGATTATTTTATTGCTAACTTTTATCCTCTAATTGTTGCTTTATACTTATTTTATTGTTAACTTCCTCTTATTATTGTTGCATTTTATTCCAAACTCACCTTATTCCTATTATTTTATTTAACTTTTATCCCTCTTATTATTGTTGCATTTTATTCCATCCACTAGGTCAATACACTCTACCTTATTCCTATTATTTTATTGCTAACTTTTTATCCCTCTTATTATTGTTGCATTTTATTCCAACCCACTAGGTCAATACACTCTACCTTATTCCTATTATTTTATTGCTAACTTTTATCCTCTTATTATTGTTGCATTTTATTCCAACCACTAGGTCAATACACTACCTTATTCCTATTATTTTATTGCTAACTTTTATCCTCTTATTATTGTTGCATTTTATTCCAACCCACTTCAATACACCCTTATTCCTATTATTTTTTTAACTTTTATCCCTTTATTATTGTTGCATTTTATTCCAACCCACTAGGTCAATACACTCTACCTTATTCCTATTATTTTATTGCTAACTTTTTATCCCTCTTATTATTGTTGCATTTTATTCCAACCCACTAGGTCAATACTACCTTATTCCTACCTTTTATTCCTATTATTTTGTTGCATTTTTATTCCAACTTTTATCCTTCTTCCTATTATTTTATTGCTAACTTTTATTTATTGTTGCATTTTATTCCAATCCACTAGGTCAATACACTCTACCTTATTCCTATTATTTTTTTATTGCTAACTAACTTTTTATCCCTCTTATTATTGTTGCATTTTATTCCAACCCACTAGGTCAATACACTCTACCTTATTCCTATTATTTTATTGCTAACTTTTTATCCCTCTTATTATTGTTGCATTTTATTCCAATTACACTCTACCTTTTCCTTCTATTATTTTATTGTTGCATTTTATTCCAACCCACTTTATCCCTCTTATTATTTATTGCATTTTATTCCAACCCACTTGGTTTATTCAATACCCACTAGGTCCTTATATTCCTATTATTTTATTGCTAACTTTTATCCCTCTTATTATTGTTGCATTTTATTCCAACCCACTAGGTCAATACACTCTACCTTATTCCTATTATTTTATTGCTAACTTTTTATCCTCTTATTATTGTTGCATTTTATTCCAATCCACTAGGTCAATACACTCTACCTTATACCTTATTCCTATTATTTTTATTGTTGCTTTTATCCCCACTCTTATTATTTTTTGCATTTATTCAACCAATCCACTAGGTCAATACACTCTACCTTATTCCTATTATTTTATTGCTAACTTTTATCCCTCTTATTATTATTTTTTGCAATTTTAGGTCAATACACTCAGGTCCTATTATTTTACCTTATCCCTCTTATTATTGTTATTCAATCTACTAGGTCAATACACCTCCTTATTCCTATAATTTTATTGCTAACTTTTATTCCTCTTATTATTGTTGGTTTTTATACAATCTAATAGGTTTAATTCCTCATTTTATTCCTATTATTTTTTGCTAACTTTTATCCTCTTATTATTGTTGCATTTTCCAACCCGTCAATACACTTTTATTCATTATTTTATTGCTAACTTTTATCCCTTATTATTATTACTTCCAACCTTTATCCCTATTATTATTATTTACAGCATTATTATTTCCCATTTATTTATATGACTAGTAGTAGTAAATAGCAGCTTTATTTAATCATATTATTATGCATTTTTTCACAACATAATGAATACCTCGTCATTTTTCATTACATTATGTTTCCTATGTATTATAAAAAAATACACACACACACACACACACATAATAAAATAATAATAATAATGAAAATGAAGAAGTGTATTAACCAGAATAATATAAAAAAGCAGTAATAATATGATGGAATAAAGTTACAACTATTATTAATAATAAATAATAATAACACACATAAAGAGTATATTGAACCAGTGTGTTGTATTCCGTCTTATTATTGCTAATTTTATCACAATATTCTGACTCCGTACTCAATTCATTATTATTATTATTATTATTATTATTATTATTCCCTTTGATTTCTGCTGTATACCCGCAACTAGAGACTTAAGGTCAGAAATGGCTTTGTAACATTTTCCACTGATCATTTTTGTAAAAAAAAAAAAAAAGAAAAAAAAAAACAAACCTGAGCTCTTCGTAATGCGTGAACTGTACTTGTGAATACAATTTTTGTATTTCATTAAGTCACGAGCTACCAGGAATCCTTCAGTGGGTCTGTCAGAAGCTTTTCCAATCTATCCGAGAGACCCAACTACAACTAGAATTACTGATGTCTTCATGTGCCTCATGCTTTAATTTCCACTTCAAGAACCTTGTATTTTGATAGTTTTTTGAAGATCTTAAAAGATACATTACATTCTGAAGGGATGTCAATAAGAAATCACATTCTATTTTGTTGTCTTTGATCATGATATCTGAGAAATTAACTTTGATTGTTCTGTCTGTTCATAGTGCATATATTGCCTCAAATTTAATATTCAGTGGGTGTTAACATCGTGCAACCTGATACAAGATGGTCAATTGTTCCTGGATATATATCACAGAATCTACATTTCGGGTTAACACAATTTTTCAATAAGTCTGCTTGGTAAATTCTAGTTAGCAAGAATTGGTCATGGGCAGCATTAATAAAACATTCGGTTTCAGCTTTTAACCCCGCACTACGTAACCACAGATTGGTAAGGGGTTTGTCTACATCAGCTTGTTTGGTACGGGCAGAGTACTGACCATGAAGAAGCGTATATTGCCATCGTTTCTGCATTTGGTACATTGCATTTGCTTTTCCCTTCTTTTTTAGGTTACTTGCCGCTGCAGTAGGTGTATTTGGGTTTATTTGCACTTCTTCACACACTTGAAAATTCCCTTTTAAATTTGTTGGCTTCCTTTATTACTGAATAAAGTTTCTTATTTCTTTCATGTTCTTTGACACAGATCTGCTATATTTTCCAGGTATTTTTAAAGACCGATTGTTGTGGTTTTGTAACATTTCTAGTTGAATTAATCCTCTGCCTTCTTCGGATCTGGACATATTATTATTATTATTATTATTGTTGTTGTTGTTGTTGTCTATGTATTATGTTTCCTGCCTTGTATCCTATAGAGCCGGGTTCAAATTATGGCCCTTAGACTCTATAGAATTGACTTTTAATTGATCACTTCTCGTAGTATTTTTTCGGGGCAACTTCTATGTTGATGTTACCTGGGATACTGTTAGTAAAATTATCCATTCCTGTTTTCACGAGGCCAAGAGCTCCGATTATTATTGGTACAGTCTCACTCTTCATGCCCCACATCCTGTTAATCTCGATCTCCAGGTCCTTGTATTTGGACAATTTCTTGATGATTTTATGGAAGTGTTTCTCTGTGATGGTACTGCTATGTCAATAAGCATAGACTCCCTGAATTTCTTTTCTTTTATGATAATATCAGGTCTGTTGGCTTTTATTTCCTTGTCAGTTTGAACTGGCATGTCCCAGAGGATAGTTACATCGTTATTTTGGCTAACTGTGTCTGGTTGGTTGTCATACCATCCCTCAGTGGTTTTGATTTTGTTTCTCTTGCATATCTTCCAGTGCACATATGTCGCTACATTGTGATGTCTCTATGGGTATATTCATTTTTTGACAGTTTCGAACATCCTGAGATAATATGATCGACAGTTTCATCTTATTTTCTGCAGATTCTGCATTTTTATTATTATTATTATTTGACCTTGCTATTGTCGTTTTTTTTTTACCCCAACCATCTGGGTGAATACACTCTTCAGTAGTAGTAATACTCCAGTTCGTTATTGCTACTTTTTATCACAACCCTCTGAGTCAGTACACTATTTATTACTGTTATTTTATTTTACATTTTACCTCATCTTTTTATTTATTATCTTGTTATTTTTATCACAATACCATTGATAATTCTTCATTATCTCTATTATTATTATTGTTTTTATTGCAAGACTGTGTTCGACAAATTCGTCATTATTAGTATTATTATATTTTGATTTTGTTTCATCTTATTATTGTTGCTTATCAAAACACTCTCGATCAATATACTCCTCAGTTTCTAGATGAATAGTAATTTAACCTATCAGACTTTTTTAGAGAGTTCAGTTCTCAATGTGATTCTGAAAATAGTGGCCTTGTACCAGATAAATCAAGCTTAATAAATAACTGTTACAAAACTCTGGGAAACAATAGTGATTTCAGTAGCCCAGCAGACTAAACTAGTGATTTCGATCCTCACTCGGTCTCTCACATTAGTGGCTTGTACCAGCTAAACTTAACGAATATGGAAGCCTGAATCAGAGCGATGGTTAGCCCGCTAATCCTACGAGAACATTCACTGTATAATGTGTTTCGTAAGGAATTCCTTCTAGATTTTTATAATTTCGACAAATTAGTATATTTTAAAAGTTAAACAACTTATAGTTACAACTCTATTTAATTCAATGAATTCATTGAAATTATCGTTTGTATACATTCATTTTTATCGAATTGTTTGTACATGTGTCTCATGCATTTTGGTTTTCTAAAGTTGTAGTAGTAGTAGTAGTAATTGCTGTCCCCTATGCTAAAAGTCCCGTTTGATAAGACAACGTCAATGCACATTTTAAGCTTATGTTTATTCAACAAGAAAATGCATTAGAAGCTCACAAAAATACATTAAGAAGTATTGCCCAGGGCAAATCTTAAATTACAGTTTTACATGATATTTAGTTGTCCTATCTGAAGCATGTGTTTACGAGAGAAATCTGTAGTTTTATCTGACACAGGACATAGAGACAAAGAGACTTTTAATAACTTGGACGCCTAAACCTATTCGAAAGATCCCTTTATAAACAACATGTGCACATTAATTCAGAAACTTTTTCAGTGTGTTGTGTCCCTTCAAAACGTTGATGATCATGACTCTCCATAGTTTCTTGTCCTTTGCAGCTCTTAGTAAATTTTGTCTTTTTGCCATCTTTCCTAAACCCTGTTCTGCCGTTCATTTTCACAAACTTGATAGATATATTATACACTGTTTTCTTCTGTCCATCTTACCTTCAATATGTCCTTTGAGTGTCAAATTTTCCAAGCTCTCTTTCCTCATTTCAGCTGTTTCTTTCTGGTGTTATGTATCAATGTACTTTTTGTTTCCATTTTCTTTAAAATCTTTATTTTCATTATAAAAATAAACTCTTGTTAGTTTTGTTGAATTTCCTTCTACATTTTATTTTCCGATATATTCACTAACCTAGAAATTGAAAACTCTAGCAAAACCATTTTAAATACATATAAGACATCTCACATCATCCCAAATAATTTACGGCTAAAGATGAAGAGAGAGTGTTGTGTGTACAAGGTGTTTCAAAAGTCACGCGACAATTGGCAGAAAACTTACACTTGTGAAATAGCAAGCAGGAGAAATCTGCATGACACTTTTCATTTGACCAATAAAATGTCTGAATAATATGTTTTTACATAGAGAAACATGATTTTATTTGGTCAATAAATATAAAACTTACAAGGTTATCAATGGTAATGTGACTTTTTGGAAACCCTTGAATAATATCCAAAATGGCTGCCTGCCTGTAACGGCATTCACCCGAGGTGGGTTGAGCCGGCTCCAATATTGGAGTTTCATGGGAACTTGGAATTCACAAGCGGTCCCCAACCCGCATGTATAGCACATGAGATTTGATTATAGTGGTGAAGGTTTCGTGCAGGACCATCCACACTTTTTGATGGGCCGAGTACAGAGACCTGGTGTACTACGTGCCACAAGGTCCCCAAACGACCCTCCGCAGGTTTTGAATTCAGAGTCTTCCTTCTCCTAGACCAGTTGTCATCTAAGGATATAGAACCCAGTCTGTCCTGCTATTTACCCATAGCTGGAGGGGGAAGAAGAGGATCCACACCTTTCCCAAAGGTATTAGCACGTAATTGAACGTAATGGATTCGACTGGAATTCGAACTCGGCTCTCCGATTCCTCAATCCAAGCCGCTATCCATTACTCCACCGTGCCTCCTCAACATCCAAAATAACCAGGAATAAATCGAATCAGTTAAAGTATATTGAATTTTTTTTTTATCTCTAAGATCAAAAGTTAGTTTATATAATATCTAAATGTCACACGATTCATAATCTTCTTTATGTGTCGTGTTCCCTCAGAACGTAGGCGATTATGGCTCTCCACAATTTCCTGTCTTTTTTAGCTCTTAATAAATTTAGTCAATCAAACTAAGTATGTTTGCGTTGTTTTTATGCCCCTCCTGCCTTCAATCCGCCCTGTGAGAATCAGATTTTCCAAGCCTTCTTTTCTCATTATGTGTCCTAGAAATTTCAGATCTCTCTTCCTGATGTTAAATATAAGTTTCCTTTTATATTTCAAAAGGGTGCATACTTAAGTAATTCCACATGATAATATCTCAGCTTAGAAAATTAACGGTATAGAAATGTTGAAGTAACGTTACATAGAGATTTCAAATACGTTTTATTAAGACACTCTATAACTTGCCTGCAACGTTACCTTGTAACGTTACAAATACGTTACCTTCTAATGTTTCATTAACAGAAAATTGATAATAAAAAAATCCAGGGAGATATTAGAACATTCATCCTTTAAAATAGTGATTCTTAGTTTAAAAAAATATTTTTTTATACCATGTATAAATATTAAGTGAAGAAAAAATAATCTGATGTTTACCAGTCTGGATTTCTTAACTGTGTAACGTTATCATAACATTGTTACAGTGTTAAAATGAGCGATCAGTTTGGGATCAGGGAAATAGTTCATTGCAAAAGGGAGAGTAACATCACTACAACGTCATGTACTCAACAAACAAAATACAAGTCCGCAACTTTTTATGAACGTTCAGTGTCATATAAAGCCACACCTAATAAATACTATGCATGTCTACTACATACTTCTATGTGCCACATCCCTTCAGGACATAGGTGATCATGTTTCTCCACAACTTCCTATCTATTGTGGCTCTTAGCAGTTTTTCTCCCTTTGATACCCCACCTCGTTCCTCTTATCCTTTCGCTTGTCGGGTAAGTGGTTCTCCATCTTAGCCTATTTCTCTTGTCCTCAATATGCACCGTAATGGTTAAGTTTTTCGAGCTCTCCTTTATCATTTTGTGTCCAAGAAATTTAAGCTGTCTTCTGATTCTGAGTAGAAGCGTTCTTTCTGTTGACATTTTCTTTAAGACTTCTTTGCTTACTCGCTCCGTCCATGGAATTCTCACTAGCATCCTGTAGCAAAACATCACTGATGCCTCCAATTTTCCCTTCAACTCTAGAGAGATTACCCAGCATTCACTGTCATATTAGAAGATCCATATGTCACATGCTAAAGCACTCTTTTCTTGATTTCTGAAGAATGTTTTCTGTCTTTGAGAATTTTCCTTTGCTGTCTTCTTATTCTGAGTAGAAGTTTTCTTTCTGTTTTCAAAAAAAATTCTATGGGAAACAAAAATTTAAAAACAAGGGTTTTTTCAAAATCCTTCTGTATACGTTTGTCTGTTTAACGACATATCAACTCCTCATGGGTCATTTAATGCAGAAATTTAATTTTCTTAAGAGCAATAGTAATTTCTTTTGCAAAAATATATTGCAGGTATTTTTTTTCTAATATAAATATATTTCTGGTAACTTTTTACTATGAAAATATATTGTTGGTAATTTTACTATATTTTTTTAAACTTTCAAAGTGTTTTAACCCCAGTTTGGGTGTTAACTATTTTCCCATAGCTCGGACCCCTAACAGGTGCTACCATTCCGGGTCAGGGTGGACCTGGGAACAAAAGCAATTAAGAAGTGGTTCCACGTTCCTCAAAACTTCCCGAAAAGAGGCCTTACTGCCGGATGTAGTTTATGGTCATACGCAGCAGGGTCCCTCTGCATAACCACATTTTTGCTGCTTTTATTGTTTTTCTTATCCTGGATGGATAGCAGTACTGGATTGGCAGTAAGGTCTCATCATTTTACAGTTGAAATGGCTTAACAGATATTGATTCTTTATTGTCTTTAATAAAGAAACGTTGAAATTAAAGATTACTGCTTAAGACTGTAGTGAGTTTCTAAGCGCAGATTAGATGTGGCACAAGGCCGAAAGTATAGCGCATCAGGTGTTAGCGAGACAAGCTTGCTAAATATTACACCACGTTGATGTGACTAAACCGACGTATTAAGCTTTTGATTTTTAAGATTTATTAAGCTTATGGCTAAAATTATAGAACACCTAGTAAGGATCGAACTCGCTACTCGGTCGTAATTGTTGCTAACAAGACAAGCTGGCTAACCATTACACCACATCAAAATTTCCGCATCTGCTTAAGATTATGGTGAATAATAATAATAATAATAATAAAAACCCTCTCGCCATTTTCGCTGTCTGGGGGTTAAAGACTTAACTATTTTCACACTGTCTACTGTGTATGTTCTTGGCTGCTATGCGATACCAATCCGACTCAGATTACGGACGATAACCTACATTTGACGCAAATTGAGTTTGCCATGGTTCATTGATTACACGACATAGCCTCATTTCACGAAGATGTCCCATCCTCCATTTCACATGCTGATTAATTTCAGCAATGTACGATTTTTTTCCCCAGTTTTCACGGTGTGGAACAATATGTTCGAAGATCCTTGGTTGAATTTCAATTGCTCTTCGATTATCGTTGAGTTTATCTTTGTATCTCAGAAGGGGTTTTCCAACATTACGCTAACTGCACGTTAGATGTTTCGGAAGTCTATAATCAGGCATTCTTATTATCTGACCTATGCATCTTAACTGTGATTGTATCAAGATATTTTTTCTATATACACACTTACACTACGCAAGCATCGTTTGTTAAATATTTTCATCCATATAATAATAATATATATAAGTAAATTATAGATGTAACCGTAAGTTCTCTTCTAACAATTTCTTCTATTGCACTTCTCGCTTGTGGAACTCTCTTTCGGCTTGTTGCTTTCCAGTCAACTTTGATCTTCAAAAATTTAAATGCAATATCAATCGTTATCTTTATATTAATGCTTTTTTTCTCATATCCTCTCAAACTCAGTAACCACCTTGCATCTTAGTGGCTTTATTGTCTTTCTTGGGATGATTAAAAAAAATATCACATACAGCGAGCGAAATCTGCTAAAATAATCAACAGTTGTCTCCTTGGATGAAATTTTTTCTTGTGATTTATTCTGATTGTTCGCCTTTTTTTCTACGAATATTTGAATGTGTATATTTTTTCATTGAGTCTATTTTTCTGCTTCTCATTTTAGGTCAAAGTCTGGTTCCAGAATCGTCGAATGAAATGGAAAAGGGTGAAGGGCGCACAACTCGTGAAAGACAAAGTGACGGGCCAATTGAAACCGTTAATGACTTCAAGTGTGACGTCAACAGGAAGTCCCATCAGGCCATTCGGCGAATCTCTGAAAGATCCGAACAGTGTTATTAAGCAAACAGATTTTGATTATCATGAAAAAGAAAAAGGCGGGAAACAGTCATGACCTTTTAAAAGAGGTCATCATCTTTGAAAAGAAAATGATAATTAAATGAATAAGATGTCGGATTTGAAGATTACGACATCCAGAATATGGATGGATATAATAAAAAAAAGAAGATGAAAAGGAAAAGAATAAAAGTAAAGAAAGAAAAGAAAAATCAGCCTCTGTAAACAAAGTATAAAGGCAGCGTAAAAACAACCAATAAGGCGAATTTTAAATAAATATAATTTTGTACTTTAAAACTTATTTAAAGGCCTAAACCTCTGAGGGTTTTTTTTCCTCCCTTCATAAAGGATGTCATGGCAAATTAAAATACATTTAAACCCATGGAAGCAGCAACTGAATTCAGATGGTCATAATTTTCCTGCAAAATATAATTTACAATATTTTTTATGAAAAATGGGAAATGTATTACCATTATTAATGTTAATATATAAATAATTACACCAGTAAAATCTGGTGGCTTTTACTGGAGCTCAAATGACAGCAAATTTCCTAAAACTGTTGTGTTCTCCTTATGCTTATTATTAATGTTATTATTATTTTAATTGTCTCACTAGATACTTTGCCGCGAAACATTATTTAACAAGCTCGTCTCGCGGGTTATCACTATTGTAATAAGTTTGATCCTCATGAACTGACCTATATTGTAGCGTTGTGTCATTGTAAGTTAAGCTTAATAAATACTTAGTTGCATTTTTCAACTTTAGTATCTTTTGACTGCGATTAAAGTTCCACCAGTTCAGACCTTCACAGCTAGGACTCGACATGCGTACACGGCGGCGTCAACTGATTCTTATTCGCTTCGTATTCCTTTAATAATGAGGAAGTTCCAGTCAGGCACCTTCTTCCCCAGACCTGTCACTTGTGGAATAGACTACCCAGGGGATGCTTCCCCGACCACAGCAATCTTAATCATCAATCTTCAAGTCTAGAATCAACCGTTATATATTCTATATAATAAGTACTTCTTACCTCCTTCATTTACCCCTTACAATGACCTCATTCAGTAACTCTCTACCTTGAGTTACTCTTGGGCCTTATATTGGGGGGGGCAATAGTATAAAAAAAAAGTGATAGTAAAATCTCACAAAATACCAGTGATCTCTTCACTATCCGCACTTTAAAAATAATACAGCTTATCTCTTCTTTGCGGGCTTTCTCACTATTATTATTATTATTATTATTATTATTAGAATTTTTAAACCTGGTAGAACCAACGGGATCAAGTGACAACACATCTGAAGACCTCAGCCCTCTTTCCATCACTGTTGCTGATTGTAGATTTTCAGGGTTTTTTTTTTCTCTCTGTTTCTGTTATTTTAGTCTTTTTTCAAATATCTGTTGAACGGCTAGCGGAGTGTATCAAATGTAATTTTGTATTTTTAATAAATAAATCATTATTGATTTCTCGAAACATCAACAACGAAAGGAGGGGGTCAAAACATTTTCAGCTTCCCACCAAACTTTTTCCTGAAATTGAAAACTGAACAGAAGACTAAATTTGTTGCATTAACCTCAATATATGACATGGTTATTGAGCTGAGCTGTATTCTTTGGTTAAAATCATCACTGTCTTTAATTTTCAAAATAAATCAGAAAACTTTCTTCCATTATTTTTTCCTTGCAACATTAACTTCTAAAGCTTTTATATATATGCGCAAAATGTTATATTAATATGTTCAATTTGGAGGACATAGGTCTGTTGGAGAGGGATGAGCTCCGTCAGGTCTACTTGCCCAAGATACACACCAGCTTCCAACCCAGATATGAGGAGAGAACTGATAAGGTATTCGGCTGCTCAACGACCATACAACCACACTCGGTTATGGTATTGATCATAATATTGATGATGATGGTAATTTTGATGATATCGATGAGGATGCTGATGATGATGTGCGGAAAAACATGAAGGGAATCTTTCCAGTAAAAGCGAAAAGCAAAGAAAAAAATGTGTATTTAAAATCAAAACGCAAAAACTTTTATAGTAGAATAAAAGATATCGAAATATTTGTTTTTATTAGAGGATCTGATAAAAAAAATGTAAAATCAGGAGCCTTTAAAAAATTAGTATCTGATTTAGCACCCCCTCCCCCTTAACACCTGATTTAAACTCCATCCCCTTTTATTTTATGGCGCCATGCTTTTTAAAACTTATGTAATATGGTACCATGATGATCCTAACTCTTCTGAAAGTTTTTCGAGTACTGGTGGTCGGCATCTCGTCTGCCTTTAATATTAATGCATCATCAGTTATAACTGATCTTCATCCAATCCCAGAAATAAAAAAAAATCATGTGTCTTTAAACGCTGGAACCAGTTTGAGGTAGAAAATTAATTATTGTTTCGATTCCCTTCATTTACCGAAATAGTCGAGTAGATTTAGAGACTTTGAGGACCAGTTTAAATTATGTTTCAGTGTGACCAGAATGTTAGCATATTTATCCACGTCTATATTGATAATGACTTGTTGTCGCTAACAATAACAACATTAATAATATACAGGGTTATTCAAAAAGAATGAACCGATTTCATGACACATTGCTTCAGTTCTCAAGCATCGTCATGGAGTGAGTCAGTGACCATTTGAAAGAGGAGATTTCTAAGTTCTGAGTGGCTACCACAAGGGCACTGTAGTCGCATCGTATCAACAAAAGGCGTCCTGCGTTCTCAAGTTCACGAAACAAATACCGTTGTCACGGTGTAGAGTGTTTTTCGAAGGCAATTCGACATTAATCCGCCCTCTCCTAAGAATATTCGACGGTAGTTTAAACAGTTTCAAGAGAGTGGGTGTCTGTGTAAAGGAAAAAGTTCAGGACGACCACGAGTTTCGAAGGAACAAGTGGCGAGAATCTGTGCTGCGTTTGAGGAGAGTCCACGGGAGTCCACAAATCGAACTAGCCGTGAGCTTGCGATCTCTCAATCCACTATCTGGCGTGTGCTAAGATGACGTCTACATTAGAAACTTTACAGACTACGCCTCGTTCAGGCACTTTCTCTTTGTGCTTGACCTGCGAGATCCCCAGACTTCATCGTGTGTGATTTTTTTTTCTTGTGGGCCGCGTTTATGTTCCACCGCTACCCACTAACCTCGATAACCTTAAACACCGAATAACAACAGCGATCAACTCAGTGGATCGTGATATGTTGATATGCGTCTGGGAGGAATTCTCTTATCGCATTGATATTGCCCGTGCTGCAAGTGGTGGCCACATTGAACACTTTTAAGACAGAAAATAAAAGTTGATTGTGAGTAGAATACTTGTGAGTTGGCTAGAGTTTTCTATTGCTTTTCCTTATTAAAATATTGCGTAATGAAATCGGTTCATTCTTTTTGAATAACCCTGTAGTTGAATTATAAAGAGTTTTTTATATGAATTAAACTTTGGGTTAAACTTCATTAATAAAACGAAAATACTTTTGATACATGCTGTTATTATTATTATTATTATTATTATTATTATACATTGTGGTTTGACCCCTGTAGTATCTAGCTACTACTAATGAAGATCAAGTGACAGCAAGGATCCTTGTGACTGCACTCTCTTCAAGTTGTTTTAGTTATGCTGTTGTCTGAATAGCTTCGATTTTCTGTCTCTTCCTAAGGTTGTTTTAGGATTGTTCTAGGAGTGCCAATAATGATGAGTAAAATCATCACATCAATTTCATGTTCAATTATTTCTGTTATTTCGCAAAGTCTAAATATTTACATTTTTTTCGGTCGTCTACTCAACAAAGGGCATCTACTATAGGACAGATCTTTACCTTGTTTGTTGAGGATTAAATCTTGTCGTCTGGTTCTGCCCAGATTAAGGGTATTTCAAGTATCTAAATGTAACTTCCGAGTCACTTTGGTTGCTTCATACTTCAAACTTGAAACAAAAACTCTCGACACAAGGCCATGATACACTCCAACTACTCCCGCTCATGAACAGAGATGCACGATGTTCCAGGCTCTAGGGAACATGCCCAACTAGTTATGTTCAAGCATCTAAGAAGCAAATCTATGGAACTGAAGTATATATTTATAGTAGCCCACCTTAATTTACAAAGACAAAACATATACGTCCTTATAAACACCTCCAATTAATTAAGGTTAGAAGCCATCTTATTCTGTTTATTATTATTATTATTATTATTATTATTATTATTTCTTTGGGTTTCTGTTGTTTACATATTTCCTTCCAGAGACCTAATATCAGAAATAGTTCCATGACATCTTCCACTAATCATTTTTTGTAAAAACAACAAAAAAATCCCTAACATCACACATATTTTACACAGATAAAGCTCTTCCTAATATGTAAGTTTTACTTGTGAATACACATTTTTTTGTATTTCTTTAAGGCATAGGCTACAAGGAATCCCTTCAATGGGTCTATCGGAATCTTTTCCAATCTATCCGAGGGCTCTAATTACAAATTGAATTATTGATGACCTCATCTGCTATATTTTTTTAGACTTTCACTTCGAGATCCTTGTATTTTGATAATTTTTTAAAGATCTTCAAAAGATACATTACAATCTGCAGGGGCTGCCATGCCATGTCAATAAGAAAGCACATTCTGTTCATGTGGTCTTTGATCACAATGTCTGGACAATTAGCTTCTGTTTCTAAAGTCTTATAAAATTGTTACAGATCTGTAACCGGGTCTGAGTATTATTATTATTATTATTATTATTATTATTATTATTATTATTATTATTATTATTATTATTATTTACAGTACTCTTTGAGTTTTCATACCAGTTGTAACTGGAGGTCTTTAATGGCAAACAATTGACAGCAGGTTTCCTTAACATTTCAGGATCCTTCGCTGTATTCTGGACGATTTTCTCACGAGTGTTTTGACTGTTGCTATAATTTCCGGGTTTTCCAGCTTCTTTGCTAGGCTCTTCGAAGTTGCTCCGGGACTCTGACAACGATTGGCACTACTAGCACATTCATATGCTATCATTTTTTTCTGTTTTCTTACAAGGTGTAGATATTTATCTACCTTGTCGCTTTCATTTATTTTTAATCTGTGACTCATGCTATAATTCCTTAGGGGATTTTTTGGCAAGTAAATAACATAAATAATAATTCGGCTTCCATCACAAATATGTTTTATTATGACAGTTCTTATCTTGTTTTATTATGACAGTCTTTATTTTGTTTTATTATGACAGTGCTTATCTTGTTTTGTTGTGACAGTTCTTATCGACACTAAAAATAAGTTGGCAAACTTTAACATTCATACCCGAAAAAAAAAACAGTGTGTCAAAAGGACGGTTTTTCTCTTTTACCTTGACACCGCCATTATTTTAACTACCTTCACTCCTCGGAAATATTTATTGTTTTAAAAGGCGATAATTAGAACTGAAATAAAACCTAAATAGATGATGAAAGTAAATGTATAGATTTTCTTTGTTCTTAAGAATTGATAACAAAAATCTTAAACACTATTTATTTATTAGATTGTTTATTTACAAGAATAATTTTATATTTATAACATTAT
Source organism: Acanthosepion pharaonis (assembly GCA_903632075.3). NCBI lineage: Eukaryota > Metazoa > Mollusca > Cephalopoda > Sepiida > Sepiidae > Acanthosepion > Acanthosepion pharaonis. Next base: position 1,066,440 of record CAHIKZ030000101.1, on the reverse strand, counting down.
AAAAACTAATAAAATTAGAACTAATGTAATTCAATAATTATCATTTACCAATTGATAATGAAATAAATAAGAAAACATTTTTTATTCATTTGGCAATTAGCCAACCATTCCAATGAACAATATAAGAAATAGTGTAAATAGACAATCTAATATTGTTTATTATTTTTGTTGTGAATTCTCAAGAACAAAGGAAATGTATAAATTCACTTTTATATATGTTTTATGACAATTCTAATAATCGTTTATTTTTTTTAAATAAACATTGCCGAAGAGTGAAGGTAACTAAAATAATAGCGATGTCAAGGTAAAAGCAGTTTTTTTGACACACATTTTTTTGTTGGCATGAAGGTTAAAGATTGCCGATAAGTTTTTATTTTCTTCATATCATTAGTATCAACATTACTATCTTCGCACTTGAAATATTATTATTGCTTAAAGGGTAACAATGATCACAAAAATCATTTTAACCTCTTTAAGGCTTAAATAATCAAAGTTAACGATGACATACCTTATAGTGTTCGGACACGTCATCTGCTTGCTCTTATTGGTACATTTTGACTGATCCAGTAACAAGTATACAAAAAAAAATATGCTAATTTGTCCGAAAAATTGTTTATATTGTATGGATTCTTCTAAAAGCTACATTTACCTTAACTCGTTACAAAGAGTTTTATAATTGACTTTATTCGTGTGTAATGAACAAGGAACATTTCTTCTTCTGTGTTCCGGGCTCCTTTAAGACATAAGTAATCATGGCTCTCTACAATTTCCTATCTTTTGTGGCTCTTAGCTTTTTTTTTCTGCCTTTGATAAGGCTCTCCTCCGTTTGGCAATTCATTCGCATAAGCTCACCAGGTAAGTGGTTCACTATAGCCTAACTGTTGCCCTCACTATGCCCTGTGAGAATTAAGTTTCCTCAGCCCTCTTTTCTCATTCTAAACAATTTCAACTGTATTTTCCTCATTTTGGGTATGTTCCTTCTGTTGTCATTTTCTTTAAGACTTTCTTGTTTCTTACTTGTTCCGTCCATGGAAATTTCAGTAATCTTCTGTAGAACCACTGCCTCTACTTTTCTCCTTGTCCTTGGGGAGATTTTTCAGCCTTCACTGTCATATATGAGTATGGAATCACATATGTAACCTAAATTGATAATTGGCCGTTGACTGTTATAATAATTTATATTCGATTCATATTGGATTCTTATCAACTTATGTGACTGCGTCACAAAAAAAATATTATGTGTTCTTATTTTAAAATCATAGATCCGTCAAAAAAATAGAAAAGGAAACGTTGAAATAAGTAATTCAAGTCTCAGATACACAATATATGACATTTTTTAAAAGTATTTGGTTGAAAGGAATTTTTTTTACAATTTCTAAATAATTTTAATGTTCTACAAACCACTAGAATATTCCATCCAACCAAATACAACAACAAAAAAATAACTGCCCTGGAAACTCTTTTTAAATGATGAATAAAATAAAACGACTAAATCATTAAAATATATTCCTAATGGTTTGTTGGATACTAACTTATGGTGTACTTGGTGGTTGAGGTTGTTGTGTATTATCCACAAAGTTGACAGGCCCTCCCCATCTGGAAAGTTGGATTGATTGATGGATTAATTTTCTACGGTTTATCAACCCTTTGCAGGTTGTTTTAGGCTATAAAATATTTCGGGATTTAATTTTTTTTTTATTTGTACATAATTGTTTAGTGAGAGAAATCTTATTAATTACCCCAAGTCTGGGGTGGGGGGATTAGAGATGGATTCATACCTTTCCCAGAGGTATTTGCGCGTAAGCGAATATGACGAACCCAACGGGAATTGGAACTTGGCTCTCCAATTAACAAACCCGAGCCATTATCCACTACACCATCCGCACACCCAAGTTTAAACAACCTGGTATTCCAAAGCAGTCGCGCATCTAGGTACTGATCAGGATCGACATTTCTTAAGTTGTTCCATTCCTACTAATTCGGCTTAGTATGGGACTAAGCTTACACTGCCCAATTTCGTAATTGAATTAGTTACCTCATTTCCACCAATGTCAAAATAGTTATTGTCAAGACTCAGAAGCTCTTCCCATTTGTAAGACAGGTGTAACACAATCTTCCTGGCCCCCTTTGATTAAGTTTAATAAAGACTTATAAGAATTTGCTGGGTGAGTGAAATAGTTGTAGCGTCAGTGGTTGGTTTTCAAGCCAAGGTCAGAACCAGGATTTCGAATACTAATTTACAAAACTTACAGTCACACCGTTTAGAAAACGAGCATAACACAATCAACTCGCTGTTTTCTATCAATTGATTTACTGCCATCCTTTTATAATCTTAGTAAATATCTATTCTGTAATGACTTTGAATTCTACATTTACAGATATTTAATATTTTTTATACACGACTTGATTTATATACCTCTAAGCATCAACAATGAGTCATGAAAACGCCTGCCGTGAGATGTTTTTTTTTTTAATATATATATATATATAGGATATGTCCCGGAAAGGGATACATTTGTTCAAAGTAGTTAAGTGGTTTTGGCTATTGTAACCGAGTAGGACAATCTAGCAGGTAACCGTAATGGACTGGTCCTCGTCGTAGTCGTGGGCAATATGCTTAGGCAATAGACGTAGGCAACGGCGTTGACCCTGTACCTCCACATCAGCCTGTATTTATGGCTGACACCAGCCAATCATATTACTGTGAGGGGGGAACCCAGGAGTATGCATATTCATTACATCAATATATATATATATATATATATATATATATATATATATATATATATATATATATCTTATTACTATAAACGTTATTTTTGGTGGGTACACGTTTTTGAGAAGCTAACACTTCTACCCACAAAAAATAAAGTTTTCAGTAATAAGTAATTAAAAAATTCTTTTAAAATTGCTGTTATTTACGTGTTGGGTATAAAACTGAAGCTAGCAGATATAGATTTGCAGAAATCCCAACGAGAAACGTGCTTTCTTTAAATAGGTAATTCAAATTTCGGAATGGCCTCCATGGCTGAACTGGCAGAGGTACTTGTCTCAAAAATTGGTTTTCCCTGATTTAAAAAAAAAAGGGATGCAGGTACGATTCCTGTCAGAGGCACAATTTTTCTTTAATAGGACTTCTCAATTTAGGCCGATTGTAATTAATTTGACTGTTAAAAAAAAAACAGTGATAGCAACGCGTAGGTTAGAAACGGCACAAGACCGAAAATATGGGGCACCTAGAGAGGGTCGAACTCACTTTTCAGTCGTAAATGATCTAGCGAGACAAGCTTTCCAGACATTACACCAGGCCCCCAGTGAGGATCGAACTCACTTCTCAGTCGTAATTGTCCTAGCGAGACCAGCTTACTAACCATTACACCGCCTCGAGGTGTCCAAGCAATGCGAACACGTGTGCTCACTAAAAATAACGTTTATAATAATAAGGATATTTGCCGACCGCCCCACGCGGTCAGATGTGGCACAAGGCCGAATTTAATGTGGGGTATCCGAGCCCGTAGGCTCGGGCAAAAATTCCACGTAGACCACGTAAAAAACGTGGTCGGGTAGCTGTGTATCACCCCAGACGAGACTCTGCCCTTCAGCATGGCCTCGTCTGGGTTTCTCTCTGCCTGAAGGCAGAGAGTTCGACTAGCTTAGCTGGAGACGAATCTCCAACTAATTGCCAAAGCAAGTCCGCCTTTTATAGTAATAAGTATTAATGTCGAATGAAAAATCCTTTAAAAAATGCACATACACACATCTACATAATATATATATATATATATATATATATATATATATATATATATATATATATATATATATATATATATAAAATGGAGGTTTATTTTTCTTGAAGATGAATATTATTTTTAATATATAAATTTTCAAGATAATTTTTTTATTCTATAAAATATTTTAACTTTTGAATTTTTTTCAAAACCTATTTAAATGTTATTTGAAAAAATACTGTATACGAATCTATACGGAATTTTAACGTTATTCATTCAGAAATTTTTTGAGCAAATGTAAGAATTTAATCTTCGTCATGTATTGTATACCTCTTATAATCCGACAACATTGTCAAACATCGAAAAACTGTAACTGACACTGAATTATTCAGCAGTTTATCGATTTCAGCGGGTTTTTTTTTCTGTGTAGACATTAGGGAGATACATTTTAATATAATAAAGTCAATTATAATGAAACTTATTTTTTTCTCGCCTTCATTAGTTATATTAAAATAGTTTATAAGATTTAGACAAAAATGAATTTCTACATTTCATGCTAAAATAAACAACAAAAGTTATTGAATTTACATTTTTTTTTATTTTTAGTTAACTTTAGATTTTCAAATCGCCGTTAGGATTTTTTAAATAATTCGTTTTAACGTTTTGGTTTATAAACCGATAGATTACGGCTTGAACCCGAATAAAAGAATTCTAGTTCATCTCAAATAACAATTCTTAAGTCGGGAATAGAATGGTAGATTGGCATATTCATTCAAAAATGGGAATCTTCAAGCATGCTGGGAAAAGGTGGAAAATAAAATAATCCAGGGGGGGGTTGGAATAACAGGGTAGGTTGGCAAAGAGTTAGAATTTAAATAACCTTTTAGGCGTGTTTCTTCCGGGTGCGAGATTAATAATGTCATATAGAAAACGAGCCAGACCATACGAGTTGCTGAACTACAAAATGTCGGACTAGAGAGGTATACAACACCCAGTATAAAATAAGACTTGATATAATGTCTTTATATCATCTGAGCTGAGAGTATGGCGAATTTAATGCTGCAATAAATAAATAAAATAATACCATGCAGTTCATTTTAAGAAATTTTTTTTTTAAATTCAATTTTTTTCATGTCTTCCACTTTCATCTGTGTTTTGATTTAAAAGTTTTTTCCTTTTTTTAATGGCTTGTCTTTATTAATTTTTTTTTTTTTTCTGTATATCTCTTTGATTTGACATCTTTTGTCTCACCATCACACCATTAATCGCTGCCAACAACAATCCCTTCTAACCAACCCCGCTAAATATGGCGACAACTTAAGAACCTTATTTTGCCCACAACGTTCTGCCTGTAACAATTTTCAAAAGAGAACAGTGTGACAGTATTTCAGAACTACAACCTTTCACCTTTCAGCGTGAAGATTCTTTTACAGTAAAAATGACCAGTTTTGATTCCACTTGGAAATAAAGTCGTCGAAACTCTTTCGTCGTGTAAAAAAAAAAGATTAAAAAAAGTAACTGAAAAAATTGATTGAAGTTCTTTCTTATTTTTATTTGTTTTGTTACTCTATTATTCTTTTTTTTTATTTTTATTTTTTTAACTTTTGATTAAGACTTCATCCCAAGCAAGGCAATAAAGCCACTCAGACGCAAGCGGCTACCGCGTGCGTGAGAATATGAGAAAAAGAAAACATTATTAAGGAGAGAGAACAATAAAATAACAAGAATTAAAAAGACAGAAGATAAAGATTGATATTACATTGCAATTTTTGAAGATGAAACTTGACTGGAAAGCAAGAAGCCGAAAGAGAGTTCCACAAGCAAGAAGTGTGAGAAAAGAAATGGTTAGCATATATTGGTTATATCTAGCCAGTTCAACTATGAATTGATGAGAACTTGCCGGCAATCTAGTACTAAGTCATAAAGTTTAGTTGCCATAGCGAAGAGTTAATCCGAACAATTACCGTGAAATTATTTTTAGAAAAGGCAGAGGGAAGCTACATTGGAGCGGTGAGAAAGTGACTGAAGCCAATAATATAATATTGCTGATTTTTCTTTGGATTTTATCAAGAATCTCTAGATAAACAGCAAGAACACCGGGTCATATTCAAGACGAATAGTAGATTTATAAATATATAAGATAGATTCAGGAGAGAAAAATTGTCTAGCATGACGTAGTAAACCAACTTTCGTTTCTAAATGTTTCGTGCATACAGGACATGTACCTATATTTGATAGTTATTGTCCTGAATACTCTTCTGTACCAAATACAAGTACCGAAACGATTAAATTATTTCCTTCAATTCACTCCATCATGATTCCTACTTGGTACGGCACGCTGCTTATTATTTTCAAATAATATTTTCCGCGGCAGCATTTTTTTTTTTTCGGCGTTCATAAATCTTACAGAAAATGGCCGGCGGAACGTTTATTTGAACCAACAGACTTATAAGTTGAAATATTCAGACTAGCATGACTATTCCGGATGGCACTTGTATTTGGTAAAAAAAGAATAACGTCTCTATTTTGATTTCATCAGCATATCTTTGAAAATTCCCTCTAATAATATTTTTAAAATAAAATGCAAAATTCAGCACTATATTTTATTATAAAACTTTTTACTACGCAGTAAAATTATTTGGTTAACACAGACAAAAATGCCAATAAGAAAACATAGTGCTTTCACATGACACCGGTTTTTTAACTGCCTTCACGCTTCGGCAATGTTTATTGTTTTTAAAATCGATGAGTAGAATTGTAATAAAACCTAAACATGATGGAAGTGAATTTATACCTTTTGTTTTTGTTCTCGAGAATTTACAACAAAAATATTAAACACTATTTATTTATTAGATTTTTTTTACAAGAATATTATTATATTCATAGCATTCTAAAAACGAATGCAATGCAATATTTATCATTTAGCCATTTGTAAAGAAATAAATGTGAAAACAATTTTTTATTCATAAATTTATAAGCCTTTACTAAATTACTAAAATATGTAAACCAACTATAAGGAAATCCTTATTAGTTAACATTTTATAAAGTTTGAATCAAGTGGCCCAACCATTCCAATAAATATCATATAATAATTGTGCTTGTCTCTTCCTTCGTTATTTAGCACGACCATTATGCCCTCCATAAATAACGGACTATTCCGTTTTGGTCGCGTGGAAAAAGGAGAAAAGGCACTACTTGGTTTCAGTGATAAAAGGAATGAAAGAAGGAAAGATAGAAGCGTTTAACAGCTGTTTCAGTGAAATCAAAAAAGCTGTTAATTTCAAATCTTTTCATTTGTACCCACTTCTTAAAATAACGACCAGAATTCTTATTTATGATTGTTAATGACAATTTGATTTCGCTTAAAGGGACTATTCAGCCTTGCTTGATCGGTGAATATATATATATATATATATATATATATATATATATATATATATATATTCATGAAAAATGCATGGAACAAAGAAAACCACTACTCATCGCATTTGTCGATCTGACGAAGGCATTTTACACTGTGGGCTGGAAATCTCTTTATAAAGTACAGTGTAACCCAGATATAAGAGACTCGGATATAAGAGAAACCCGGATATAAGAGAGATTTTCTCTGGTCCCAAATTAGAGCCTGTGTTAATGTATATAAAATAGACCAAACCCGGATATAAGAGAAACCCGGATATAAGAGACTTCTTCTCCGATTCCGACAACTCTCTTATATCCAGGTTACACTGTATATTATTTAATCAAAGTTCCATATACAGTATAACCCGGATATAAGAGAAACCCGGATATAAGAGAGATTTTCTCTGGTCCCAAATTAGAGTCTGTGTTAATGTATATAAAATAGACCAAACCCAGATATAAGAGAAACCCGAATATAAGAGACTTCTTCTCCGGTCCCGACAACTCTCTTATATCTAGGTTACACTGTATTGGAAAAAATCGATTGTCCACCTGTTCTATTGCAGTTGGTCATTTCTTTTCGCGTGAACATGAATTCACGCATTCAATTCGATGGTAATACATCAGAGTCGTTCAAGATGAGGAGTGGCCTTAAACATCCATTCCTTTTGCCATTTATTTTGCTGCCCTCCTGCAACATGCTTTTGATGGGAGCGACAATGGAGTTTACCTTAAAACCAAGTTCGCTGAATCTCTTTTCCATCTGAAATGACTGACGACGAAATGACTGACGACTGACGTGTTGATTATAGAATTGCATTTTGCTGGTGATGCCGCGATAGCAGTGCACAGAGAAATCGAACTTCAACGAAAATTCGATCGTCTACCGGAAGAATGTGAACTCTTCGGGTTGAGAATCACCGTCAAGAAAACTGAGGTAATAGCACAATTGACAAACTCCCCAGCAGAGATAAAACTTGGTCATTTTTTTAATTATTAATTATTATAAAAAAAAGGGCACCAAACATCAAAAACCTTTATTTTTTAAGTCTTTTCTTTTAAAGGTATTATTTGCTTTGATGTCAACAGATGTAAAGATTTAAAAGAATCCAGACCTTGGCTCTAAAAAAATGAATTAAGCAATGGAATCCTTCTTCATATTTTATGCTATTTTCTCGTTGGGAACTTTTTCCCGATATTATATTATAAATTCAAATAAAGGAATAAGTAGAAACTGCAATTAGTAAACTACTATTAAAGTTTTAAGGTCCCATGCCCGTACATTTGGAAGTCCAAGGGGACGATTTTGAATGCACGTTTCTGATCAAAAATTAAAGAATAATACTACCACAACTAATTATCGAAAATGTCCGAAAACAAAGATTATAATTTGGTACGAAAAAATGAGCATATCTGATGAGAAAATGCCCCAAATTTAATAAAATCAAAATTTTACCGTCAAAATCTTTATGTTATTATTAAGAGGAAAAACGAAAGGATTTAATAATATTTTTAATCCTTTTTATAACCTTCAAAATTTTCGCTAGGTGTTTAAAAAGAATTTGGAATTTATTTTATGTGTGTATAAACGTGTCGTTTCTTGAGAATACGGGTGTTCAAATGTGACGTTATCAGAAAATAGTAAAGTTAAAATTTATTGATAATTTTCTGAAATTTCAACATATTTTAAAACAGTTTTAAGGCTTGAACTAAATATATTTTGAACGTAATTGTATGTCATCAAGTACAGATAAAAATGTACTGTTCGTACTTCTACTATAAATAGGTATTGTTGGTAATTTTTTTATATAAAAATGTATTGCTGGCATTTGTACTATAAAAATGTATTTTTATACTTTCATAGCGTTTTGTTTTTGTTTGGAAATTTAATATTTGCCCATAGCTGGGACCCTAACAGGTTCTACCACTCCGGGTCAGGGTAACCCTGAGAACAATAGCTATTAAGAGATGGTTTCATGCTCTTCAAAACCTCCAATCTCCCAATCAGAGGCCTTGCTGCCGGGTGCAATTGAGACAAGGCTTTTGTTAAGAACATCTTAATGAATATCTGCCTTTTGTTTTATCGCATATTGGTGAGCAAAATTGATTGATAAATATACATAAAATGTATATATTCCTATTTTTCACACTATTCTTTATAATCCAGACCCCACGTTACCGAATTAGGTGCCAAATTAGGACAATTTCTCCCTATGATATTGTAATAATTGCAAATATATAGAATTACGGTGCCTTTAGATAATGAGATGTCTGAGCCTGAATTTATCATCAGAGAACTTTTGAGGATTTACTCAACTAAAAGAGATGGCAGGTATGTTTGTTTGTGAACAGCTTCAGTAAATTGGATTGCCCACTGAAAATCAGCGTTGTTAGGGTTATGATAATGTAAATAACATTAAAGACAAGCAAAATGGCATAGAAACGATTGTCTTGGACATAAACCTCTCTATGTGACATTTTTGTACCCTGCAATACATACTTTTTATGCTTGGTAGTCATTTATGTAGTGATGTATTCTATGGAAGATATATAATTATGTTTCCATCAATTACCGGCTTGAATATTCTTGAAAATTCCGTAAACGAGTTGGTTAAAGCACATCTGATTTAATAAAGGTTTCTCCTGCAAAAGGGGACGCAGGTTCGAATCCTGTCTTTTTTTTTTTACTTTAAAAAGATTTCTCGAATATTCTGGCCGGTAAACGAAATAAAATACTTTTTCTTAAATAAACATAGTGCCTACAAAAAAGTGAGTATCCACTAAAAATAACGTTTAAAATAATAAAAATAAGTCGGATTAATAAATGAAAGTCCATTTTTTTCTTTAGAAATTGCTTTCTTTACGTATCGTATACGAAACTGAACTGTTATGAACTTTCGGGAATCTAATCGAGAAATATGCGCTTAAAGGCAATATACAACATTGCTTAATCCCGACGCACTTCATAGCAGAGTTGGTTAAAGCACATCGAATCTAACGGTGGATTCTCCTGCAAAGGTGGCAGGCTCGTAAAAAAATGGCCAGATTGTACAAAATTGGATTTCTCGAAGAAATTATGAAGTCTTTTTTCTCGCTTTAGAGATTTTTTTTTATATTATTTTGTAAACTTCTGCTACTCATTAGAAATTAATAATTTCTGTCTGTAGATTATTTTATTTTTCTGTATAACACATACACACACACACACAAAATACACACACACACACACACACACATATATATATATATATATATATATATATATATATATATATATAATTCTGTAACTTCGTAGGTTCGTCCGTCAATCACAGCCTCTAAAATAGCCATACATTGACCATTCGTAACTAAATTTTCGGGAGAAGTGCAAATAAGGAGGGTACAAAGTATAGTTGGTTTTACTAAGGTACAATAAATTTTCATTCATTTTTGGGGGAAAAAGGAAAAGTTTTATTATTTAACATACAATTTAAATAAAAAGAAATAAAATTTTAAAAACAATTTAGTGATTAATATAAAAAATACTTATTTAATAAAAATGCAATATTGTTTTTTGCGTATGTTGTCTTTACGTTTTTCTATATACAACAATCCAGTTTCCAGTTCGCCCAGCATTTGTCAGAACTATAAATCACAAGGCCAAACGCTACAAAAAGTTAGAATTTGGCTCCAGAAAGAAATATTTACTCATGGCCAGTTGTGTGTTGCATGCACAAGAATAAGAAATCCTAAGAATTTATTCTTCACTTTTAAAATGGGAAAGAAAGAAATGTTCTTAAAAAATATTTCTTACCAAGAAGTTCTTTAAAATTAAAGAAATTATTAAACTGTGATGTAGGGTTTTTATCAAAGTATTTTCCAAACGAATCAGCTTATTCAAGTTTCATAGATTAGTTTGTAAAATTGAATGAAACGTAGAGTTTATAAATCTCGACAAAAAGTCTTAGCGATAACTTCAACGATACTTAAATAGTGTAGAGATTTCAACACACTTACGCGTGTTGCAAAAAAATTTCTCGTAAAGTAAAATTATACTAAAGATACCAAGAATTTGGTAAAAAATGAATGTTTCAAAATGAAAACAATGGTATTGTTGCTGTTGATCTGTGTTCCGAATTTTTATCAGTAGCTCGAAGGTTTTCAAGATCTATGTCACCATTTGATAATATGCCAAATATTTGCATTGATCTTTCTCTCAATCCAGAATCAATGGCAAGAAGTTGACGTAGTTTTTCAAAGCTCAAGTTAATAAAAAAAAATTACCGGCGCTCTCATTGCTGTCCATCCCAAAAGATAATTATTATTGCTTTTAAGAAAGAAATAGCGAGTGGGTGATTTGATTTTTATACAAGAACTTAAATAAGTCCAGAGTCACCATCCTGACATCCCTAACAGAATTCATCGGTCCCATTGATAGCTGATACAAGAACAGTTCTTGTGAATACCGAACTACACATTGATGAAGGAATGTCCTTTTTGGACTTCATGGCAATGTTTTTTCTCAAAGAATGGCTGCTACTTAAGTGAAGAAATCACAGTCTGTCCTTCAAGTTAATACATAACTGAAAGGCTTGTCAATGCTGGAAATGAGACTAGTTGAATATGCCTAGGAATCAATATTTTATCAGTATAAGTGATAGATACATTAATATTCAAATAAATGATCCTGTACGATCAACGGAGTTAAGCAACGTCGAGTCTGGTCATTACCTAGGTGGATGAACGCTTGCGAATAACAAGTGCTATAAGATCGGATGTGCGGTGGTGTAATGGATAATGGCTCGGAATTTTCATCGGAGAGCCAAGTTCGAGTTCCCATTGGGTACTTTATATTCCCTTACGCGCAAATACAATTGGGAAAGGTATGAATCCACCTATTCACGCGCGAGTTATGGGTTAATTAATAAGACTTGTATCATTAAAAACCATTATTACATAAAAAAATCTTACAATCTAATAATATTTTCTGGCTTTAAATAACCTGCAAAGTGTTGATAAGCCGTAGAAAACGAATCAATCAAATGACTCAATCAAACGAATGAACCAATGCAAGCCAGAAGTCCAAATCTGATTATCTTTAATCAAGTCAAGCTTTCTCATAATCGCTATCATTCGTCAAACATTGCGGTCGTGTATAACTGAAAGTTACTTTGAAATTCAAACGTATTAACCAATCCAGAAGAAATAACCAGATCTTAATATCGTAAAGAAACCCGAATCTTCCATGTCGTGAATGTTATACAAAGTGTAGTGTGAAATCAGAAGAAACTGTAAAATTGAAACGAATCATCCAATCGACAATAAGAAAACTGATTTTGACATCAGAAACAAGAACATTTTCCATTTAGTAGTTCTCCCCTTTCCAGCGGAAAAAAAGGAAAAATCAAACCATATAATATCAATGTATCTCTATCTATAAAAGGCAGGATGTGCGTGCGTGCGTGCGTGTGTGTGTGTGTGTGTGTGTGTGTGTGTGTGTGTGTGTGTGTAACGAATGCACGGCCGCAATTTTCGACGGATTTGTACCAAAATTTATATGCACATGCTCCAACTTAGCGGGAAGGCCAAGACCGACATTGCATTTCCCAACTCTCATCGATAGTGGAAATAATCGATTTTTTCATGCTTCTACGGCACTTTTCATGTAGTTTGCGGCAATTTTCTACTGGTTAGAGTGAGAGCCAATAGCTGGCTTCCATAAATATGCAGGAAGATTCTATTGGCCAACGTGGGAGCCAACAGCTGACTGACACGAATGTTAACTAGCATGCTAGCATGCAAAAAAATCGATAGCTGCATTCGTCACAAGTGGGAAAAATTTAAATCTGCATGGCACTTTACTCCAATTGGCTCATTCGCTTGCTTAAACTCAACGTTGATTCTGATTCCGCAGAACTGGGTTGGGTGTGAAAAAGTATTTCTTGTTAACATTCTTTTTTCATTCGGTTTTTCCAGTTACGAGTCCTTTTTTTAAAGCTGATCGTTTTGTGTTTATTTTGTTTAGTTCTTTTTTGGTAACAGATTCAATGTTTAGTATAGAGCTTGGAAAAAATTCATAGTGTTAGATAGGCAAGAAGTAAGGCATGTAGCAACATCAGCACGGCAAAGGGCACTCCTTTAAAGGCAAGGAAGGGCAAAAATATTTTAAGTCAAGTGATAGCGATTTCTGTATGAGTCGTACGATTTTTGAATCAAGCACGGGCAACGCCGGGCCATGATGCTAGTATCTATCTAAATATTTCCTGTTCCATCTGTAGTGGGAAGCGAGGTAAATCAACTTAAGATAGTACATTTTTGAGTGATAACTTCTCTTAGTCGTTTTAATAATCTCTACAAAAATAATATCTATTTGCATTTACGCAAAATTAGTTCACAAGTAAAATTAACCGTTTAATTAATTAGTTCCTTTACTCATACGTTTCTTAACCCTAGAACACTAACCATCAATTAAAGTTACACCACTACTAATCATGGGTATATCATACCCGATTTTGAAAATATTAAAAAAAAATTAAATATAAATTTTTATTTGAAATATTTTATATGCAGGCACTTCAAACTTTGTACTTTGAGTTAACATTAATAGGAACTGAAAATCATAGTATTTATGTAAGAAAATCAGGTACTGAAAATTGTAATTAAAAATAGGAAAATTTGCGCTGGGAACTATATACCCATGGTTAGTGTTCTACGGTTAAATTGCAGTCTTCTTTATTCAAAGCCTTTTGTGTGAGGCACTCAGATATTTTTGTCTATTAAGTGATTGTCTTGCTTCAACTTGATCTTGAAATAGCCTTTGTCGGTCCCGGTTTTCTCGTTCTGTTGCTAATCTTTTTTCTTTTGAAAGATATTTCCATTTCACTGTCATATTAAACACAATTTTTTTTTTTACTATGAGTAATCAATGAACAATAGATACCACAGAACATCTAAAAATATAAAAGGAACGGATTGATTAAACGGTTCATTGGCCTCTATTTTATTGTAAATTCTTTATCATCCCTTTATTAAATTTCAATGCATTGTTTCAAGGCTTTTGTTTCATAGCATCTCACTATTAAAACTTTCTAACAACTACACTCGTATATAATAAAGAGAAGCAAACATATATAAATCGTGTCATTTTTTTTTCTGTAATTAATGGACTGAACATAGTGATGTGAAGTGTTAAAAACTTGCCTATCGATAAGTTTCTTCACAACTAAACTCCGCTTATACATAGATTTTGAAAATTTCATTCCTTCCTTCAAAATCTGGAAAATGAAACAGGAAAATACGACCCCCTCGCCGTCCAAGACAAACTCTGCTAATAGGTGACGGAAATTTAGCTCCAGAAAAAGTTTCGAATACATGCTGTAATCTGAATCCATCTTCTTTTCTTATTCCCAGCACTCCCCGGGGTTGAGCCAACAACCCTTCCTGACACCACAAGCCCCCATCACATTAGCTGACATATAATATATCGCCTGGAATCCCTTCTTCGTATTTCTTTACTGTAATCACAATCTTTGATTGACGTCGGACGTGATCTCTAACAGGTGGAGTTTCTTAGTCTCAGGGCAAGGTCCCGAAGGTCTGACAATCTGAGGTTCTATCCCAGGTTCTGCCATCTCAGCATTTTGTATAAAAAAAGAAGTTATGGCTTTTAAAATAGGGCAGAAATAAATTGTCATATGTTTGTATAGAAAAAAATATAGAAACTGAATTCTTAAGAATGACATCGCTACGATTGATACCGCAAATCCTGATATATGGTTGGTTGGTTTGGTTTGTTTGTTTAACGGCATATCAACTCCTTATGGGTCATTTAATGCCAAAATTTAATTTTCTTGGGAGCTTTGAAGTAATAAAAATATGATATATGTTGTTCAGAATTAAATAAATAGTAGATGATACTCAGCTTTTGTGTATAGACATATAATTACTAGAGTCAGTGATATGTGTGTTTTGTGTTGTACTGTTGTATTTTAGAATACAGTTTGATTTCTTTAAGAAATTGTAGGATATTATATGGATTAATGTCATGAAAGGGTTCTTTCGTGTTGATTGTTTTGTTGAATTGCATGCCTTCAACTACAGATAAAAATGTATTGTCATTTTGCTATAAAATATATTGCTGGTCATTTTACTATAAATAGGTATTGTTGGTAATTTTTTATATGAAAATGTATTACTGGTATTTTTATACTTTCGTAGTGTTTTGTTTTTGTTTGGAAGTTCACTATTTGCCCAAAATTGCGATCCTAACAGGTGCTACCACCTAGTGTCATGATAAATCTGCGAACACCAGCAATTAAGAGATGATTCTACGCTCCTCAAAACCTCCACTCTACCTATCAGAGGCCTTGCTGTCGGATGTAGTTTATCGTCACACACAGGACTCCTGACATATATAATCTCTCGATTGCACTCAAATATTCTTTCATAGCCAATTTATTCCGACACACATTATATTGTCACAAGTTAGCTGACTACCAACGAATCTATTAATGCTTCGTATTACAAAGTAGTATGTACGAGTAGTAAAAGATTTAGCGGCAGCAAAGGTGAAGTCGTCAAGCCAATTTCAAATCTTACCTAGTCTGTGGTGTTGCACAAATACCCTTGGTAATGACACGAATCCCTGTAGTCTTTTTACAGCTATGTTTTAAATAGCAGGGTAGACTGAGCTCTCTAGCCTTATGCAGTAGCTAGTCTAAGAGGTGTACTACACTGAATTCAAAACCGTTCAGAAAATCAATGGCATACCTTTACACCATCTTTCCTAATTCACAGAAAAAAAGAATTTTTACAAAGAAAATATCTCCTGAAAAAATGCCAGTTCTTCTTCTTCTTCTTCTTCTTCTTCTTCTTCTTCTTCTTCTTCTTCGCTTCTCGCATCTATTCAGAACATAAACAATCATGGATATCCACAACTTCCTATGCCTTGTGATCAGTAGAAGATGTTCACCTTTTGCTAAGTAACCCACCCCGTTCCACCATCCATTCGCATAAGCTTCTTCGAATCGGCAGTCTCATCTTGTAGCTTATATTATTGAGATTATATATCCTGGTAGGACCTCCGGTTCCCTTAAGATACTTTTACTGTAGAGATTAAATCAATCTGTGAAAAAAGACACATCGCTGTCTCACGCTTTTTCCTACTTGTGATTCTAAATCATAAAGGAAACTTTAACTTCGTATGGCACAATGAGCAGATTGTTACTTAGCCCTAGCTAGTTTGGCACAAGGGCCTCAAATCATGAGATTAATAACGTTAGCTTAGTATGTCACAAGGCTGCAATAGTCTAGCACATGATCATCTTGTCAGGAGATATTTAGGATTTTTAAGCTAATCTTGTACAGAGCCAGAACGTCAGTGTCTACAGTGAGGGCCAAACAATGTCCTAAAAAGGCATGCTTGAAAGTTCACACAGAATTCCTTGTAGGTTTTCAACAAGAGGAAGAACCTAAGATGCGAACTGCGAATCGGAGATGTCAAAATCGGAAACATACAGATATCTAGATGTTTTAATAGACGAAATTGTGACATCGAAATCCAAAGTCACGCTGGAAATGGCTTTCAAAAGCCAAGCAAAGTATTAAGAAACAGGAACATTTCATTAGGAACAAAGAAAAGATTGATGACCCATCATGTAATATCAATATGTCAGTGAATGCTGTAAAATCTCCTCATAGATATTTTGATCTTGATGTGAGATCATTTAAAAATAATAGATCGTTTTCCTTTTTTCTTTGTGAGTGGGAGATGTATAGACATACATGACAGGAAGGGAGAATAGAGGAGAGCATATGTTCATATGGTGATGCGTGTACGTGAATATGTCTGTGGTGTGTGCGACAGTTTATGTGTGTATTGGGAGTGTATGTGTTTGGAGAGTGTGAAAGTAGTGTGTGATGAAGTAGTGTATGTTATCGGTAATGGTAATGTTAGCCGTTTCATTATAAGAAAACATTTGAGAGTCATTGACCGAACAGCCAGTGCTACTCGAGTTACACTTTTCTTCATTCTCTGCTCATCGAGATGAGATCAAAGTGTAGTATATATCCTCGGGCAGGTAATCTACATTTTATATCTCAATCGTTTATGATCGGACAGAGCTCAACTCAGTTATGTCTTTGTTTGCGGACACAGCGCAACTGATAATTTTATTGAGAGGTGCCCAGTCTCAGATAACAGCTGTCTGCAGGAGTATCTACCTCATTACACTAATGAGTGTGGATCAGTAGTAATATCGATACCAGTTGCGGGGCTGGCTCGGGTGCACATGCTCGGGCTTCCCACATTAAACTGGCATTGTTTCACCTCCTGCCAGCGTGGAGCGACAAGAAAATAATAAGTATAGTATCAGTTCTACAACTTTGATGATATTGACAATATTAGCCGTTTGCTTATGAGAAAACATTCAACATTCATTGATCGACCAGCCAGTGATCATTTTTTAGCTAATAATTTGAGAAATAAAGCCTGTTAGTTGAAATTTATAAAATCCTTCTATCTAATCAATTTTTAAGGAAAATATGTTTCTCAAGACCACTAACCGTTATTTTTTTCTTCTAGTAATTCCGATATTGGTAGGTGTTTCCTTCGTAATCTTTTGTTTGAAGCAGTGAGGTATGTCAGTATCTTGATTATGTTATTATTTTCTCTTCAAGTTACTTGTACTATCTATTTCAGTTGTTGTTGTTGAAAGTCCTCAAGTGATCTCGTTTCTGTTATGAGAGACTGTGAGAGGAGGTAGCGTCGAGGAACGTACGTTTGTGAGAAACAAGGCCTGCATAAAAGCGTGTAAATATCTATATGAGACCCGAGAAAATTGTATACAACGAATCACATACCACCATTTCAAGTAAATACTAATCCGCTATTAATATAATATTTATATATATATATATATATATATATATATATATATATATATATATATATATATATATATGAAAAAATATACTTTTAAGATGTGCTATATTTATAGGATAAAGTGCTCAATATCAGAGATAGATACTCTTCATGTTGTACGTTCATATATGAATAATAAAACGTTAGGAAATATTTTGGACTCTATCGCCTGAGGACACCTAAAGTTTGAAACCATGGCAGCGTAATTGGCTGATCTTCTATTGTTTTAAATTTATATATATATATATATATATATATATATATATGTGTGTGTGTGTGTGTGTGTGTGTGTGTGTGTGTGTGTGTGTGTGTGTGTGTCTAAAATAGGACATAGAATCGCGAGAACGTTTTTAAGAAATATGACAAATAGAAAATCATTTCATTGAAACTACATTGATTACGCGTTTCGCCTTTCTAGGCTTCATCAGAACAAAAAATAAAAAAAATAGATATATGTATTTGTGTGCATGCTTAAATACTAACTCATTACTACTTTCTCTTCTTGCAAGCGGCATGTGCAGACTCCCTCTTGATTTTGGTTCTTGGAAACCAAGCGATGATGATAACTACTTTCTCCTCTAAGCTGGCGTTTCTCGTGACGAAATTAAAGAATGAAAATGAGAGACGTTTGGAAAAGACGTTAATATTTATTCTGTATGTTTTCTTTATAATTCGTAGTTCATGTTGAAAGTTTTATATATATATATATATATATATATATATATATATATATATATATATATTCTCCCGGCTTTTCTGTATTTAATTTAAGGTAAATCCTCATCTTATTTTCAAAATAATTAGAAAGCAAAAGATTCATATAGCCTTTTCTGAAATTAATTTAAAGTAAATCCTTATCCAATGTTTCAGAATCGGTTGAAAGTAAAAGATTTATATATTTTATGTTTCGATATTCTCATCATCCTTCAGTAGAACCACCTCTTCTTTTTCTCAAGTCTCCTCTTCATCTGTGAAGAAACTGTCCAGCATTAGGTGCCATATAGTAAGGATGGTATTACACAGCAGTTCAACACTCATTTCTTTGTTTATATCTCTCTGTCTACGAAAGTAAATACTTGAATCACTGCTTTACTTAAGCTTTTTTTTTTAATAAAATCAAAAATAGTGAGGGGAGACAATCGGATTTTAATGAAACCCAATTAATAAGAGAATTGACAAATCAGAACAAGAGATATTTGGTCCAATGCAAAAAAAGCGGCTTCCAGTGCGTGCTTTGAACAAGAAGATGGACATGGCCAGTAAGACTTGTATTTCAGAAAGTTTGGAACTTGTAGAGCATGGGACGCTGTACAAATAAACAGACGGACAGAGAGACGGACAGGCAGTGAACGCTGCTAGTAAAAGAGATAAAGAAGAAATAAGTAAGAGAAGGCTTCAACTAGAAAAGGAAAGCAGAAAGTATTTATCTTCTAGCAGCTGTCATCGGCTTCTTTGACGACCAGATAACCTTTAAATACCAGTAGGTAGTTGAGTGGTGGGCCAGCATCCAACGATGAAATATTGTATGAAATGTTTCTGTCTAAACACGACGTTTCGCATTTCCCGCCGATACGAGCAACTGTATAAACTGTTCAACACACCGCTATATTTTTTCCGTTTTTCAACTGCTTTCATTTTTTTTTCTTTTTTGTTTTTAAGCACAAAGCTAATTAAAAATTTTCTCGAATTCAATGCTCTTCTTTTCTTAATTGGCATTAGAAAATTCAATTTAATTATTTCATTTTTATGTACCTTAGATACAAAGGTACATAAAATGTACCTTTTAGATGTAGCTTAGATAAAAATACGATCGACTGAGTTAAAAATACAAGATCCACTGGGGATTAAATTCACAACGATAGAAATAGTGTACATAAAAAATTCAATCAATATATATGTATATATATATATATGTATGTGTGTGTGTGTGTGTGTGTGTGTGTGTGCGTGTGCGTGTAATTCATTGATTGAATTTTTTATGAACACTATTTCTATCGTTGTGAATTTAATCCTTTGTGGATCTTATATTATCTGATATATATATATATATATATATATATATATATATATATATCAGATAATATAAGATATATATATATATACATTTTATCTCTCAATCGTTTATGATCGAACAGAGGTCAACTCAGTTATATATATATATATACATATATAGATAGATAGATAGATAGATAGATAGATAGATGATGAGATAAAGTGGAAAATTTATTAACGTCAAATTTCGGCGAAAGCGGTCTCGTTGGCTTCCTCATTCTAACCTGAGGCAGTCAAAACACCAGACCGCTCTCGGTGAAACGCGTCATTAATAAATTTTCTACTTTGTCTCAACATCTTCACATTTGTTCCGGAAACTGTCATACATCCAACAAATGCTCACTGACACACACATATATATATATATATATATATATATATATATATATATATATATATATATATATATATATATATATATATATAATATATATTAAAATGAAATGCCAAATGGCAAATTTTCTATGGGTACTATGTAAATATTTTAAAAATATTTTATGTACCTTAGATAAAAAGGTAGATAAAATGTACCTTTTAGATGTAGCTTAGAGAAAAAATACGATCGACTGAGATAAAATAATAAAATAATAAAATAGTGATTCACAACATGGCAGCTTAGGCCCTAAGATAGGCCTGATAAAGGTTTTAAATCGGCCTGGAATCACCAGGAACAGTGTACTCATTAGACAGGATTTATATTTTCTACTACATTTTGCTTTTGTAAATAAAATGTATTTCCTGTTACATGGAATTTCTATCTGTGCTTATGTGGGCCTGAAATTCGTTTGACAACAAGAAATGAACCACAAGTAAAGGTTGAGAAGCATTGCTCTAAAAGGATTTCGTCTGATTAAAATAAGGCTCTTATTGATCGAATGACAGATATGTTGTGAGGGATGATATAAACGTAATCGCAGGTTATAGGGAAACGCTGAAGACGTATAAACGCTAATTTTTTTAAGTTTTTAAATTTTCAGATTTTCAATTTCAGTGTCCAGACGCACAATTTAATCGCTCTCATTTGATTTGGGGCAATGCTTTTAGTTTTATAAAACTTCCATTGTGACTAAAGAAGATCTGCCAAAGAAGGTGAAATGTAATACAAACTTCTGCCAACAAAGTGCTCGATATTAGACTAAAGCAATAATTATTTATTTAATTTAGACATAATAATGTTAAATACAGCGAGGCAATTCTGAGAAAATTAGAAGTCCTACAAGGATTTATTATTGGTGCACACAATCTTAACAATTAAGATATGCAGATGACACAGTGCTCATAGCAGACATAGAAAGGAAACCGCCTACAGAAGGTAGAGAAGGAAAGCGAGAAGAAAGGACTAATTATAAACTACAAGAAAACAGAATGCAGGATCATCAGCAAAAGGATGAGCCCAAAATTCAAATTACAAATCGATACTAAAATCAAACAAGTACAGAAATTTAAATATGTGGGAAGTTTTCTAACAGATGACGAAAAATGGGACACTGGAATCCGAAGACGTATTGGGATGGCCAAAGATGCATTCCAGAAGATAAGCAGTAATAAGAAACAGGAAAAATTCATTAGAAACAAAGAAAAGAGAACTGAACTCCTGTGTGGCAGATGAAAAAGAGACTTGAAGCAACAGAAATGTGATTCTACAGAAAGATACTGAGGATACCATGGGCCGACAAAGCATAGGAAGTCGTGGAGGCCCATGATCGCCTACGTCATGAAGAACGTTAAATAATTATTGAAGACCAACTCAGAGCTTCGTAATTTTCCACACATTCAAAGCCTACAACCAGTATTGAACGTTATTATCTCTAATCTAATATGTTTACATAATCATAAAAAAAAATAACAGATACAAGAAAAATTAAATAAAAAATCAGAAGTACTTGTCTGCCATTTTTTACCGAACTTGAAAGATTTCCTGTGTGTAAAAATATATAGAAAATTGGAAAGACCTCGTTAGGTAAATAATGCAAAGATGGAACAGAGCTTGGTATTTTAATTCAATTTAATTCAAATAATTATATTGAAGTTTTCGGCTCTTGTTTTGAAACATGAGAACTCTTATGTAGCGTTGGAATCATATTTTTAAATAAATAATATATATATATATATATATATATATATATATATATATATATATATATATATATATATATAAACTAAAAAATGTACCACAGAATTTAAATATGCCTTTTTGAAAATGCCGCAAATTTCTTTGTCGTCTCTCGATTTTACATGCTGGTAATTCACATTTCAAAAAATTCAGAGCGTTTATTCAAACGTGGATATCCCCAAATAAGATTTAGACGCAGGGATATGCATGCATATATATATATATATATATATATATATATATATATATATATATATATGTGTGTGTGTGTGTGTGTGTTATTTTGTTTAAACGTCATTTGTTACGGATACTCTTATTCGAGTAGAAGCTGTGTTTTTTAATTAAACACTATTTTTTTCTCCAACTACATCTACCGACCTGAACAATCGAGAAATCTTGTCGGAATAATATGCGTTCTTCAGCCGGATTCGAACTTGCATCCCCTATGGGGAACCGTCATTGAATATGACGTACCTAATCTCTCGGCCACGTAGGACTTACGGTCAAAGCCCGAACAGTGTCTTTTGAACACCTTTTTAGGCACGTCAGATGCAATAACGATTCCCCATAGGGGATGCAAGTTCGAATCCTACCGGAGGACGCACATTTATCTGACAAGTTTTCTCGAATATTCAAGCCGGAGTTTCCACTGAGGATAAAATTCACGGGCCTGAAATCATTGTTTCATGATTAAAATTAAAAATGTGTGAGTATGCACTCCAGTCATTCAGTTATGAGCCATACGTGATGTACGCTTAGGTGATCATGTATCTTTCGATACATGATTGACGAGGCAGATTTTTTCCCCCGCAGTAGGCTGCTATATTCTTTATGCGGTAGATCAGTTGCCATCCAAGGCTATAGAACCCAGTCTATCCTACTACTTACCTATAGTTGGTGAGGGGAGAACAGGATTCATGCCTTTTCCAAGGGAATTAGCACGTAAGTGAATGTAATGAATTCGACTGGAATTCGAACTCGGCTCTCCGATTCTTCAATCCGAGCCGCTATCCATTACTCCACCGTTAGTCTTTTTTTTCTCTAAACAGGAACATCATCGCTCGTTCTGTTCAATTAGAGTTACAGTTAATGTAGCTAAGAAAATAACCCGTACAACATTCTCTTTAGAAAATATATTTTTAATTCCATGCACCTTCTGATGATCATAGCTCTACACAGATTCCTTTTCTATATGAATTGCTATGACTTATTGAAAAAATAGTGGAATGCTTTCCTGTTGCGTTCTCTACGTCTTTTGAATTCAGAATTTTCCTTCACATAGTTTGGAACCCCCCAAGGATATAGAAACCAATCTACCTTAGTATTTAATCCATAGTTTTGTAGAAAAGATTTGTTGATTCATTCATTCGTTTTCTGTGACTTATCAACCGATATGGATTATTTAAAGACAGAAAATAATTTTACATTGTAAGAATTTTTGTTTGGAGATGATAATAGTTTAGTGATGCAAGTCTCATTAATTAACCTAAAGCTGGAGGGAGAAAAGATGGATTCATACCTTCTCCAAAGATGCTTGTGCGTAAGTGAATATAACGAACCCAACGGGAATTGGAACTCGACTCCGAGATTAACAATTTCAAACCATTATCCATTACACCACCAGCACATCCAAGCTTAGAACGCATGATATTCCAAAGCGGTCACCCTGCTAGGCACTAACCAGGCACGACGTTGTTTAACTTCGGAAATCATACTGAATCGATTGTTTCAACGTCACGCAGACGTAGGAATTGAAGAGATGTATTCGCGTCTTTCTCAAGGGTATAAGTGGGAAAAGTGAACGCAGCTGGAATTTGAACTCGGCTCGCCGAATCTACTTACCGATTCACTAACAACCGTCTGTTATTTCAGAAATCAAAGAAACATCTGTATAGTACAGTCATGGGTAACCTTTTTCAAACAGTGAGCCGCATAAGGTAAAGAATTAAGGTATATTTTTATTAAAGATACCGCAGCCATTTTCGCAACAAAAGCATCTGCGTTAAAAATGGGAAAAAAGTTTAATTTGTTTCTTTGGAGAAAAGATTCCTTGTATAAATGAAAAAAAAAATGAAGTCTTGGTATAATATTTTCACTGACGACAGCGTAATTAACACACATTGCTGCCTGTGATTTGTTTCTAATTTAGTCATTTGAGAAGACAAAAATATTTGTAAGAGAAGAATAATTATCATTGACGTTTCCTGTTTCTGAAGCAAAAGATATTTACACGTATAATCTTCCGTAGTGAAAATCGCCAGTGGTTTAAGATGCTGATAAGGTTCCCTTCAACGAACTGTTACAAAATTCAAGAAACATTGTACATAATAATTATTTATGCATTTCGTTATGCATGAGATTGTGTGAGTGAACAAGTGAGAAAGAAAAGAAACAAAACAACATTTTAAGAAATGTTATTTTCCTCATGAAATTACGCGTGCCATTCAGAAAACTGTTTGGGCCGCAGTTTTCCCATGACTGGTATATTATGTTTAAACTTTTTAATCTATTTTTCTAAAAATTCAATGTACCAGTCTTTATTTTGCTCGAATTAAATTATACATATCAACAGAAATATTCCCCAAAACACAGCCCATTTTTAAGCACCTACTAAAAGTTTTCGATGAGTATTAATTGTAAGAAGACGGAATGTGAAACTGATGAGTCAAAATAGAAAATTTATTAATGCCGCGTTTCTCCAAGAGCGTCTGTTCTCTTTGGCTTCCGCGAGTTAGAATGCACGGTTGTCAGTAAAATAAACAGCTCAACATTAAATGTAGCCGTCTCTTCTACTCCAATAGCTCTCGCACTTCCTGTCTATGGAACTCCCTTCCTCTTACTTGCTTCCCTGATAGTTATAATATCCAACTATTCAAATGCAAAATCAATCGATATCTCCAGATGCCTTAATCTATTCCCCATCCTTCTCTTCATTCTTTCCTCTTTCACGCCTCTTTACCTTCGCTCCCACCCTCTGTAACCCCCTGCGTGCTAGTAGCACTCCCGCCTTGCCTGGGGGTGAAAAGCTTTTAAAAAGACGCAAATAACAAATTCGAGACACCAAAATCAAGCAAGTACATTTAAATATCTGGGAAGCATTTTAACGGAGGATGGAAAAATGCAACAATGAAATCCAAAGGCGCGTTGGAATAGCGAAAGATGCCTTCCAAAAGCTAAGCAAACTATTAAGAAACAATAAAATATCTGGTAAGTGTTTTAACAGAGGAAGGATAATGTGACACCAAAATCCGAAGGCGCATTGGAATAGCGAAAGATGCCTTCCAAAAGCTAAGCAAAGTATTAAGAAACAGTAAGATATTTGGGAAGTGTTTTAACAGAGGAAGGATAATGTGACACTGAAATCTGAAGGCGCATTGGAATAGCGAAAGATGCAAAGTATCAAGAAACAGGCTAATTTATTTAGAAACACAGAAAAGATTGCTGAACTGTTAGGTAATATCAGTTTTCCTCTATAGCAGAGAATTCTAGACAATCTCCTCATAGATGCAGAAGAGACTTGAAGCTACAGAAATAGGGTCCTACAGAAGGATGCTGAGAATACCATGAACATGTGAGTAAGGACAAGGTTTTAGAGAAAATTGAAACAAAAATGAACACTTATAATTAACATCAATAGGATACTGTTGAAATTTCTAGACCACATAATAAGGAAAGTGGGCTTAGAAAATTTGACACTCACAGAACACATTGAAAGCAAGAAGGACAGTGGAAAACAGCGAGTAATTTACCTAACAAGCTTGTGTAAATGGTTGGCAGAAAAGGATTTAGGAGAGACCGCAAAAAGACAAAATTTACTAAGGAAATTGTGGAGAGGCATGATCATCAGCGTCCTGAAGGGACATGGCATATAGAAAAAGATTATCCACAATATTACTTTTTAAATGGGGATGCAAAAAATAAAGCTAGGGACTAAATCAGATGTTTTAAAGGTTCTTGGTTATGTATATTTTATTTGATCATCTCGTAAAATGAACATTATTTTAAATATAGAATCCTATAGATATAGTATTCTATAGACATAATATCCTACACCTTTTTGTTTTGCTTTTGAATACATGTCTTTTCTTTTTTGTTTCTACGTTTATTCTGTAATGAGACCTATACACTTTTTCTCATATAAGACATATAAAATTATATACTTAGAAATTATATATACTTTTCAAAAAAATTAAAATAAAATTTTTCTATTTAGTTTGAAAATTAATGGCACCAATGATTTTAGACAATTGACACAGCACAACTCAAGAAAATTAGTTTTCTGTTTACCTCTCAGTTCCAGCAAAAGGAGTGGGGGGAGCTAAACCCCTTACACCCTATAGCGATGTGAATGACCTTGTACCAGAAAAACTTAAGCTATGTGAATATCTACGCTTAAACATTACAAAGTATGGTCTTTGGTGATTTTTAATATTCCTCTGCTCTATTGAGGCTTTCATTCAAACGGTTGGCATATTCTTACGGACGCATCTAACGTCCGTTCGTTAAACTAAACAAGCGTCCGCTGTCAGATTTGATAAGTAAAGATCTCTCTTAAGGGATTCCCTATTTCAAAACTGGCACCAGCCACGTGTCTACCTCCGTGCCAATTCTCGCCACCTGCAATGGCCTTTAAAATGACCGTTCTCACAAACGTGTCGCTCGGGATTCGTTCGCTTAGAAGGAGAAGCGATTTTATTAGCTAATGCCTACGGTTAGTAAAGGGTCAGTGAAAAATCCTTCCAATAAAAATAAAAGCTAAACGTTTCCTCGGCTGACCAGAGGTCAACTTTTGTAACCCAAGAACAAAAAGTCTTGTACAGATGTCCCGGTGCCGGAGAGTGTGGGCTGGTAGTTGCGAAAGAATGATTAGGAATGGTCCAAGCCTGAATGAAAAATAAAAATGAGGAGTTCCAATTTATACATTTTCGGAGTTTGTACAGTTGTTGAATGCGTCAAAAAAAAAAAACCTTACCGATCGGATATCACCTGGATAGCAAAAGGCGTGGAGAAGAAGCTAAAGATTTCTTTCAAACCCCAACCCCTTAGAAAACACCACCCGCACCAACCAACTAACACATTGTCTGCTCTTAGTAATGGCAGATTGTTGAACACCTACAGTGAAAGAAAACAACTTAGGATAGCAAACTTTAACGTGATACGTGGATAAGGAACGGCAGCACACCACGTCCCACTTCACGTACGACCTCATTTTTCTCAATAAACCTCTATTTTTTTCTTTTAGCTAAGAGAATAGAGGTTGTTTATTGGTCAGTATCAAGCAAATACACAAACGGACGACAGTAACACAGGACACAATAAATGTGAGAAAATTGTAACCATATTCCCGCGCTGGAATGTACACAACATATGAATTAACGCCAGAATGGCACGTGTGGAGAACAAGCTGACTTTCAGGCACACTCTCCGAATATATACCTGCACACATACTATATAAATTGGGTCTATTTGGACAGCATTTTCTTTATTTATGCAAGGGTAATTGAAAAACGGTTATCATTTTTCATGTGGTTTAGACCATTTTTTTTTTTTTGGTTTGCGGGTGGATTTAAGAATTGGAATGGCGAAAAATTTGAAAAAGTACAAAAGTATTACAAAGTAATAAAAAAAAAGAAAATTTTAATTAAAGACAAAAAAATATGAGGGCTGAACTGTTATATATCAATTGTCCTCTATGGTAGTGAATGCTAAACAATTTCCTCGCCGATGAAGAGAATACTTGCGGTAACAGAATTGTGGGTCTACTGAAGAATACTGAGATTATATGGTGAATTTCTAAGCGTAACACAAGGCCGAAAGTATGGGACACCCAATGAGGATCCAACTCACTACTCATTCATAATGCTTCTATCGATACAAGCTTGCTAACCATTACATTACGTTAAAGTGCCCAAATGCTGAGAATATATGGACGGCGAAAGTGATAAAAGGGGAAGTTTTTGAGAAAAATGGAAACACAAAAAGGACACACAGAACCAGAAAGAGGCAGTTGAAATGTTAGGGACAGTGTAGTGATAAGTAAAATGACTGCCTAATTATCACAGCTGGGGTATAACCTATATAAATGTCCAAGTATTAAGTGTGGAGCAGCACTTTTGTATGCGAGTGGCAGGGGTAAACGGAAGCTCCAGGTAGCGGGACCTTGTGCCACACAAGCCCTACGGGTAAAAACAGAAACAATCCCACTCACTCTACCAATTTCAAAGCTGATACTCCGACCAGGTATGCAGAACAACTGAGAAAAAAAGTTTAAATACGAGCCAAGTTTCGAAAAAGCAGAGGAATTATATCAGCTGAATGAGGCCTTAAAGGAGAAACGGTATCACTCCAAGAGAAAAATTGGCCCTTCTTCCTCGGCACCGTCTTCACCATCTGCAAAACAGCATTCTACGTCTCCACTCCTAATAGTTAAATCTTTAACCGTGATCCCTGCTAAAATGACCTTCCTCAAGAAGGTTCCCATTTCCAAATCATCCTCAAAAAAATCCAATCCGACCTAACTCCCAATCCATCTTATCCAGACCCCCATCAATTCAGCAAGAATTGGTCATCAAAAAATACGGCAAAGCCATCTCCAGATTCTGCAGAACCAGCTTCAGAAAAGAAAATAACATCCAAACTCATTTTTACACAGGGAAAGACGTGTGCTAAGTGTCCAAAGAACAGGCGGTCCTGCAAATTCAAAGACCGAAAAATCCTCCTATAAAATCAACAATATGGACGTTGAAAATCCCATAACTTTCCCAAAGCTAAAAGATCGTTAGATCTGGTCAGAGTTCCCAACATATACAGGCAATGATAGAAAAAGCTAATGCCTCTTTCAACTTTTATCCCCCACTAGCTTCTTTTGACAACGGCAATCTCAAACGTTTGCATCAGTTTTGTCCAGGGAGGCTCGCGCTTTTTGTTCATCCCTTCCTGTATAAAGCCTTAAAAATGACGTTCCTCTTGGACATTAGTAGCCTATTTCCTGATAATACCATCAAGACTGAGATGGGCGCAGGTTCAATAGGACAGGCTGTCGGTGTCTTCACTCTGACCACGTTCAATGCAGAAGACCAACCATATTGGTTTTATAATGGCACTTAGTGGTTAGTTAATGTGAATGGACGAGTAGGGGTGGCTCATCTACAGAAGAGCGTTCTAGATACCTCGACCGAGTCTTAATCAGAAGAGTTGATGTAGGGCTCTAAGTATGTCCAAGTTTCCATTATATAGTTTACTAGCCTCATAGGTTCGTCCGGGTTCGTGAAAATGTAGATAAGCCTAAGGTTATGGCTTGCTACTGAAAATTGAACTCATCATTATTTGATGAGCAAGATTTCCAAGACCAGCTGCTACACCGGGAACTGACGGGCGCTGTCGTTGATAATATGTGGTGGGATAATTTAAAAATTCCAAATTAAGTCGTTTGCTGCTGATTATAGACGTTGGCTTAATCTAGATAGATTAACAGCGCAAACGGCATGTGAGCAAGTTGATCAGGCGATTAAATCCCGTAATAGTGGGGACGTAGCTCTAGCTAGGGCAGAGTTGGCCTCCTTGCTTATCAAAAGCTCTGGTAGTTAGGGCTAGGTTAAAAAGAATATATTCCGAAGCAACGAATATGGCCGCTGAATTGCGTGCAGAGGAAGTTAGGAATGCATCTCGTAAATATATCGCGTGCGTCCCATTGCCGTATGATCGGACCGTAACTACAAACGTGGGCATATGTGAGACTTTTCGGGATTACTTTCTGAGTCTGTTCACCAGGGAGCCTTGTCTGAGCATTGCTCATTTCGACGCCTATTTATCCAATATTCCATGCCTCAGTGCAGCTGAAGCGGCTAAGTGCGAGGGTCCCATCACAGAGTCGCAAATCTGGGAAATGCTGAAGCAGGTTGCCGGGACAAATCTCCGGGATTAAATGGCCTACCCTACTAGCTGTACATTTTTCTTCCTTTGCTGGCACTGATTTTCAATAACTGGTTGAAGCAGGAGTATATACCTCAACGTTTCACCAGATGGAATGGGGAAAAATGATGGTCTTCTGTATTAATATTAAACTTAGCTAACCACGATCACTGACCGAAACATACCACAATATTCCTTACACCAAAACAATGCATTCTTACTACACACACCATAATACCTCAATGTCTTTGATATGTCCTGTGAGTATCAAATTCTCCAAACCCTCATTATTCATTGTGTGTCCCAGAAATTTCAGCTGCCACTTTTTGATTTTGGGCATAATTGTCCTTTTTTGTTTCGATTTTCCCTGAAATTTCTTTGTTGCTTTCAGTCACTGCCCATGGTTTTCTCAGCATCCTTCTGTAGAACCATATTTTGATTGTTCAGCATTCACTGCCATATGAGAGGATTGATATTACATAGCCATTCAAAACTCTTTCCTTTGTTTCTAAAGAAATGTTCCTGTTTCATAGTACTTTGCTTAACTTTTGGTAGACATCTCTTGTTATTCCAGTGCCCGTCCGTTTTTCAGTGTCAAATTTTCGCTCCTCTGTTAAAATAATCCCCTCTATATTTAAACTTATGTATTTGTTTGATGTTGACATCTTCGGGTTTTTCTTTTGCTGAAAACCATACATTCTGCCTTCTTACAGTTAGTCCTTACTTCTGGCTTTCTCCATTGTGGAGGCGATCCTGTAGTTTTCCTTCAACAGTGTCATCTACGTATCCTAGAGAGTTTATGTTTACTTCGCGCTAAAGTTCCTTGAAACAGTAAGGAATCAATCTCTTCTTTTAATCTTCCACATTTAGGTAAATAGGATGGCAAACTGGGCAATCCAATCTTGGTTGTCAACCAATCTAAAAAAGGAAAAAGCTTATGGAAGCAAAAAAAAACAAACTTATCACGCACATGTTTATATTTAACATTTTATTGTCATTTGTTACAACACTAAGTTGTTTGAGGACCTGAGATGAAGTATCTTATTATAAGTCTGCTTGGTTCTCCGTTAGTTAATAAGTTATGAAGCAGATACATTATGCCCTGTTATTAACTCAGATAATGGACCATACCGTTCGTTTTGATTGCGAGGAAAGACGATAGAATATATATATATATATATATATATATATATATATATATATATATATATATATATATATGAATATATTGAAAACAAAGTAACTATTAACAACAAACAAAATGTCCTTAGCAACTAGAAGAATTTAGAAAACGCTATTGTATTCATATTTTTATTCATATTTGAAAGTACTTGACGTAATTTTCAGTTGACAATATAAATACAATAGCGTTTTCTAAATCGTGTAAAAGCAAAATTGGTCAATTACTAGATTAAGTTCTGAAACGTTGTATCTTAGATACAATTAAAGATATCTTACTGGAATTCTCCGAGGTTTTTATAATACTATTGAACTCTATTTTAGACAATAAGAATGTATAATTACTCTCCAAGCTTAACAGACGTATTGTGATAAAATCGATCATAAACGAAAATGACATGTTCATTATTAATTAATCATAGCTAAGGATCGGATGTTCATGAAGGATTGAAATAAAGTTAACACACACACACACACACATATACATATATATATATATATATATATATATATATATATATATATATATATATGAAAATTCTCCGATTTAACCAGTAGAAGACAATATTTATGAATAAAAAATGACAATAGGAAAACTGGTAATTGCTGACGCGTTTCGTCTAATGTGGACTTTATCAAACCAAAATAATTTCATTTTCGTATTTTGCTTTGAAAAAGTCCACATTGAACGAAACGCGTCAGCAATTACCAGTTTTCCTATTGTCATTTTTATTCATAAATATATATATATATATAATTTCAGAATCATTTTCCAACTTAGTCATGATGATCTTCGTCATCTCTGACCATCTAACTTTCTATCCTGGAATAACAAGTTGCCTCACACGTTTCACATACGATTTCCAGTCTTTTTTCACTGATGTTTGGACTTTCATAGGTGAAACTCCTCTCTCACGTGCCAAAGGTTTTATGGATTGAGTTGGATCTTTTCTAGTTGATTTCTTTAGCTCTAAGTTGAAATGAAGATCCTTCTTCCTGTTACGACCTCCTCTCTATTTTTAAACTTATTCGCCGTTCCCTTGATGGTTCTTGAATGAATTTGATGATGAAAACCAGAGTATGGATGTTGGTACCATTACTGGAGGCTTAAATGATCTTTTTCCTCCCACCATTTCTCAGTTGAAGTGGGTCTGACGCAGAACAATTTTAACCTGCTCTCTTTTTAGTCGAATAGCTCAAAGGGTTTTTTAGTGATTCCCACAAAAAATGGTGTCGGGGTGGCTAAGCGTCTTATCTGAAAACCTAGAAAAAAGAAACTCAGTTAGTTAAGTGGGTTTTTTTTTTATATTAAACATATTATGAGATGGACAATTATTCTGTTACACGATTTGGACAATTTTGCTGTTACACCCAGTACATATATCAAGACTGTTTGCTTTTAGTGAGAAAAAAGCATACAATAAAAAAAAGAAACAAGGAAAGTGGAACTGATAACTCTCTCGCGCGTTTAGCGTCTGCTTTATGGAAATAGAAAACCCTGTCAATTTTTATTCTGTTCACTTGTACCCACTTAGTTAAATAATGATTTATAGTTATTACAATATTTTGCTAAAGTTCTTTTAAATTTTTAACGATATAATCGTAAGAATTCCACGGTCATTTTATAGTCGTAATAGCTTATTCAGTTATTAGCTTAAGAATTAGATTCATTAGAAAATTCAAATTTACAAATACTGTTAGATTTCCTTATTGTCTACGTATTAGCGAGTATGAATTTTAACATATTTTGGACGATACAGTTTTCAGCCTTTCAATTAAACAGTCAGAACTTGAAAGAAAAAAACATAACAGAATATATCAGTCAGTTATGTACCATGCGTGATACACGCTTAGACGATTATGTATCTTTCGATACATAACTGACGAAGCAGGTAGGTTGCCATTTCTTTCTGCGGTAGACCAGTTGCCATCCAAGGCTATAGAACTCGGTCTGTCCTGCTATTTAGAAGAGGATTCGTATCTTTCCACGTAAGTGAATGTAATGGATTCGACCGGAATTCGAACTCCGAGCCGCTATCCATTACTCCACCGTGCTAGAATATATAAATATGTGAATATTTGAAATAACTAAAAATATGATTAAATCGAAATTTCAAACTCAATATTCGTAACTCAATCCCCGAATTCTATCAAATAAAGAAATCGACATTATAGACAATGGCTTCTACTGTGTCGCTTGTACTAACTCGAGGAGAACATTAAACATAAAAATAATAAAAGAAAAAAAAAGAAATGAATCCTATTAGTACGTTGACATAAGACTAGGGTTGGGCAAATTTCGTCCCCAAGGGAGAGTCAACCAAAAGAGCTTTGCTCTCAGCGGGAAAGGTTGAACGACTTGGGATCCTTGCTTTAGGATCGTTCACATAGAAACAGATTTCACCGGCTGAGGAGAGAAAGGATCAAAACCTTTTGCCACAAATGTATTTGTGTGCTAGTGCGCACGCGCTCCGACGTGTGTATGTACTTTTCCACGGTACCTGCTACCAACGTATACAGGAGAAAAAGTTAAGCGTGGGAAGCGATATGAATGACCTCTTAGAAATATTTAAATAATAGCAATCGGTGCTATTATTTTGTTTACTTCTGTGCGGTACAATTTTCTACCTAGCATCTAGGCGCAGTTACGCTTTCTGACCGGTAAACCTACATATCTTATATATATTATTCTGCGTGTTAGTTTGCACGACCATTATGTTTTTCTTGAGTATATCTGCCGAATCTCTGGTACTTCTTATGTGGAATCAGTTAAGCTTACTAAACAATAAACTTACATTATATTAAGCAGGAAGAAAATAGGTAAAATGAAAGAGAGGATTCCGAGGTAAAAGACGCCGTAAATAGCGAATGCGAGAGAGCAAGAAAAAAGTCAAATGAAAGTTAAAATTATACGAGTAAATATAGGCTGACCCAAAAACACGGGAACTTTTTAACAATCCAATAAAACCAAGAGTAATGGAAGAAAAATATTTTATTCATAGTAATTGAAACCTTAAAACATGCCATTTAAGAAACAATGATGGAATTTTCATTTTTTTTAAATTAAGTTTTGTAGATGGCGTCCTCCTGTACGAATGTATTCTTGAAATCTGCTGTTGAGATTCCTCATTTACTGCTGCAACATCTCAGCTGGGATACTGTGAATTTCATTTTAAATTCTAAATGGCGAAATGTTTACTTGCTCAAGGTCACTGTCTCGCAGTGTTGCCACTTGCTCATGTCTGGCAATATGTACTTAAAAAATTCCAGTTTTTTGGGGTCACCCTGTATTATGTTACTTTAAGTGTGACTAATGTTTGTTTTTTTTTGGTTTTTGTGTGTGTGTGTGTGTGTGTGTGTGTGTGTGTGTGTGTGTGTGTGTGATCATTTCATTCCAAGCAAGGCGATAATGCCACTAATACGCAAGGGATTACTGGAAGTGGAAAAGAATGAGATTACTTTAGTAAGAAGAAAGGACAATAAATGAACGGGATTCAGGAACAGACTGACGTTGTTTTTAAATTTTTAAATATTGTAGGTGGAAAGGAAGAAAAAAATAAGGAATTCCACAGGTGAAAAGGGCGAGAAAAGAAACTATTACAACAGTACTTACGATTACATCTAGTTATTTCAGAAGTAAAACGATAAGATCTAGTAGCCAATCTATTAATTCACTTAAATTCACGAGATCGAAGTACCAAGCAAGAGATCTCATTAGAACAATTACCAAGAAAATATAGAAAAGACAGAGGGAAGTCACAAAAAGTCAGTGAGAAAGTGACTGAAGTCGAGATGCCATATCAGGACCTGTTACATTACAGACATTTCTTTGGATTTTGTCGAAAATCTTGTGATATATTATCGGAGTAACGGAGCATATATGACAGTAATATTCAATGAATGGACATAGAAAGATTTATAAATGTGGAAGATGGATTACGAATTATCGTTGTGGAGTTTACTGAGTTTATTTCATTTTTCTAAGATATTTCTGACAAATATGTTATAACTGCGGAATTATGAAAAAAAAAATGAAATTTTTAACTTTAATATAGTTATAAAATAGTCTAATAAAATAGTATTGCATCTAGAATAATTTCAAATTTGGAATATGTTTTGCCTATCTGCTTACAGACTCATAAATATATTTGGTAATAATTCAATGAAAATTCAAATTTGAATAATTTATGACTTTAGCCTCGATCTTTGGAATATGTTTTTGCCTATCTGCTTTTTGTAGAGCATAAATATATTTGGTAATAATTCAATGAAAATGAAATTTTTTAACTTTAATATAGTTATAATATACTGCATCTGAATAATTTAGTATTGTCGCTTCTTAACAGACTCTAGCATAATCGAAAATTCAAATTTGGAATATGTTTTGCCTATCTGCTTATGGTTTCTTTTGTAGAGCATAAATATATTTGGTAATAATTCAATGAAAATGAATTTTTTAACTTTAATATAGTTATAAAATACTGCATCTGAATAATTTAGTATTGTCGCTTCTTAACAGACTCTAGCATAATCGAAAATTCAAATTTGGAATATGTTTTGCCTATCTGCTTATGGTTTCTTTTGTAGAGCATAAATATATTTGGTAATAATTCAATGAAAATGAAATGAAATTTTTAACTTTAATATAGTTATAAAATACTGCATCTGAATAATTTAGTATTGTCGCTTCTTAACAGACTCTAGCATAATCGAAAATTCAAATTTGGAATATGTTTTGCCTATCTGCTTATGGTTTCTTTTGTAGAGCATAAATATATTTGGTAATAATTCAATGAAAATGAATTTTTTAACTTTAATATAGTTATAATATACTGCATCTGAATAATTTAGTATTGTCGCTTCTTAACAGACTCTAGCATAATCGAAAATTCAAATTTGGAATATGTTTTGCCTATCTGCTTATGGTTTCTTTTATAGAGCATAAATATATTTGGTTTTCAATGAAAATTTTATAATATAGTTATAATATACTGCATCTGAATAATTTAGTATTGTCATAAATAATCGAAAATATTTGGAATATGTTTTGCCTATTCAATGAAAATAAAATGAAAATTCAATTAACTTTAATATAGTTATAAAATACTGCATCTGAATAATTTAGTATTGTCGCTTCTTAACAGACTCTAGCATAATCGAAAATTCAAATTTGGAATATGTTTTGCCTATCTGCTTATGGTTTCTTTTGTATAATTTAATATAGTTATAAAATACTGCATCTGAATAATTTAGTATTGTCAAATTTAATCGAAAATTCAAATTTGTTTTTTGCCTATCTGCTTATGGTTTCTTTTTTAGTAGAGCATAAATATATTTGGTAATAATTCAATGAAAATGAATTTTTTAACTTTAATATAGTTATAAAATACTGCATCTGAATAATTTAGTATTGTCGCTTCTTAACAGACTCTAGCATAATCGAAAATTCAAATTTGGAATATGTTTTGCCTATCTGCTTATGGTTTCTTTTGTAGAGCATAAATATATTTGGTAATAATTCAATGAAAATGAAATATTTTTAACTTCTAATATAGTTATAAAATAATCTTTGGAATATGTTTTGCCTATCTGCATCTTTTGAATAATTTAGTATTGTCGCTTTTAACTTTTAACAGACTTATCTGAATAATTTAGTATTGACACTGATCAGAGATGAGTAGTGTGTTCGTGAAACTTTGAAATCGGTCGAAAGATAATTCAATTTAACATTTATTAATTTATTGACACTCGCTCTCTCTTCCTCTCTCTTTCTAATAATTATGAACTTAATAATGTATATGTGTATGGGATGTATGTATGTATGTATGAAAGCAATTATGAATTAAGCATTCAGAAAACTTGAAAAGAGAGTATGGTCTGATCATAATATTTCCTTAAGCACAAAGATCGGCATCTAGGAAACAGTAGTCCTAACCATCCTTTTATATTCCTCTAAAGCGTAGACGACCTATCGAAGGCATGTTAAGGTCTTGGCCGTTTTCACCAGTAGTGTCTGAGACAAATCTTGGTCATCAATGAACAGTCTTGTATACGAGACACAAAAGTCCTTCAGCTCGCAAATATAGCCAGCAGGGAGAAACTACTTCTCTGTAATCAAATGCGCTGGACATGGCATTTGATACGTATGGATGATTGTAGATTACCCAAAAGACTTTATATGGTGTGCTGGTAGAAGGTAACTGGGCCGCTCATGAACCCCAAAACGTTTCAACGGTGTAGTTAAATGTAACCTAACGACTCTTGGCGTTAATGTTGAAGACTGGAAACTGTTGCTAGAGATAGATCTGGCTAGAGAAGTTTAATTTGGGAACGATGCCACAATTTTGAGCAGAAGAGAATTGAGAATTCCAACAAAAAGCGCGCTATTCGGAAGGGAGAAATAGAATCTGTTCCAGAGCTATTAGGACACCAACACACGGCGGTTGGTTTTGCCAGTCACGTGAAATCACATCAAAGAGGTTAGGGGGCAAACTGCTGTAAATGCAACCCTACCAGAAGGACCTGCAGGTTACTTGTGCGAGTTTTATGACAAGGTTTGTAAGTCTGTTGCAGGACTCAAATATCAGTCCCGAGAGCCACTCAATTGAAACGGTTACTAAATGAGGTGCAGGATATGAACGAAAGCCGAGGAAATAGGGAGTAAACGTTACGAGGATATGGAGGATAAATGATTGAGGTTAGACTTGAAGAGAATAAGTTTTTAATGTTCTGAAAAGCATCAACACAAACATCACATGATTGTACACAGGGACTGGCAAGTTCTCAACGTAGGTTACACAGACAAATTTTATTTTTGCCACTTGTGTAAAAGAGGTTGTAAAAGTGAAGCTGGCCTTAAGAATTACTTATGGGCTCATAGCAGAGCGGTAACTCGGGTAAAAATGATGTCAATAATTAAATTCTGAATGAAAAACACACAAAATAAGCTACCAAGTGAAAGAACAGTCTTCTTCTGCAAAGAAGTGACAATCATCATGAAAATAGCCTTCTATATAAATAAATGCAAATGCCAGTGTGTCAGTGTGTCACACATTTCAACTTGACTCCTAGAGGCCATATCCCAACATATCATACCATTTTGGAATCAGGCTGACCCTCTGAGAAAATTAAAAACACTTAGGTCCAGATCCGGATCTGCAGTCCTGAATCTTTCGATTCTCAAGTTTTCATTACTGCTATTGTTTTCGGCGATATTTTACGCGATTTTTTGCGACGAATTTTTTGTACAACAATTTTCATAGCTTGGAAATAAATTTGGGAATAATTAAAATTAATTGCGAAGTCCAGGAAAGTCACCCATGAAATAAAATGTTATGGGGTCCACCCCTTTTTCATACAAATGAACTCGACCAGTGAGCACTTGGACTGCTGCTGTTAAATACCCAGAGTCAGAGTAGACAGTGAGAGCAGTGATTGTGATTGAGTTGGAAGTAGAGTAATAGTGTGAGGTAACCGCTTGTAGAAGTCACAGTTACAAGCACGTAGACTCTAAGGAAGTCCTACTTCGAGATTATTATATATATATATATATATATATATATATATATATATCTTTTTTCCTTTTACTTTATTTCCTTTCCTCACTATTCCTACAGATCACTTCCGTTTTCTTTAACCATATAAATAGGTCAAGGTTAGGTCCTCCTCCTACCCCAATATAAAAGCTTATTTAAGAGAGATGTAAATTTAACCCTCCCTATACTTTGTATTGTCTCTTTAACCGCCACCTTCACCCTCCTGTTTAATTACAAAAATTACACTACCCATCAATTTCTAATCACATTTTCCTCTCATTTCATTGTTGGAAGTGTTTACCTGATGATCCGAAATCCTTTAAAAGGATTTTGGTGAAATAAATATTGTAATGGTACCTTAAAGTGGTCTGTTTTTCATTAAATTTAATTATATATATATATATATATATATATATATATATATATATATATATATATATATATATTATTAATAACCGCGTTCCTGGATTTACTAACAGTATTACCCATTGTATTATTGTGTAAATACATTTAATTTCTTATATTTAATTCTTGCGTTTGTCATTCATTGGAGACCTAATTTCATTTCGGAATCCACAACATAAAAATAATTGTTTTTACGGAAAGTAAGGATCTACGTGCATCAAATTGTCTTTAAATTAATAGTCAGCAGAAGAATTATCGTTGAAAGCTAAGCTTAAATATTAAGGCAATACTTAAATCCAGTGATCAATTTTGAGTTCTTCTGTGGTTTACTGTTGCCTATTGCATACGGCAGCAGTATGCCTCACAAAAAGAAATCCCCGCTCACAGAGGATCAGATTGTAATCAAAAGAGCCAAGGCTGCAGCGAGGAAAAGAATGACCTGCGCAAATGAAAAACCAGATCAAACGGCAGCCAAGTGATCTTCTAATGCTGACAATTTGAACAGACTTAGGGACTCTCAAACCCCTGAACAAATCGAAAGCCCAACCAAGAGCCCTGCACAGGAGCTAGTTTAAATGCCGGCCGATAGGGCAGCTGTTAAGCTAGTTTGATATAAAATTGAGTTCCTTGTTCTTTTTAGCCACCTGGCGATTTTGTTACTGCTCAGAAATAATTCTGTTACCGCCCACATGAAACTCCAACTCGCGAAAACAGTAAAATACGAGTATCTTTTATATATTCTCCTCTCTCTCTCTCTCTCTTTCTCTTTATATATATATATATATATATATATATATATATATATATATATATAAGTTATGAAGAACTTGGTAATCTGTATGGGTAATCCCAAGGAGGATGAAATCCTGAGAGCTCAATGTAAATCCAGAGCTAGTATTTAAAAGAAAAACAGACCATTTTAAGGTACCATTATAATAATTTATTTCACCAGAGCCCTTTTAAAGCACTCCGGATCATCAGATAGCACTTCCAAAAATGAAATGAAACGAAAAATGAAACTAAAATTGATGGGTAGTGTAAGTTTTTGTAATTTAACAGAGAGTGTAAAAGGAGTAGTGAAAGAGACATGGTAGATTATAGGGAGGGATTAATTTCATATCTCTCTCAAGCATACTTTGTATTGGGGAGGAGGAGTGACCAGACCTTGACCTATTTATATATATATATATATATATATATATATATATATATATATATATATATATTAGTTTGAGTCATAAATAATTTGTTTTTGTTTATTAAAATTATTATTTAAAATATTACAATTGGTTTCAAAAACCGGAAAATAGTTATAAACGAAATAGAAAGAGAGAGGGGGCAGATTAGTGAAAGGTCACAAGGAGTAAGAAAAGTATTTCCTGCTTGGATATGAAGAGATCATGATCGTAAGATTGAAAGGCAAATAGCGGTGAAAATGCGAAAAAATTACTGAGACGTATTAAAGTTGTTTATTCGAAGATAGAACAAAATACATAGAAAATAGCCGATGCATTATAAAATTTATATATTTCTGTATTCCTTTCTTTTTCTGTGTATGAAACTAACCTATGTTAGTGTAACGAATAACGGAAGAGAAAAGAGAGAATGAAAAATACAGACAAATTGGAAAAGATGAGCAGGAACATGATGAGGATGGGTAATCTGAATTTTCAACATGTCTGAAATTGCCACGTGTCTAACAATATACGTCATAATGCTACACTAGGCATGATTCTTATGGCTTTTGATCTTAATTGATTAGACTGTTCTTTTTTGCTAAAGTTCACCTAATAAAAGTCCCGAGAGACACTCAATTTAAACGGTTACTGAATGAGGTGTAGGATATGAACGAAATCCGAGGAAATAGGAAGTAAACATTACGAGGATATAGAGGATAGATAATGATCGAGCCTAAACTTAAAAAGATTTTAGTGTTCTGAAAAGCATCAACACGGAGCTCTATCCTTGAACCCTCTGCTGTTCCTAATTTTCAGCAGTGACCTTCATGATGTCATCAGTTCTTAACTTAGTATCTAATCTGATGGCACAACTATTTACTCCTGTCTTAATAGTAAGTCTGTTCGGTTCGATAAGATCAAATTGGCAGATAATCTCAAAAATGACCTACAATCTGTTGTTAAATGGAGCAAGGAGTGGCTTGTTAATTTGAACGCCTCCAAAACGAAACTGCTCCTCTCTGAGAGATCCTTTTCTGACTTCCATCAGCATGGCTGATGCTAACCTCCAGTAGACTGACTCGTTACTCATTTTCGGGCAAATAAGTGGAAATATTATATTAAATCCATGCTAGGAAATTTGGTTCACTATATCGTGCTAAACAATTTTTATCTCCAGAATCTATTACTTATAAGTCTGACATTCGTCCTTCATTTGAATACTCCTGCTACATCTGGTCTGGTGTTCCTGCTATATATTTAGAGATTCTTAATAAAATCCAAAGAAGAATCTGCAATATTATTGGTCCGGACCTGGCATCTCATCTTCGATCACTTCCCCTCTGCACTAATGTATCTTCCCTGTACCTTTTCGATAAATATTTTTATGGTAATTGTTCTGGCGAACTTTCCTCGATGGTACATAGATTTTATTAATTTAAGCGCAGTACTAAATTTTTGGCATTTTTACAGTTTAAATGTCTAGATGTAACCGTAAGTTCTATGCTAATAGTTTCTTCTCTCGCACTTCTCGCTTGTGGAATTCTCTTCCGGTTTCTTGCTTTCCAGTCAACTTTGATTTTCAAAAATTTTAAATGCAATGTCAATCGTTATCTTTTTTGCTTCTTTAATTTTTGTACTTTTATTGTTCTCTCTCCTTAATAGTTTTTTTTTTTCTCATTCTCTGACACTCTAAGCCTTTGCCTCTTAGTAGCTTTATTGCCTTGAGTGGGGTGAAATGATTAAAAGTCTCTTCCAAAAAGTAGCAGTTCTTGGGAAGGAGTTTTCTGAGTGGAACATCGTTCTTACTAATGTTGGGAATGAGGGCGAGGACGTAAACATCCCATTCAATACCACAGATTTGTTTATCTGTTGCCTGACTTTAACCAGTGAGGCCCGTCCCCTAAAGGCTGATGCTATGTGCATCTCTATGAGTAGGTGCAGTAGGCTAGGATCATGG
The DNA here is from genome assembly GCA_903632075.3 of Acanthosepion pharaonis. NCBI lineage: Eukaryota > Metazoa > Mollusca > Cephalopoda > Sepiida > Sepiidae > Acanthosepion > Acanthosepion pharaonis. Next base: position 1,024,077 of record CAHIKZ030000101.1, on the reverse strand, counting down.
CCGGGTGTCAAGAGAGTTGTTTCTGTTTTAAGTTTGATGGATGAGGTAACCAAGGCGACTTGGGGGTCATATCTAGATCCTTCGGAACATCCTCAACAGGAGACTGTCTGAATTTTAAGAACGGCAACTAATCTTTTAGAGTTTATATGGAAAAGAATCTGGCAATTTCGATAGTATAAGCTATTAAATGACAAATCAGAAGTGGGTGGAAATGTACAATAGATACCACGATCAGAAATAATATTATTTTTTCAAACTTTCTAATATTTATTATAGACTAGCTTAAAATCCGCCCTCTGTGGGGGCTTTTAAGCTAGTTTCAGCTTAGAAAACAGCAATGATAATTTTAAAGAAATAATTTTGAATTCTTCAATTTACTCCAAAACCTCACTTTAACTCTGATTCCGGCCTACTGACCGATTCGGGTCAACATTCCAATTCAGGAACGAAAATTAGTTCTTCAAATCAAAAACTCTGCGGAACTTCAAAACCTCATATATATATATATATATACAACCTCAAAATCTGATATATATATATTTGTGTATTTAGGTAGTAATATATATGTGTGTGCATATATATATATATAAAGAAATAATCATACATAGAATCAATCAGCAATATTTTTTTTTATAAACATATAATATTAGGCAGCATATATTTTATATATAAAGATATTTATATATACGCACACACACACATATATATATATATATATATACACATATATAACAGCTGGCCACTCGTAGTCAATCCCTATTGCAGACGCTTGCTCAGTCACATTTATGTTTGCTCAACACCCACAGAGCCCAGAAAACTGTAGTTTATACTGCAACTATGCTGAGCAGACCTTAGTTCAATATCTGGCAGAGAGCGTGATCACCAATTTGCCCAAGGCAATCACGCTCAAGGCCTCGGTCACGATGATTTGCACAGCTATCGACGGACCCCAAGAGTTCCGTCTACCCAATTTCACTCACAAGGCTTGGTCCAACTCGCGGTATGGTTTTCAGGCTCTTTCCAAAGGCGCCGCACGAGAGCCAGTCCGATAACATCAGGAAATCTCCTTTCTGATAAATCGACCATGGTGAGATTCGAACCCGTGTCTCAGGGTCAGAAAGCGAACGTTTAACCACTCGGCCACGCATATATATACAGATACACACGCATATATATACATATACACACACACACACACACACACACACACACACACACACACACACACACACATATATATATATATTAACATATATATTATTTAATATAAACATAAATATTGTTATATATTTATAAATATAAATACAAATATTATTCTAAATACCTAACACATTCATGTGTTTGAAATGAAAACAGAAGATTTCATGCCCGTAGGACTGGTGAGAAAGCGACTAATTTACGGTCTCAGCCACCATAACACACCCAAACCTGAATTCAGAAATTGTTTACAAACTTCTCGAATAATACAACTCAACCTCACTGGGTGTCATGTTTACCAAGTGAAATACATCAAGCTAATTCTTTCAGCGTTTACGAATGAAACAGTTGTCAGTTCAGGCTACGCAAGAACAGGTGCGATGCTTTCTGATTATCGGCTGCCCCAAAGCGCGTCAAGCACAAAATTTCTCTTGTTATTATATAATTAAAAGACAGCGCCGTTCTTAGACAATAGACATTTTCTATATATATATATATATATATATATATATATATATATATATATATATAGATATATATATATAGAGAGAGAGGGAGAGACAGACAGAGAAGGGGAGAGAGAGAGAGAGATGGAGTGGGTAAGTGAATGACAAAATGGAGAAAACTTCTCTGAGACGTGTTATTTTCAGAGAAAATTAATAAGGATTATATATATATATATATGTGTGTGTGTGTGTGTGTGTGTTTTAAAATAGGATACAGAATGCTGACATATTATTTAAGAAATGGGAAACGTTTTATTGAAAATAGATTTAATTACGCGTTTCGCCATTCTAGGCTTCATCAGATCCAAAATGAAAGAAAGAAATGTGTGTGGGCATTTGTGGGTATGCTTGCATTGGATGAGGATTTGCCTTTGATTCATTTCAGAAAAGGTTATGGGAATTCCTTGCTTTTGAACCATTCTGAAAATAACATGAGGATTTACCTTTTAATTCGATATAAAACTAAATCTGAGAAAATATATTAAAGACTTTCGACATTAACTAAGAATTATGAAGAAAAGATACAGAATAAATATTAACGACTTTTTTTAAAAGTCATTCATTTTCTTTCTTCTTTAATCAAAAGAAACGCCAGCCTAGGGGAAAAGTACGAAGATTCATTATTTAAGCATACACACAAATACACATTTCTTTCATATTTGATTCTAATGAAGCCTAGAATGGCGAAACGCGTAATCAAATCTATTTTCAATGAAACGTTTTCCATTTGTGTATATATATATATATATATATATATATATATATATATATATATATATATATATATATTATACTAATGGTAATACTCAGTTGGTAAAAAAACCTCCAGATAGCACAACTTGCAAGTATTTCAAAACAAATTGGTTCACGAGGAAAAAATTGGGGAAAAAAGAAAGAACAAGAAACATCCGAACAGGGCGAAACAAATCGTCCAGTGCCTTAAGTTTTTAGTCCAAAGAAAAAAAAACCCAAGCGAGTAATAAGCTAAAACGTAGAGTACTCAATACGCTAAGTAGAGCTGGGATAAATAAAATAAGTCCTAAAGAGCCAGGAACAACTTGCCTAGGTTTCACCTAAACGGATCTTCAGATCTAGGTAGGTAGATTGTTGCTAGCTCTTTAAGATTTATTTATATATATATATATATATATATATATATATATATATATATATATATATATATATATATAAAAATGAAAAAAACAGACCACTTTAAAGTACCATTACAATAATTTAATTCACCGAAATCCTTTTGAAGGACTCCGGATCATCAGGTAACACTTCCAACAACGAAATGAAAGGAAAAATGGGATTAGAAATTGATGGGTAGTGTAATTTTTTGTAATTTAACAGGGAGGTGATAATAAATATAGCATACTTTATAACTATGATTCCTCATATATATATATATATATATATATATATATATATATATATATATATATATATATAGTTGAGGAAATAGTTATAAAAGTATATATTTTATTGATGCTCACTATAAGTGACAAAGCGTATGTAAATATAAAAGTGAAACAGAAATTGAAATTCCTTTTCGAGATCAGTTGTCCATTTAATTTTATCAAACCTATTAGACTTACTATTAAGATGGGAATAAATAGTTGTGTTATCAGCACAGATACCCAAGTCTAGAACTAATGACATCAAGGAGGTCGTTGATGAAAATAAGGGACAAAGTAAAATACTCGCATTAATGCAAAACGATCTAGAAGAATAGCAGTGTAAGCCGTTCAAAACAAATTTCATTACGCGATTTGATAGCAAAGATGGAATCAAATCAAAAAATGAGCCTGAAACGCCATAACCCTTCAACTTGTGTCGAAGAACAGCATGCGACACCTTGTCAAACGCCTTCGAGATATATAAACCATAATCATGAATCTATACTGGTAGCAAACTGCCTGCATACGGACAGAAAATGAGTTCAGCAGATGTACAAAAATAGAAAGGGATGTAAGACAAGGATGTGTCTTCTCACCGGATTTATTCAACTTTACAATTCAGAGAGAATCAGACGTCCTACTAGGATACATTATTAGTGGCTACAATCTTTTTACAATATAAGATATGCAGATGACACAGAGATAAGACACAGAAAGGAAACTATAAAACTTTCTACAGAAGGTAGCGAAGGAAAGCGAGAAAAAAAGGATTAAGAATAAAGCACAAGACAGAATGATTTGGTTATCAGCAAAAGGGTGAGCCCAAAATGCAAATTACAGATACAAAGATTATGCAGGTACAGAAATTTAAATATTTGGGAAGTGTTCTAACAGAGGACGGAATCTGCGACATTGAGATCCGAAGACATATTGGGATGGCCAAGGATGCATTCCAAAAGCTTCGTTAGAATCAATGAAAAGGGTAATGAATTGTTACGTGATATCTGCCCTCCTGTATGGCAGCGAATGCTGGACTATTCCCCTCAAAAATAAAGAAGAGATTTGAAGCGACAGAAATGTGGTTCTACAGAAAGATGCTGAGGATAACATTAACGGAACATGTGAGCAACGACGAGGTTTTGGACAGAATGGAAACGAAAGGAAGCTTATACTTAACATCAGGAAGAGACAGTTAAAATTTCTGGTACACATAGTGAGGAAAGAGGGCTTGGAAAATCTGTTACTCACAGGACAGATATGGGGAAAGAGGGACAGAGGAACGCAGCGCGTAACATACTTAATGGCCTTGAGACACATGACGTATGACAGAACAGGTTTAGGGAGAATTAATAAAAAGACAAAACTTATTAAGAGCTATAAGGAGGGAGTGGAAGGCCTTGATCGCCTACGTTCTGAAGGGATACGGCACATAAAATAAGAACTCTAGCGTCGCCATTTTTATCTTTTCTTATCAGAACCCTCTGCAAATAATAACCATCAACATTATCGGCAGTTGACCTAGAGAAGCAAAAATCAATCTGAAGTTGATTAGAGCCTCTAGTACATTGCAGGAACTACAGAAGAGGATTTTCAACAAGATGGAAACCAAAAAACAGCAAGGCATCTACTGTAGAGCTTGGAGAGAACAGGAATCTGTTCAAGAGTTCATTTCGTAAGGATAATTTTATCGAGACCGCATGCTTTGTGGGGATCAAGTTTGGAGATGATATTGGAAAACATGGACGGAGATCTATGCATATCATACAGTAGAAATTCATAAGCCATCATCAGAGTACATAAATTAAACGATACACAGACATAGCAACAATAATAGTCTGTTCTGTTTACGTGGAGAGTTTCCAAGCAACGACAGCTTAGACAGGATTAAAAAAGATGTATCAATATGGTGATTTTCTTTCGTCTTTCAATGATAATGTTATTAAGCTTATCAGATGATATGAAAGGAATTTGCTTAAAATAAATAGACTGCATTCAAATCCACACTTATATCTACTCAATAACCTCGATAATAATTTAAACTATAACTGTTACTGCCCACACAATAACCGCCAGGATAATACAATACACCTTATTCCTCATCATAATTTAATATATATATATATATATATATATATATATATATATATATATATATATATATATATATATATCCTGAGAACTTTTCTAAAGAATTTATGTATTTTTTTTAATCAGACATTTTGACATTTTTCAGTGAAAGATGTTCGAAATAACACACACACAAAACACACACACATACATACATATATATATATATATATATATATATATATATATATATATATATATATATATATATATTGAAAGAAATATGTCTTTCGTCTTTTAGGACTTCATCGGACTAAGTTTATATTGACGTAAATATAAACTCAGACCTAAAAGACGAAACGCGTCTATAAAACATTTTTCCACTTTGTCATACATCTTTCCGCTAAAATTGTTCTTGATATATATATATATATATATATATATATATATATATATATATATATATATATATATATATATATTTCGTTATTCCATATATTGTGCAGTCGTGAAAATTTCTGAATCTGGCCAAGAAATCTTTCCTCGCAAAATACTATGTCCACTCTTTTGGAAGTGGATTGTGTCGAGTCATTTTCAGGACCTTCGCGCACACACACACACACACACACACACACACACACACACACACACACACATATATATATATATATATATATATATATATATATATATATATATATATATATAGTAGATGGCCACTCGTATCCGGGGATACCTGTCTACTGGAGCGACTAGATACTACTAATTGCAGACACCTGCTCAGGCATATTTAATTTTATTCAGCACCCACAGAGCCCAACTGTCGTTTATACTGTAACTATGCTGAGCAAACCTTTGTTACCGTGTCTAGTTGAGAGTACCTTATCTATCGTGATCAACAGTCGGTTCCGTCTACCCAATTTCAAGGTTTGGGTCAACCAGTGGTACGGTTTTCCACAAGTGCCCCATGCTCGGATAGCCTCTCCGACTGATAACATCAAGAAGTTGCTTTCTTGTTCTTGATAAATCGACTCTGGTGAGATTCGAACCCGGGTTTCATAGTCAGAAATCGAACGTGCCCATATATATATATATATATATATATATATATATATATATATATATATATATATATATATATATATATATATATTTGGGAGAGGACTTATTTGGTGTATGAGAAGAGGAGGATGCGCATTTCCTAATTGTAATATTTGTTGGATAAAATGAATGTTAAAAGATCACCGTATATTCGATTCCTGGTTCTTCTGAGTTGGACTTACCAAAGTGTTCTCACAGAGAAACCTACATAATAAATATAAACCGGAAGAAACTAGAGGCACCCCGGAAGACGAAGAGAACGTTTAAAAGAAATTCTAAAAGAGAGAATGTACGTGGTGAGGAAGCGAGAGAAAAGCGAAAAGAAAACCCGTTGAAAGAAAAAAATAAATACATATTTAGAGAGGCCGAAAAGATGGAACCGAAAGCTAGATATGAAGAGACTGGATTATTGGTTGGTTATTTAAAAAATAAGGGAAAATGTCAACGACCGGTGGAAGTACAAAGGCATAAAATTTGTGATATATTAAAATTCTTATTTTGAGGAGATAGAGAGCAAAATAAAAATAAAAATCAAGCTACAATAAAAAAAAAAAAAAAAAAAAAAGAAGAAAAATTGCTTATTCCTTATTTTTTCGGGCAAGTATGATTGGGAAAGAATAAGGGAGTCAATAAGAAGATACAGGCAAATGATGTGAAAAGAGTGATGGCATTAGGTAGTGGATAATATTGTCAACATCTCTGGAATTTCCATTGTTCAAGTTAGTGGGATGAGTGGGGAATGAGAGGATATAGGCAAAAGATGAGAGAAGAGCCAAGCAATGAGATAATGAAGAATATTAATTGTTAACATCTGTGAAATTCCGGTGATTACAGCTAATGGGATAAGGAAGAGAATCAGAAGATACGAAAGGCAAAGCTATGTGATAATGAATAATCTTAGTTGTCAACACGTGTCCAGCTAAGGGTAAAAAGGGAGAGAATCAGAACATACACGCACAGGTTGAGAGCAAAGGCATGCGATAATGGATAACCATAACACCTGTGAAATTGTGGCTTGTTAATAATAATAATAATAATAATAATAATAATAATAATATCCGTGCAAATATTATTTTTATTTTATGTTTATATTTAAGCTTTTATTTTATTTACTTTGTCATGTTTATTTTTACCTTTTTGATATTTGGTAGTAGAATTTGTTTGTTGTTCTAAGCTCTTAGAACTCGTCTGTTTTCTCTGGAAATGGTATCCTGAATATTTTCCTAGTCTTTTTCTCCGGAAGAAGTGAAAAACCATGTAAAATGGCAAGATCAAAAGAGAAATATATATATATATATATATATATATATATATATATATATATATATATCGAGATAGAAAAGGAGAGAAAAGAAAGAAATTTTTTATGTCCGATTTGCTCTGTATAATATAAATCAGCTTTTTTCTCTCCAGTCTCTCCCTCCTCTCTCTCTCTCTCTCTCTCTCTCTCTCTCTCTCTCTCTCTCTCTCATCCCTTCCAAATTTAATGCAACTTGCTACCGTCATGATACATATCTGACCATGTTCAAAGCCCCATAAAAGCTAGCTATATATATATATATATATATATATATATATATATATATATATATATATATATATATATATTATATATATTTGGTGGGGGTTACAACAAATGAAACACAGAAAGTCGGATTTTACGAAATATCCGTTATATTTTCACGTAAGTAGTGGCTGATAACTCTTACTGGCTATCAAGTGACAGCCAAACTTCTCAAATCTCCAACCACCTTTTCCATATTCTGTCTGATTTTAACAAAGCTGCTGCTTTAATAATCCATATTTTCTCTTTGATTTTCCAATTCTTCTCATCATCTTTTTCCAAGGCTCAAAAGGGTCAACCTAGAATTGTTTTCGTTAAATATGATTAGATCAGTGATTAGCGTTGATAATCAGATCAAACTCTTTGAAAGAATCCGATCGAAAGCTAAGCAAGAAACAATGAAAAGATAATCCATCCACTTATATGACAGTGAATGCTAGACAATCTCCCCACGGAGAAGGCGAAAACTAGAGGCAGCAGGAAGGTGTTTCTACAGAAGTCTAGAGCAAATTCCATAGACAGAACAAATAACCCCGAAACCATAAGGGCAACAGACCAGTGACTCTCAACCGCCGTGCCGCGGCACACTATTATGCCGCGGCACACTATTATGCCGCGGCACACTATTATGCCGCGCGATCCTTTTAAATGTGCCGCTAAATATTGTCACATCATACATATATACGTGTGTGTGGAAGTAGTAATGGGACAGCGTTAGTATTTGAATAAATGAATAAATATAAATATAAATGAATAAATATAAAACTTTTTTCAAATAACTCTTTTCACAATTCTTCGATTAAATTATTTTAAATACTTTGTTTTAATATTTTTTCAATTTTCTCAATCCTAAATAACATCAAAAATAAGAGGCGAGAAAGACTATGCTCAAGTGAAGAAGAAATGAGGGTCTGCTTATCGCACCTTCAACTAAACATTAAAGAAATCGCGAAAAAAACACAAGCACAGGTTTCACAAAAAATAAGCTGCATATATAGTTGAATAGAAAAATTGAAATAAAGCAAGTTCCTATTTGTGTGTGTGTGTGTGTGTGTGTGTTTTAATCTATAGTTTAATTTCATCACATTTAAATTTATGCCCTTTAAAAATCTTGCAAAGTGTACCGTGATATTTTCATTTGCTCCTAGTTGTGCCGTTGCCTAAAAAAACGTTGAGAAACATATGCTATAGAGGATGGATAGTGATAATTATTTTGGCCTTTTTCTCCTGAAAACATAATCTTATTTTCTTATTGTTCTTTCTCACTAATGTTTTCTTTTTTCGCATATTCTCTCACATTCAATAACCCTCTGCGTCTTTATTGCTTTATTGCCTTGTTTGGGGTGAAATGATTTTAAAATGCAACAAGGGTGACTTAAAGAAAAAGCAATAGAAAAATACTTATACTCAGAATCAGGAAAAGACAACTGAAATTCCTTAGAGGGACGTCTTGCAAAATGTCATCTTCACGAAGTATATTGAGGGCAAAAGCAAACTACTTATACCACAAGGGATAGGAAGTTGTGAAGGGCCATAATCACCTATGTCCCGAAGGGATACGGCACATAGAAGGAAGAAGAAAAAAACAATCTCGTCAAGAATCCAGCACCCTCCTCAGTATTCTTGTCGATGTTAGTAATATTGTCGTATCAAGGGTTTCATTTCTTCAATGGATTTTTAGTTCTGATCATTTTGAAGAACACTCCGAGAATCCTCCAAATATTCTATATGATTCTTCAGTTATGTGCCATTGCACTTCAGGACATAGGCAGTCATGAATCCCCATAATTTCCTTCTTGTTCTTGGTTTAAATGACTTTGGAAACTTTACCATACGTTTGACTCTCTACTCAGCAATCTACAGACTAGTTAAATAATTTACTCGCAGTTTACCTCTGTTCTGACAGCCACAATTTAGTTAAGTAGTTTACCCACTGTTTACCTCTGTTCTGCCATCCATAGACTAGTTAAGTATTTTATCAACTGTTTACCTCTGTTCTGTCATCCACAGACTATTTAAGTAATTTATGCACTGTTTACTTCTGTTCTGCCATCCATAGTCTAGTTAAGTAGTTTACTCACTGATTACCTCTGTTCTATCACCCACAGTCTAGTTAATTAGTTTATCCACTGTTTACCTCTGTTCTGCCATCCATAGACTAATTAAGTAGTTTAATTGCCGTTTATCCATGTTCACTTACCTTCACTTTGTCCTGTGAGTGTTAAATTCCCCAAGTCCAATTTCTTCATTATTTTCTCTAAAAAATTTAAATTCTTTCTGTTTGTAAGGATCGGTTTCCATATTGTTGCTGTTTTCCTTAAGACTTCGCTGTTGCTCATTAGTTCGGGCCATGGTATTCTTAACATTCAAAGATAGAATCACATCTATGTCGGTTCAAGTCTCTTTTTCATCCGTGTGAAAATTGTCTAACCTTCAATGCCATATGGAAGATTAGATATTGTATAAAAGTTTAGTATTATTATCTTTGTATTTAACACTTTACTATCAGTTAATGCCTAGTTTAGTTTATAGGAGGCATATTTTCACTTTTATAATCACCTCCAGATTTCTGTGCTACATTTTTCGCTCCCAGTAACTACACTACTCAGTTAAATTTCTATATGTTTGATTCTGACATCTCCAACATGTATTTTACAAAACGGTGTGTCTCTTTTGCTGACAACCAGACATTCATTGTCTCTAGTTAATACTTTAATGCTTTCTTCTTGATTTCCTTTATGAGCTTGGTTAAGAGTTTTTTCAGTTTCCTGAGTCTGCCATGTTGTCAAATATGTTTTAAGGTTATTGAATTTTCAGTAATATCTGATGGCTTACATTGTAGATAAAGTTTCAACAAATTTCCTCAGTATTTCACTATTCTTCTCAGTATTGTAACTGATTTTAATAATGAATGATTTTCACTTCTTCGTCTTTTTAATTCTTTTAACCATTTTCTAATGTTCAAATCCATTTGACGCAATCCAATAACTTTTCCATTTAATGTACCGAGGCTCTTCGGGATGTGAAAGATCATAGCTCTCCACCATTTCCTATAACTTATAGATCTAAGCAGTGTTTTTATCCTTACTATTCCTCATAGTTCTTGTTCTGTCATCCATTTACACAAACTCTGTTTCTCTTTAGTCTTTTGCCTTCAGTATGTCAGTTGAGTATTAAATGTTCAAAGATTACTTATCTCATTATGCGTCCTGGAAATTTCAGCTGTCTTATTCTGATTTTAAGTACAGGTTTCCTTCTTGTTCCTTAAAAATTTCCCATTGCATGTTCTGTCCATCGTATTCTCAGCATCCTTCTGTAGAAACATATCACTGTTATCTTCATTTACTGTCAGATAAGATTTCAGAAGTCTTTTCTTTATTTCTAATGAGATTTTCTTGTTTCTTGATACTTTCTTTAGCTCTTGGAAGATCTCTTTCGATATTCCAATGCGTCTTCGAATTTCGGTGTCGCAATTTCCGTCCTTTGTATTAAATTTCTCAGTTAAATTTCTGTACTTGCTTAATTTTGTAGTCTTCAATTCGTAGCTCGCATATCGAGATGTCCCTCTTGTTAACGAACAGCCATTCTGTCTTCCTCGAATAATAATAATAAGAATAATAATAATAATAATAATAATAAGAAGAAGAAGAAGAAGAACAACAACAAGAACAAGAACAAGAACAAGAACAAGAACAAGAACAACAAGAAAAAGTGAAATAGGACTGAATAAAATAACAAAAAGAACCAAAGTAAAAAGAGGAAGGAGTAGAAGAGATACAAACGAAAAAAAGGAAGAGCAAAAGATACAAAAAGAAAGACAAAGAGAAAGAATAAAGGAAAGAAGGAGGAAATAGAAGAAATAGAAAGGAAGAAAGAACACAAAGGAAAAGAAGTAAGGGGGAAAAGAAAGTACACAAAAGGCGAGGAAAGATCAAGAAGTGGAAAATGGGAAAAAAAGAGAAAAGCTAGAAAAATGGAAAATGATGCAAGAAGAAGGAGGAGGAGGAGGAGGAGGAAGAAGAAGAAAACGAGAACCAAAACCGGTGGAAAACAGAAGAAAAAGATGTAAACTGAATTAAAAGAAGAAGAAGAAGAAGAAGAAGAAGAAGAAGAAGAAGAAGAAGAACTATCATCACATAATTATCTTTACATCATACTGATTTCAGAATGGGTGTGTTAGAATCGCATGTGTCAGCCATGTTTGGAGTATGTAAACGAAGGGAAGGCTATCAGCCAGATATTTGGGGTTATAAATCGATTTCATGTGCCACTAAATTATGACATCTTTATGCCACGTATTGACGCTTTTGAATCATGAAAGCAGCGGTAATTAAACCCACAAATACTTTCTTCCTTTTTCCTTTGCCCACTGAAGAAATTTGTCACTCCCCTCCTTATTCGTTTAACCCCATCTTGATGCATATAGACGTGTATGAATACGGCTGTGCTTCGGTCTTCTGTTTGCATTTTCTCCGTATGTATATGTGTGTGCGTTTCCATCATTTTACACATACAGACACACACACACACATGTATATGTGTGTGTGTGCGTATGTGTGTCTTTCTCTCTCGTTGTTTATTTGTTTCTTTCTATTTTGATCTATGCGTCTTTCTCGTCTACACTCTTATGCAATTTCTTTCTCTCTTTCTTTCTATATATGTTTGCGTTCGTGTATCGTTTATTCCCAACGTCTTTCCCCGCTCTCTTTTTATCTATCTATCTATCTATCTATCTATCTATCTATCTATCTATCTATCTATACGCATTCTAGTTTGTTATAAATATTCTCGTTGTTATTTTCTTTCTTTTACACTTTTTCTCTTTATCCCTCCTTCACTCACTCTCTATTTATGTTTGCGTATGAGACCTGGATTCCTTCCCACTTTCGTCCTTTCTTTATTTATTTCTGTCTTCCTTTTCTTTTTTCCTTCTTTTTTCTTTCTTTTCTTTCTTTCTTTCTTTCTTTCTTTTTTCTTCCTTCCTTCATTCCTTTCTTTTTCACTATATCTGTACGTATGTGTATGTTTCTCTCTCTCTCTCTCTCTCTCTCTCTCTCTCTCTCTCTCTCTCTTTCCTGTGTGTGAATACTGAAAAGTTCTCAGCCCAACAAAAGACGGACAAACACATAATTCTAATGTTTGGCCTTTTAGTCAGTTTTGTAACTGAGTGATGTTAAGATATTTTCAGTTTTGCATCTCCTCATATATATATATATATATATGTGTGTGTGTGTGTGTGTGTGTGTGTGTTAAGACATGTCCCATTAAATAATTTAGACAAGTTTCGTTTACTTATTTTTAATATGATCCTCTCATATTCATGGACAAGCTTCTTAGTATGATTATTAAAGAAAGAAAGAAAGTCACTATATTAATGCATATTCATTTATTCCGAGTACTTTCGACATTAACAAAATGTTATTTTCAGGGTGTTGTTTTATCAGAGTCTTTTTTCTAAGACTAATTTGTCGTGTTTATCTGAAAATTATTTTTTTAAGTTTAGCGATTGTCCCTTCACAAATATAATAGCCTCATCAACAGAATATTATGAATAGAATTAATAGAACATTATAAAAAAATATGAAAAACATAAAAATTAACCGAAGTACCTTGTCAGTCGTTTTAATGGCACTTATATGTGTTTATGTGTATAAATATATATATGTGTGTGTGTGTGTGTGTGAGAGAGAGAGAGAGAGAGAGAGAGAGAGTATCAGTATATTTCTACTATGTATCTGCCTGTCTCTATCTATTTGTATCTATATATAAACGTATCCATCTAAGCCTCCACATTTTGTAAAGCACTAAATGTATTGAAATGTATTTCTAATCTTAACACTCAAACTCAAATCCCAGGAAACCAAATAATTCTGTTTTCATTTCAAATCTGTTTCGCGGGAAATGACTGCTTTTCAATTGAGCTGAACCTTTTTCATAAAATCAGCAATCCACTTGAACCACGACACGGTCACTGCGAAAGGAAATTCAAATTTTGAATAAATGTTCTAATACCGTTTAATTTGTTTTTGCAAAGAAAAAGAAACAAATGACTCAGAGAAACAGACTAGGAAATTACGTTGTTTTTAATTAAAAAAAAATAAAAATAAAAATAAACAAACTTTTATTGATGAGATATTCGGAATGGGTGAAAATTGAACTCGAGTCCTTGGACATGATAGCGGTGAAAGTCAGTGAGAAATAAATAGAAACAACATTCTGAAATGAACATGTCAAATGGAAGTATGAATAATCTTCGTGTAGTTTTTATTACCACTTTACCGAGTTAAGCGAATCAAATAATGAGGGTTTTTTTTTTTTATAGTGAACTTCGAGGAATACAGATAGAGTTAAAACAAAGCACCAAAATACACAGTTGTAAATATGTGTGATAACCTCACTGGAAGAAGCCGAAAAACATGATGTATTGAAAAATATATCTAGTTTACTCTTTGCGGCAACAGAAAGAGATAAAAAGAGAGGAGGGTGCTTATTTAAAAAAAAAAACTCTGTTGTCTGAAGTTGTAAGAAAACGCGTAGATTTTTAAGCTTAATCTCAGGCGGATATTATACTGTACTTCATCGTCTCTCCTCACATGTTTTTGTGGCTGGTCTGCCCATTTCAATAGTTCACTTTTCTTTGTCCTGTCACTCTTAATTTAGTCTCCCATTCGTTATTGACTACGGCGAAATAATATTTTTACTTTGACTCATCACTAATAAGAAGTCACAATCAAAAAGCAGTTGTTTTCATTATCTTTCCATCGAATGGATTAAAATAGTTCATGTGGCATTTTGACTGATATAAGATTATTTAGTGTTAGCTTTTGTACTCGTGATTTCGATGTAAGTCCTTACTCGAATTGCCAAAGTTGAAACTTTTAGCGAATTTAAAACATTATTGCTTGTCTTAAACTGGATTGGGCTACATTTTGACTGTGACTTACCCCAATGAAACACGTTTAAATCAATTAGCTTTTCCATTGAACATCCTCTGAGAAAATCCAAGTATCCCATACTATGATTTGTGTATGTATGTCTGTGTACGTGTCTATGCGCGTGCATGCGCGTGTGTATGGGTGTGTGTATGTGTGTGTGTGTGTGTGTGCAAGCGCGTGCATATCCACGTGTGTGTAATGATAAATGTGTGGGCATCTGTTCTTCTCTCTGTGTGTGATATATGTGTTTGTTTATGTTCACGTACGTGTGTGTGTGTATATGCTTGTGTATTTATGTGCATGTGTTTTTGTGTGTGAACTCGTGTGCATGTGTGAGTGTGTGTGTGTGCGCGTGTGTGTTTGCTTATGTTTTCAGTAGTCATCTCTCTGACAAAGACTTAATTGGAAAATTTGTCGTTGTTGTTCCAGACCCAGAACTACTAGTCCATTTTTTTTCTTTTCATCTTTAATTGACAAACCAACACGAATTGGTTCCTTGTCAGAAAGTAATATAATTCTTGACAAATTCAGAAATTAAACAAAATGCTTATCAAGTATTGCCGGCAGTTTCTTCCCAAGCTTTTTCTTTTTAGTTGTGTGGAAAGCTACTATCTTGAATACTTAACTATTTCTCCTTCTAGTTACATGCGCTACCTATTTTTATTGTTGATGTTCAAAGTATTCAAATGATGTGGTTTTTGTCATATGACAAAGCTCCTTGTGATTCTGTAGCGCCAATCAATAGGTAAATGATCGTTTTCCTTCAAATCTACAAGATTCATTCGCTTGAAACCTGTTTTAATCATTAATCTGAGAAAGAAATATGATGTATACTGAACGAGTTGGGCACCATATCAGAGTCGAAATCTGGCAAGGCTATTTAAGAAGAGCTTATATTCGTGGTCTTATGTCTGACAAAGCCTAACCTTGGTAAATCTTGTTGAAAATCAGCTTACACTTACAACTTTCCCTTTTTCTCAAACCTGTTTTCGTCCAGCGTCTAAGGAACTGAACTACGATCTTTGGGTTTATGACTTAAGCCATTTAGCTTTTACCAACCGACAAAACAGTGTGTGCTTCAATTCTATTATAATTCTCACCATTGAAAACCGTACAAGTTAAAAATGAAAACCAATTTGACAACTGGGAATTACATTTCTCTCATAAAATTACTATTCACTTACTCTTCTTTCTTTTCTTAAGTATTTGACGAATCGTTGTTGGTGTTTCGAACTATTTTTAATTGTAATCCCACCCTACAAGGTGGGGCTGATTATGTAAATCGCTTTATTTTCTGTACCTAATGATTTTCGGGAACTTTTTTTCCTATTGAAGTACTTACAATAAGGCCAACGCCCGGCAATAAAAACAAAGATAAAATTCCACTCACAACATTACTCATGCCTCCAATCTACACGAATAGGAAAAAAACACAAATATGGATATAATTATAATTACTTTGTGGAAGCTTTACTATAAACGAAAAGTAAATACATAAGAAGTGTGAGGGTAGCGTAGATGTTATCGACGCGAAAAGTAATATCGGCAAGCCGAGTTCAAATTCGGTTCTAGTCATTCTATATCATTTTCGTACTAATACCTTCGTTAAAAGGCATGAATCCATATCTTCTTCCTACAGCTATAGGTTACATAGCAGAGTAGAGTGGGTCTTCTAACTTTGGGTGGCATTCAGCTTAAGAAGACAACTATGAATTCAAGACCATTAAGAAAATAACTTCTCCAATAAGTCATGATATTTCATAGATACTAAAGAAAAGGAAAGTCATGTTCACCTGCGTTCTGATGAAATTGCGACATTTTTCAAAAAAAAGGTACGTGTTTGTTTTTATGGGATTAATTACTATTAATTTGTTATTGTTCTTTCATCATATTTTTGTTACTTTTTTCATTAAAATGCTTAGTTCGTTTATACATTCTACGAGAGATAAGTACGTGAATAGATAGATAGATAGATAGATAGATAGATAGATAGATAGATAGATAAGAATATGAACTAAGAATAACACGTATAAATATTTGATGAATTAATTCTAGTCGAGTTTTACATATTACATAACTTCGAATTAATTTGAATTCTAGCGCTGGACAAAAATTGTTAGGAAACATTCAAGAAAATCTTGTTTACCATACTAAAACAAAAGGTCTTCATATAATGAAAAATTTTTTTTATATATATATATATATATATATATATATATATATATATATATATATATATATATATAAAATAACTTTTAAGGTATAAAGTGCCCAATATCAGCGATAGAGCATATGTAAATATAAATATAAAAGTGGACATAGAAGTAAACACCAGCGGCGACAGTCTGTTTCATTTTGTCTCATGCTTAAACAAAAGAGGCGTTTAAGCATGAAACAGACGATCGCCGCTGGGTGTTGACTTCAATATATATATATATATATATATATATATATATATATATATATATATATGATTTTATCTTTATTTACATATCACTTGCTTAAGGAATTTTCAAAATGTGTGGCTTTTTCATAATACCGTTGTCGAGAACTGATCTTCTTCACTTTCTAAGAAATTTATTTAAAACCACTTTTGAAAGACTTCAAAATATAGTACTCTTTTACATGTAAGATAATTAATATAAAAATTATATACATATACATATATACATACACACACATATATAAGCAGTTAATTTTTAGTCTTCACGCGCGAACTTGTTTTGGTGCCTGGGTCACACACATAGGCATGATGATTCAAAATCAAGATTTCTGAGTAGACGACACGGGATCACTTCATCTTGTATGCCTGTATTTTTCTTCTCATCCCTGGATTGTCCGTGTCTTTATTAAGGGCCCTGCAGTTAAATTACTGGGCTAGATAATTAGAGGTACAAAACTTAGAGTAATTTCGAAGGAGGCTATCTCATCAGCAGATGTATAAAATAGGGGATACTCTTGGCATTTCATGACTGAGTTCTGGGCTGTGTAGTTGTTTCCAGTGGGGCCTCTCGATGCCATGACAAAGTCTATAGGTACAGCTTTACTTTTTGACATCTTAATCCAGATAGGTTTTATTTTTACACATACTAATGGCGAGTGTCGCTGTTTGCTAAAACAAACAGTAGAATTAAACCTAGTTCTTTCAAAACAAAAGTAGATCCCAAGGCCTACATCTGATACCCCAATATGAGGTATATGTTCCAATTTTTCAGAAGCTGAAATCCGTCTTCAAGAGATCTAACCTGTTTCTGTCTGAGACTGGTCTCAATCAATTTATACCCGTGCAGGAATGCCCAATCCCTGTCTACTCACTTTAAATCACAAAACAAGACCTTCTAAATCATCGTTACCACTTGCTTGGGACCTATATTAGGAGAAAATAGGTTCACCTATCATCCTATTGAGACTCCTCCCCGGTCTTTTAAACAGGAGGAGAGGTTTATCACTTGTTTCCTGTTTAGGAGTGTGTTTCCGGTTCCGTCTAAATTCTACTTCAGCTCTATACCGCTAATACATCCGCCTAAACACTGAAATTTATACTATTATTAGGTTTCCGGTTACTTCTAAAGTCATTCCTTTCTCTTTTACTTCCAATATTCCTTTGCGTCTTAGTGGCTTTATCGCCTTGCTTAGGATGAAATGATTAAAAGAATATATCAAGAAAGGGTTACCGAAAATAAGGAGCTTGATCTCCAATTTATTTGCTTTCACGGGGTTCCTCTTTCATAATACGCACTTCACCTTTGTTATCAATCATCCTCAGGAAGACGGACTTTAGATATTTGATTGCAAAGCTGAGACAACTGTTGTTAGCTTATCTGATCATGCCTCAGCGAGCATATATGCAGTGATTTCAACGTTCACATTGAGGATTGGTTATTCATTTAAAAAAGATGAAGAAGGAAAATCATATAATATCCTCTCCATCGTATACAAGCTGACCCAAATAATGGACGAGCCTACTCACGTTCCCGAAAAGCACCATGCAAATCTAATAGGCTTCTTCCCTGCCTCTTGTCCTGACAAATATTGAACGGCAGTGTCGCTCACCTTGTAATCTTCTTACCACTCATTGATCTGTGTCAAGATTGATGCAACACTCACTTTCATTGCAAAAGCTTCTCTCTCGGTGTTCTTCAAAAGCGGATAGCTCATAACAGCCTTCCCTATTCCTGAATAAATTCTTTCTGGCATAGAGAGTTTTATTCCTCACAAAAAATATAACCAAAAACCGAATAGCCAGCCTTCGTTCACGCCTGAATGTGGTGCTGTCTTATCTCACTATAAATATTACTACCATTTCTATCACCGCGAACGATGTAGCAAATTTCTTACCGCGTTCAGAACTGCCCGTAACCACTGAAAGAAAGCTCATTAAATTGCTAAGATCAGCCAATTTGTTATTGAAAACAAAAGAACCCCAAGATTCTTAACCATTTGAGCCCTGACCACCGCTTTACCGATGTTAGAATAAAATGACTTAATGCCCAGCCTCTAGATGAATGGTGGTTAAACACTTGTAACTATTTTTATATCTACCGTGAAACATTACATCCCAGTTATTTGCGAATTTTGACTCAGAAGCTCAGGCAGAAGGGTTAAAATTGTTCAGAAACGCAGGATTCAAAGAGTTAATAGAGGCAATCCGTTACTGTCTACTATTATAAATGGTCCGTGGCGAAAGAGAAAGTCACCTACCAAGAAAAAGGGGCACGTGTGTTCTGTACGATATGCCGAAGACAAAAAAAAAGCAAAGCAGAAACAAGTCAGTCGCAGGTGTTGCCATAAATGCATCTCGGATATGTTAATATTGTGTGCCTTCTCCCATATGTCAACCAATGAAAAAATTGTTCCATCAATAAAAAAAAAAAAAAAAAAAAAAATAGGTTGGTGTTCTCGAATTCGGAAAAGTCGTTTTGATCTTTTCTAGCTCGTCTGTTGGATTGCGTGGTGATTTCTGACAGTTTACGTGTATTGGGATTTGTGACATATGACCAGCGATTTCGATATATTCTTTCTGCCCCTGGATCTTCGCCGTTGGACTTGCGATTTGTTTAGTACGTTGTGGAAATCGGCTGCCATATCAATTATATTGCATTTTGCAAGGAAAGAAACAAAGTTTAAGGCTTTTTTTTTTTTTTTTTTTTGCTACAGGGTTCTAAAGTCATCTCATCCTCATGGGATAAGGCTAAACTCTTTGCAATGAATTTTATCTTTAACTCTACCTTAGATGATAAGAGTCATTCCCAATTTACCCCCGCCTCACACGAAGAGAAAAACTTTGTGATTTCACTATCATGTCTCGGGAAGTTTTCAAACTCATCAAAAGCTTTGACTCTACGAAGTTTACCGGACTAGATAAAAACCCTGTGGTTGTTCTTAAGAACCTTATTCCAGTGCTATCTCAAATCCTAGCAAAGTTTTTTAACTGCTACCTGAAGGAGACACGTTTTCAAGGTCTATGAATGGCGGCAGGGCTCATTTCCGTTGCCCTGCTGTCATATCAGCCTTCTTAGGGTCATCAGCAAACACTTTGATTTGGATACAACAATAACGCTATTGATCACCCCAACAGAAACAACTTCCTGAGTGACAAACAGTATGGATTTCGCTCCTGTAGATCTACTGCTGATGTGTTATCATTACGTACAGAATTAGTGAAGCGCTCGCTAATAAATTCATCACGAGAGTAATTGTCCCAGATATCTCAAAGGATTTTTGACAAGTTGTGGTATACTACACAAACTCTCCAGCTACGCATATAAAGAAGAGTCTTCGCAATTATTGAGTCCACTCTCTCGCAGGTGTGTCCTGGAATTTTGTTTTAATGGTCAGGTTTCTGAATTCCATGACATCAATGCATGCGTCTACCAGGGCCCTTTTCTACTCTCATTCTGCTTCAAATTAACGCCCTGTCTAGGAATATTGTCAAGTCGTCAGTAAATACCTATGCAAATGGTGTCACAGTTTATAAGTGCATTCCAAAAAATGAAGATGACCAGAAGCTCATCTGTCCCCTAGCACTATGGGGTAAAACAGGCTTGTAACTTTCATTACCGCCAAAACCAACCTAGTAACATTTCATCATCGCCTAGCAGAACCTGAATTAACTCCAGTCCTGATAAACGTTTTCACACTCAATAGGACTCCTTTGAACAGATATTGGGAATCATATTCCCTCCAAACCTCAAGCATAACTCTTATAATCTATGAAAGGTATCAGCACATGGATCGGTTTTAAATAATGCTAGTAAGCGCTTATTTCCTTTGCAATGTTGTCATATCACCCACCAACCATCAGCAAAGTCTTTGAGTTGGATGCAACAATAACGCTACTTTTCACTTCTGAAGGACAAATAGTATAGATTTCGCCCCTGTAGGATCACTGCTGATGTTTTATCATTGTATACAGAATTAATGAAGCGCTCGCTAATAACTTCACTAGACTTATATACGATCCGTCGCTGAATATTCTTGAAATATGGCCGGCTCTTTGTACTGTACCAAGAATCAAATGAAACGAAAAAGAGATTATTGCCGCTATAATTGGATTGAAGCTGCCAAAATCTCACTTTCCAGATTTGATAGAGTTCAAAATTGATTACACTGCCCTGTTAGAGAACACTTATTTTCCATCTGCAGAAAACATCATCAGGAGTCTATCGCTATTTCCTTGGCAAATGTTCAGATGAGCTTCATTCTTTAGTGCCACCAGCTAAAACCTTCTGAAACGTCCACAGGGTTGAATCCCCTTTATTCTCTACATATTCCTTTTAAAAAAAAAAATAGCGTTTTACTTCGAACGCTTCTTTCCAAAAATCGGTACTTTGTGAAATTGACGCCTGCATGGATACTTCCTCGAATACGAAAATCTTAAACCCTTTAAATCTGGGGTTAGTTGTCATCTATTCTCCCTATCTCGTAATCTTTACATGTTATTTTCTCTTCTTATGTCAATCTTATACTCATTCAGTAACGATCGATATTGAGTGACTACTGGTCTTTATATTGGGTGAACTTAAACTAAAATAATAAGATTTGAATTCTCATTAATTATCATTAAAACATGTCGTTGTCGAACAGGAACAGCGACTTCCCTCGAGCTAGGAAAGCTCATCAAAAGACATTCAATTTTAATCATATAACTAAATCCTTTATTAATCGATTTTAGTGAATAGAATATTGTTTTTTTACGCCGCTTAGTAGTAAATGTATAGTTTTAATTAGCCCGAATGAATGAACCAGATTTATTATTAATGGTTGACTTTTAAAAATTATTTCTGTTGCTTTTATTGCGACGTTCTTTGCAGATTAGTTGGAAAGAAAGCTCGAATCTCTTTGGAAGCTAATTCTTTTAATTCTGAAAACTGGTGCTTATCTAACAGTAGCAGAAAAGGAAAACAAAACTACTCATGCCTTTAAGAAAGGCATGCATCCACCATTCACGTCAGGGATTACTCTCTACTGTTGGTATCAAGTAATTCAGTACAATATTGGAGAGACCATTATCCCCTGCCAAGTTAAAACTTCCTTGCTTCGAAAACGCTATAAAGAAACGAACATTTAATGAAGGCGATCTCCTAGGTCAAGGGAGAATTTGATGCTGATTTGCATGTATGTGTATGAATAAAGAATAAAAGGAAAACTAAACTTTACCAATGCGTTTCGTCCTCTGATGGACTTTATCAAGGTAAATGTAAGGATTTTATTTTGCAACATGTATTTATAAACAAAAGTAAAAAAAAAATATAATTAGTTTTTTTTTTTTAATTTTTACATTTATGAGCGCTCAAAAATATTTTTACGGCTAACTGAAAGAAAAGGCAAACTATACAGGATACGAAGTTACGTAATTTAATGCCTAATAAACGAAATTATATTGTTGTTGAATTTTACATTTTCTCATTTGTTTATATATATATATATATATATATATATATATATTAAGGGGTATTTTGCTTTTTAGGCCCCGTGATAAATATCTAATAAAAAATTCGCAAATAGTTATATTTAGGTGTAAATTTACATGCTTAATTCGAAAATAACAAATAAATTTTGATAAAATCTACCGTTTTAGAGTCATCGACAATAAATTTTCGAACTCATTTGCGTCGCGGCAGCCATTAATGGCGTTGTTTGCATATATTTGGTTCGGAATAGTCTTGATTATTGCTTACGTTTTTATTCCTCAGTTGTGCAGCAATTGGGTCAAGTAAGAACAGTAAAAAGGCCATTAACAAGGTAATCTTCCGTGCAAATCTAATCTAAAATGGCCATGTATGTTGATCAGAGAAATAAGTATTTCTTTTAGAAAAGGAGATATTTGAAAAATCCGAGGTGCAAGTTAACATTTTGGCAAGACTCGATAGCGGTACACTCAAGAAATTTTCGTCTAAATTATTTTCTTTTTTAATTAGTATGGTATTCTTTAGATCGATGTGTGTGTATGTATCTGCGTGTGTGTCTGTGCGCGCGGGAGGAAGAGGAGTGGATATCTCTCCGGTAATCCATTTTAAAGGAATTTTTTTTTTTCGTTTAAATCTTCCATGTCTTCACGTGTTTTGAACAAAACAAGGAAATTAAGGTCAAAATTAAAATAAAAAAAGTCATTTTCCTCCTGAGATTTCTCAGAAAAAAAGCATTTTAACAAAGGATTTCACTGTTGAAATCCCGCTAATGGAATAAAGCATGAAAATAGGCTTTTATAAATGTATTTATTTATATTACATAATTTAGAAAACTAATAATGTCAAGATACGATTGATTTAATGATTCGTTTAAGGTGTATTTTATTTTTGTGTTGTGTTGAATACTAGAAGCGTTTATTCCGAGCCTTCGCATGTTGAGCACAACTGGAATTCGAGTGACTGTCTTTTTTAAAAATCAACGCTCCATTTCCACTGTTGAATGTAGTGAGTTTGATAGTATTTATATATAGAGAGAGAGAATTTATGACTTGGTTTGGAATCACAGGATATTTGAGACAATCTTCCACATATGTTGCTGCATCTCAGACTGTTAATGAAGCTTATATATATATATATATATATATATATATATATATATATATATATATATATATATATATATATCGACTGCATGAAAGGGTGTGACAGTCTGGCGAAGCAACCTCTTTTCTTTTGCTCCTTATTTTTATTATAGACGGAAAGTGATGTGATAGATCTTGTGCGTCATTGCTGCCCTGTTGTTTCTCCATTCCCTCTCATCTTGGTTGAATCCACATATGGGAGCCTTTTTCTAGACGTTTTCATCTCATCAGTTAACCTGCACTTCGCCATCGGTCAGAAGCTAGTCTGCCGAATAAAAGAGTTCATTTAACAACAATAGTTTGCACTCCATATATGCGTTTCTAGCAAAGACTTAACACTTGAATTTAATAGAAATTCTCATGGGAATTTTGCCTGTCATCGAAGGCAAAGCGAGACACCCTTAAGTTGAGCAGTTCCATTGTCTTTGCTTAGAACTTTGATGATTTTTCCATCATCATGGGGAGTTAATAGATATGGTACCACCATCTCAACAAACATATAGTATCAACTATTTAGGAAAAACAGAATATAAGACAATATAATAAATTATAGCTAATTCTTCTTCTTCTTCTTCTTCTTCTTCTTCTTCTTCTTCTTCTTCTTCTTCTTCTTCTCTATGTGTCGTGCCCCCTCAGGACATAGGCGATTATGGCTTGCCACAAATTCCTGTCCATTCTAGCTCTTAATAAATTTTGTCCTTTTGCTATTTCTTCTAAACTCTGACTCAAGCCCGCCAGGTTTAGTTATGCGGTGTTTTCCTCTGTCCTTCTTGTGCCATAGAAATGTCAACTATCTCTTCCTAATGTTATAAGTTTCCTTTTTGGTTTAATTTTCCCTAAAACTTTGACGTTGTTCACATGTTCGGTCCATGGTATCCTCAGCATCCTTCTGTAGAACCACATTTCTATCGCTTCAAGTCTCTTCATCTTTGAGGGGATTGTACCGCATTCCGTGCCATATAGGGGGACAGATATCATGTAATAGTTCAGTACTCTTCTTAATTTCTAACGAAGGTTTTTTTTTTTGTTTCTCAATACTTTGCTTAGATTTTGGAATGCATCTTTCGCTATCCCCACATACCTTTGGTTGTTCGTGTTGCACTTTCCGTCTTCTGTTAGAAAACTTCCGAATTTTTTTTTATTTACTTGTTTGATTTTGTTATCTCCGATTTAAAATCTGCATTTTGGGCTCATCTTTTTGCTAACAACCATGCATTCTGTCTTCCGGCAGTTGATGTTTAATCCGTTGTTCACGCTTTCCTTCACTACTGTTGCAACCTAGGGAAGGTTACTGAATAGAATAATCAGACGAAGGTTAGTAATGGACGATAATACTTAGGACAAGAACAACACATATAAGATTCGACAGCCGCGCGTAGAAGTAGTCAACTACTAGAAGTGAGTCAAGTGAATTCTAGAATGAATCACCAACTGCAGGATATCTACCAACAGCTCCATGCGGCCAGATGTAGCACAAGGCCGTATTTAATGTGGCGTATCTGAGTCCGTAGGCTCGGCCAAAATTTCCCCGTAGACCCCGTATAAAACGGAGTCGGGTAGCTGTTTCCCGAGACGATACTCTGCCCTTCGATATAGCCTCGTCTGGCGGATCCTCTCTACCCGGAGACAGAGAGTTCGACCAGCACACCTGGAGACGAATCTCAAACTGCAGGCCAACATACAGTATTTATTATTGTATTTATGTGAATGGGGACATACCTATTATCGTCCGTAGGTATGCTACAACAACTACCTTCGGTGGGAATTTTTGTACTTTTCTTTCCGTGTCTGCTATAAACACCGTATCATCACACCATATATTATATTGTTAACATTTTGACCGCCAATAATGAATCCTGATAGGATTTCTAATCCTCACAGAATCTCCTTACTGTATAGATTGAATAAGTCGGACGAGAAGACACATCCCAATCTTACGTTCCTTTCTATCTGCTGAGCTCATTTTCTATTCGTATGCAGACGGTCTGCTGCTAGTATAGGCTTTTGATTATACTAATATCCTTCCCGGATATGTCAAAGTTGTTGAGCAGTTTGAACAGGTCTTTGTGGCGTACTTTATCGAACGCCTTTGCGTAACCTATAAAACACAGGTACACGTTCTTCTGCATCTGTATTGCTCTTTCTGATAACACTCTGAGCATAAATATCGCATTCCATGTTTTTGACGAACCCGCACTGTTCTTATCCTATTTTCGGTTTGATTCTACTGCGCCCTTTATTCATACCTAAATATGTCAGCAGTATCACTTCAAAACAGTGTGACCGATCTAGATTTTTTTATAGTAAGGTTCATTCTTTACAAGGTCCAATGGCCACTTGAAGTAGATGGTTACGCTAGGAGACCATTTGTGTGTATAGGTGTGGGAGGTAAGGGTTGACCGGATCCTTGAACAGGTTAAGATTGTAGTGATCGGGGAAATATCTACTTGGGAGTCGATTCAACAGGACAGTAGTTCGCGGAAAGAAGCTGCTCGAGTGGAACATACTTCTCCCCAATGGAATACGAAGGGAATGTGGATGGTTTGTTACTAAGTAATTAGCATGGCGTATTCTTGCCGTGAAGGTTTGACTTAGGAGGACCAGGGAATATATTTCGTCCGAGCACTTTCCGTTGAAGCAGCAATAGAGCAGCAAGAGGTTTGCTACATCGTGCTTGTGGGAGAGACGTTGAAGGGTGGAAAATAATTCGTCGCCCACAGGGGCTCGGAGACACTTTTGTACTCTATCAAGGCTAGAGAGTGAGGTCTGGGCAGCTCCCTCCAAAATATGGCAACAGTAAGCAGACTCCTGTAAAGGTAGAGGATAACAAGAGGAGTCAGGTACTTACTGGAGCGGTAGACAGAGTTGTCCATTTTACCTGCATCCTTAGCAATGGATCGTATATACGAATTCCACTTGAGGTCGAGTGTGAGTATGAGGCCCAACAGTCTTTCAAGGAACGGCGCTTCCCCGAAAGGACCTGCGTTCATCCTGATTGGTAGTAGTTCGGGGTCAGATCGGCGATGATGGAATGTAACCAGCTCGGTCTTCGAGGCATTAGATGTAACCAGCCAGTATTTACCCAATGCGACATGATTCAAAGTTTTTTGTTTTTTTTTTTTGGTTTTTTTTTTTGTCTTTTGTTTTTGTTTTTGTTCTTTATTATTGTAACCTCATGAATCTCAACAAATCTTACACACTCGCTGAAAGAAATCCAAAACTGAAAATAACATCCTTCTCGGGGTATGTCGATAGTGGAAGACGAATATGAAGCCGAGAAATTCATGGATTAATTAAGGATGAAAGTAGAAAAGAGCGAAATCAGCAAATTACGTCTCCTACAGATTACAGAGGAAATACAAAGCCCCGGCACCAGGCACATTAGGCTTAAAAAGCCGATCAGAAATATTTGAAATAATCGTGAAAGCGAGAAAAGTCTAAAAACGACTCATGTTCAAATCATGAAGTGATTAAACCACTACGGGTCAAAACTCTTAAAATTTCTGATGAGGCTATAGGGTAAACTTAGATAATATGGCATATGTGCGTAGTATAGCGGTTATTGGCACGGATAGTACGATTGGTGAGTCAGGTTCGACTCCAATCGGAGCCGTTAGTGAAGGCATGAATCCATCTCTTTTTCCACCCCAGATAAGGATTAATATCAGAAAAGATCGAACGCTTTAGTTTTTGTTGGTAACCAACCTAGGAGAAGGCAATTCTGAATTCAAAATCGATTAAACAGGGACCTCCAACCTATTTGCTACGGAAATCACTCCATCAATACATAACGTGTTCAAGCGGTGGTCCTACACTCCAAAGGGGAGTCCGGGGGGGGGGGCAACCGCGCTTAGTGAGGCTGTGCCCATTTACTTTTCAGGAAATCTATAGGGTTAGCTATAAAAACGACTGCAACAGATCATATTACGCTAATATTCAACACGGTGAGTAATTTCCTGCTGAATTATCGGATTATTATGCTAACCAACGCTCAACGGTAGCGGCTCACCAAATATGGATGAAAGGCAAGAGAAGTTACCAAGTGGTCCTTATCTTATATGATATGGGTTTAAAGGTACTAGTAACAGAAGAATCTCTAACCTCACTACCCTATTTGCATTGATTCGGCATTCCAGAGACATAACCTTTGTAAAAAAAAAACTATCTGGTGATTGGTCAGATTGTATCACGGTATGAATTCATCCCATTCACGAATGCATAAGCCTGAAATGAACACAAGCAACTTCAACTAGAAATTCGAACACTGTTCGTTGATTCTATTTTCGCTAACGAAAATCGTTTCGACATTTCTCAACCCACCCCCACTCCCACAACTTGACATTTTACGGGCAAAAAAGAAGAAAAAGAGACAAAGCCTGTACATTTTCGTCTCAGATCAGCGTTAATCAGTTGGCCAATTGAAGCCGGAAGTTTATGACAGACTCCGATGACGTTGCAGACAATTCGCCGCCAGTATTCGCCATGGTCTGCTGGCCAGGCTGCCGGCCGTGGCACCAAAGATGCTAGACGTTTTGACGTCTTGCAATACGATATTCTCGCGTGCGTTTTCGCTCTCAACCCGTTCCCTTTCGATATGCACCTTTTTTTTTTCTTTTCTTTTTTTTTAAAAGATTCGTTTAGGATTTAATTCTGCTGTGATAAAAATCTATTCAAGAAAGATGAAACGCACCTTAATGTGAGCTCAAAGAATTTAAATGGCCATTTACACACACACACACACACACACACACAGACATAGGGAGAGAGAGAAATACTAAACTTAACTTAGTTTAGCACAAGGCTACATTAATGGAGCACTCAGTGGAGTTTGCTCTTACTACTATAATATAGTTGTGTGAGTCTAGTTTTACAGTGATATTCAGCCTGTACAAGGCCTGGGAGCCACTTGAGGTAGAGGGTTACAGAGTAAGAGGGACAGTTTATGCGGATAGGTTGGCAAGATAACGGTTAACATTAGACTTGAACAGGTTAAGATTGTAGTGACCGTGAAAACATCCTCTTTAGAGTCGGTTCCACAGAGTAGTGGTTCGCGGGAAGAAGCTGTTCGGGTAGAACTTACTTCTCACCAGTGGAATACGGAGAGAATAAGGGTGGTTCACTCCAATGTGCGTAGCACCGAGGGTCAAAGCCGAAAAGGTTAGAACTGATGGCACTAATGTAGTTCGTTTGTTTCTATGGAAGGAGCGATAGAGCAGTGGGAGGCTTGCTACATCTCCTCTGTGAGAGAGGGATTGCAGGGGGGGGAATAATTTGTCACCCACAAGGACGCGGATATGCTTTTAAACTCTATCCTAATTGAAAAGTGAGAACAGGGCGGCTCCTATCCTATGACAGTAGTACTCGATTTTTAAGCTTGATCTGGCTCTTGTAAAGGTAGATAGTATCACGAGGAGTCAGGTACTTGCTGATGCGGTACAAGAAACCGACAATTTTTTTCGGCATCTGTAACCATGGATCGTATGTACGATTTCCACTTGAGGTCTGGGTTGACTTTGAGGTCCAATAGTCACTCAAGACACAGGGCCTCCCCGAGGGAACATCTATTCATCGTAAATGTTCAGGGTCTGATCGGCGATGATGGAATGTAATTAGTTCGATTCTCGAGGCATTGAATCTGATCGGCCAGTTTTTCCCCTACTGAGATATTAGAGCTAGATCGAAGGAGAGATCAGTAGGCAATCTCTGCTCATCACGAGTTTCGGAGGTGAATCCATATATCTTCGTGAGCCAGAGTGCAAACAACAAGGAACAGGGTCACTTAAAAGATGATAGCAGAAAATAAGTCTAAGGGGAAGCAATTTATTTAATAATAAATTTTGTTAGTTCGGATGACTAAGTCGTTTAAATTTGAATTTCAATTCAACTCGAGTTTCCTTAGCTAACTACATAATACATTGTCCATGTTTTATTTAGGAATAAAGTGTCACTGCCAACACTGTAGTTTGAACATAGATCGCCAGTGAGCAAACACATACGATCCCATTTTGAAATAAGTAGATCACGTAATGGCAAATGAAATTTATATATGGGAATTAGCGTGGCGTCTATTTCATCACTATTTTTATTCTATCCTCTACTACTATACGGATCGTTATTCTCTTCAATATACTATTTCACTATATTGATCATTATCTGGATTACTTCGGAAGTGTACTAGTCAAACTCTCTTCCTCCGGGCAGAGAGGATCCCCAGATGGGGTTGTGTCGAAAGGCAGCTACCCAATCCCGTTTTTACGGGGTCTACGGGGAATGTTTGCCCTAGTCTACGGGCTCCAGTACCCCACAATAAACTTGGCCTTGTGCCGCATCCGGCCACGTTGGACGGTTATTGAATATTTCACTCTTTCTACTCTATCCTCTATTACTATTCGGATCACCATTTCTATTCTATCCTCTATTACTATACGGATCGCTATTCTCTTCACTATACTCTATATTTCTTTATACTGATCACTATTTGGATTACTATACGGTGGTTATTTTCCAAGCGAGTACTAACAAGCAAGTAGTATTAGTTCGAGTGTTATTCGAAGGCGTCTGACACCAGTATTGTTCAATGGCGTATTATAGTTGTATCTGCAATTACAAAGTCTCTATACTACAATGAGCATTACGAAAGTGACAATGAGTATTCGTTGACATTACAAAAGTGGCAACGAGTGTTCGTTGACATCACAAAAACATGTTACCAAATATACAAGATACAAGTTTATTTTCGATTGATGCTACTTAAAGGTCTTAGAACGTAAAAACGATTTGAGTGTTGCTAGAAAAGAACAAATTATTTTTTAAAAAATCAATTAAAATCATTTTATTTTTTTACATGGATTTTGTCAAATTATTATCATTTAATCATTCTGGGTGACGTAATGGTTATTGATGCAGAAAGTGGAATCGACAAGACAAGTTCAAATTCTGGCCTAGTCTGTCGCGCTTAAATTCGCATTAATTCCTTTAGGAAAGGTGTGAAATCATATTTTCTTCTGGTCATAGGTCAAATAGCATATTGGGCGCCTAAACATCGTGTAATGGTTAGCAAGCTTATTTCGTTAGAACAATTATGACTGAGTAGTTAGTTTCTCACTGGGTACTCCATATTGTCGGCTTTGTGCCACATCTAAGCTACGCTTAAAATCACCATCGGTTAAATAGCATAGTAGACTGGCATTCTAGTCTTGGATGGCAATTCGGAAGGGCTATTCTGAATTCAAACCGCGGAGAATGGGATAGAATTCCATGCTACTATCTTTACCAAGAATTTATGGCAACTCACAGAGAATAAAGGAAACAATTCTGTGGAAAGCCATGATCGCCTACGTCCTGAAAGTACATAGCAATAAAAAAAAAAATTTTAAATACGTTTTCTTAGGACTATTTTCTTTTATCTTGTACTGTGTGGCAATGTCTATTGAATCGTTCACTTTTGTTGTATTACTACAACAGTTCAATTGTTGTCGTGCCCGTTGAGGTAGGTGAGTCTAGATTATAAGAAAAAACATTTTAAATAGAAAATATATCTCGCCTTTATTTCTTTGTGAGGCAGATCACTTGTTTCAAATACGAGATGGCCGGTGAAATGTACCATAGTGAGGGGCCGGATATATATCTTTCACGCTCCAGGTCATTTGATGCTACTACTGCCGCCATGGTTGTCTCCTGCTGTCTGACCGATTCTCTGCTGGTTTGACTTTCTTGGCTACCAAAATAAACAGTTTTTCCTTTCTTTGTTTTATCACTTCAATTTTCTTTTCTCGTCCCCCGGATTCCCTGGTTTTGGTGTTTCAAAGATTAGTCGTTGGTTCTTAAAACATACCATAACCAATCAGACATATATACATTGAGCGCAATAATCCTGATCGCCTTCAACTAAACAACGAATCAAATTCCTCCCTAATACTGGAATCATCACCATTCTACTATATTCTGTGACACTGGTTTTGGTTTTAATTTGATTTCATAACGTTTCGATCTTAAATCCTCCAGTCTACATCAGGCGTCGTAGAATTTTATTCTAAGAGAACATACGTACTCGCTTTCAAAATTCTACGTTCGGTCAGTACTTATGTATGTGTGTAAATATGGTAATCTACTTATGACCTATGCACTTGCAACGTGTTAAGACCGGACATAAAACAGAGGACATCTCTCAGGTAGATATTTGCAGACACAGGCATAAAACAGATTCGTGTATACGCTTTTTAGTTTGTGCAAACCGGATATGTGCATAAATTTTCTGTTTTTAACTCTCGCGCAAACTGGTCTCGTGTGACTTTAATTCAAAATTAAATAACCCGAGGATTATATGGCTTGAAATTAATCAACCTCATCATTGAATATGCTCTTTTAAAAAAAAGCACTTCGCCTCTAAGAGGTAGACCAATTGTTCAAAGAGTTACTTTTCATTTCTTTTGTATTTAAATATTCCCCATAGAATGCCGTGTAAACTGCCGTGTGCCACTTTAACTCCAGGAGAATATAAGATTTTTTTTTAAAGAAACACTTGTAAATATTCCTATATTTAACATTGCCATGTTTAGAAATTTTTCTAAGGAAAAGAGACGTGCTAAAAAAGTATTAAAGTAAGAACATTATGATAACATTTTTTCTTTTCTTTTGTATGTTGCTTATTATAAACTTATGAGAAAAATAAACTATTTCTAAGTGGTCATATCAGAATGGTGGAAAGCTTTGTTGTTTCAACGATTAGTAGCTGGTTCATAAAACTTGTGTAGGGAAAGCAATAAATAAAATAATAATAAAGTATGAACAAAATAAATACATTTTGCCATTATACTACTAATAAAGAAACTGGAAAGAATTTTGGTCATTTGCGCAGTTTTATGACATCACTTCCGGAAAGAACAAAACCGCACTCTCTTTCCACTTTCCAACACATAGCGTTCGGGCGTGTTTTGCAAAACATCTACCGATGAAGTAAGCACAACCTTTACTTTAGTCGTTCCAAATCAGCGCAAAGCTGACTTGAACTCGCCCATTATAACCATTCTTATTATAATTTGCACTAACTTACTTCTGGACCCGAAAAAGAAAACAGACATACCCAAGAGACATTGAGAACTTTGTTTACCTACAGTTTCTATAAAAAAAAATTAAAAAAAAGAATAAACGGCCCGTAGTAGAAACCAAAGTTTTTGTTGCTTTTTCTTTGTTTATATGTGAATGCGCGCACATACAATACACTAACACACAACCTTAAGTTCCATACTTGCGAATATTAAAATAAAGAAATACTGCAACCCCCGACCCAAATATATTTCTTATTTTTTTCATCCCTGTATTTTGAGCGAAGTTTAACTTTATAGACTTGCTTCATCTTTCAACTTTTATTGCTAATTTATTTTATAAATAGCTGTGAACCATAATAATAAATTTGAAAACCTTAATTAATTGCTTTAACTATCAATTTTCAGCATCCCACAAGGTTTGGGGAAAAATATGAACTTCGAAGGCGTTTATCATTAACAAATGCTTTAAAAAACACGAAGGTTTACCGCTCAGATATTTTTTTATATTTTACTAAGGAACTTTCAAGCAGCTTTATGCTACTTTAAATAAAAAGGAGACATTTGCTGGGTAAACAAAAACTTACTATTTTTATTCATGAAATCTAACTCTTACACTATTTTGAAATCTTTTATATTAGTTAGCTAATCTCCTCTGCCTATGAAATTAGGTATAGTGTCTAATGGAGATTCAAAATTTCTTGCAAATTCTTAGTTGGTGTAGTAGGGTAACAAAAATAAGCTAGTACAGTGAGTCGGTATCTAGCCCCCCCCCCCACGAGGGTTGCATATGGAACAAGGCCGAATTTATCGTGGGTTTCCCGAGCCCGTAGGCTCGGCCAAAAAATGCCCGTATAACCCGTATAAACGGGATCGGGTTGGTCATTTCTCCCCGAACGAGACTCTGCCCTTCGGCGGAGCCTCGTCCGTGTTCCTTTCTGCTCAGAGGCAGAAAGTTCGACCGTAAAGTCGAGAAGCTCGGCTTGATTCTAGTACAGTGAGTCTGTCTAAACCCGTAAATTGAGAGGGTTCGGTATGAAATATTAAATTCCAGGCTTGATAATAAGTGGATATAATTGGTAAAAAAAAAAATTTTAAAATGGAAGTTAACCGTCTCCCCAACTTATTAAGCATGGGAGAGTGATGCAATTTCTAAAGAATTAAAAGGTTCATTGGCCTGCGAACTCGGAAAAAGCTTAATAAAGAAAATGTGCTCCACGGTAGAGTTTGAGCCTGCATGAAGTTTTATAAGAGAAAATTAACAATTAATCCAGCATGCTTGAAACTGCTCGGCCACAGGCAGGCAGGTTTTGATTTACCAATTTTGAGGAATAAATTCTTTCGAAAATAAATGGACATGGAAACAGGAATTC
The DNA here is from genome assembly GCA_903632075.3 of Acanthosepion pharaonis. Lineage (NCBI taxonomy): Eukaryota > Metazoa > Mollusca > Cephalopoda > Sepiida > Sepiidae > Acanthosepion > Acanthosepion pharaonis. Next base: position 989,838 of record CAHIKZ030000101.1, on the reverse strand, counting down.
CTTAAAAAGGTTAAATAGAATCTTAACGTAAACGTAATACACACTGTTTAAAAATAAAAATAGGACGTCTATTTCAACCACGGGTATCCATTAAAAATATTGTTTGAAATTAATAAAAAAGAGTAGCGGAATTCAATCTTAATAACAATAATTTCAATTTGTTACATTTTTATTATATTTTATTCATTGAAATTTTACACCAGTTCGGTCTCGCGGAAGAGTAGACAAACTACGATCTGAAAATGAAGAAATTAACCCTAACAGACTAAGACTCAATTATTACAATATACCGTCTCATATATCACGAGATATTGCAACATTTTATTCTCTAAATGTTCTTATGCTAATAAGTATGAGCAATTCTCTCTTCTTTAAGTGACATGTCCCTTCAGGATGTAGACAGCTGATAGGCAAAAATGTTATTTTAAATATCTATTTAAAAATCTTTGGCATTTTCTGGTTAAATATTGGATAAATTAATAATCTGTTCAAGACAGGAACAAAAGGAAATGAAGACCATATGAAAGTCCATGAAAAATGTTTGCCCGCACCTGATCAGGTAGTTTTCGCTGTGGAACAAGTGAAACACGAACCCACATGTTCCTCAAAATTTCATTTTCTTTGCAAAATTTTGATAATATTCTTGACCGTACCGATGACAGTAGTGCCCATTGTTTTTGGAGCACTTGGAAAAACCACCAATTATTATTATTAAATTCTGCAACATATTTTACCGTATTTGTTGTTTTAACTACTGTTGTTTGTTTTTTTTTCGACTCCAACTATTCCAACATTCCTTGTGCATCTGTTATATTTTTAAATATTGGATCTTGTTCTGAAGAGGCTTCAGCTTTCTCATTCTCATCATATCTAGAGGGTAAAATGACTGAAAAAATGAAGAAATTAACTCGAACAGACTAAGACCCAATTATTACAACATACGGTCTCATATATCATAAGATATTACAACCTTTTCTTTTCCAAATGTTCTTATGATAATGAATATGAACAATTATCTACTCCTTAAGTGACATGTCCCTTCAGGATGTAGAGGCTGATGGCTCAACACAAAGTTCTTTTTTTTTAATATATATAAACATTGCTATGCTATATCTATGACTAATTGAGCCACGACTACAGACAGGAACGCCATCTCTATGCCTTCCGCCTTAGACAAGGGAAAGTAGAGGGCCGCCTACCTGACGAGGTTGTGTGAATGATAGTATAAAGATACTTCTGTCGTGGAAGATAGAAGTTCACGTAGATTTATTGGTTTAATTTCAAGGGCTGGGAGCGAGGGTTTAAGTTTTGTATTATGATGTCATTGACATTTTACTACCAGGATGCTATTTATGGTAACATCTACACACAGACTGACGGTGTAGCGATGGGTTCGCATCTCGGACCTACATTATCTTATTTCAACATGATACATGTAGAAAGCAAATTCTTTCATAATTTTGCCACACCCACAATATATGTTCTTTATATCGATGATATTTACAAACTAGTAAAACACACACACACACATATATATATATATATATATATATATATATATATAGGATGTATCAAAAATACTTTATCAAACTTTGAGTGCGGGTTCCGCACTCTATGACAAGCACAAAAGTATATATAAAGATATGACCGCAAATCCTTCGTTTTTGAGTTATTAAGTTTAAACAAGGTTTACGGTAGATGGCGCTGTGTTTCCATGTAGACTAGGTTACATGTATCATTCGTGTACATTTGTGATTTATCTGTCTTCAACGCTTAACGTGTGTAGTAATGAGGATTTTCGTATCGTGAGATATGATTTTTGCATCCAGCCGCGCGAATGGTAATAGATTTTATTTTAAACAATATTTATTTCGTCTAACGGCCTGCACACTCAAGAGAGTTTATTAAAGAAAATGTGCCATCTGGTTAGATTCTAACCTTTGTCCCCCTTTTCAGGAGAAACCATTGTCTGATCCAGCGTGCTTTAACCTCTCGGCTATTGGTTCGCGTTCTGTAAAGTTTAGCAGCGGTGGGCCTAGTCGGTCATTAGATGGAGGACAGCTAAGAAACACACGGTACTGTAAAGAATAGGGAAGTAAACTTCGATAAAAAAAAACAGAAATCGCATCTTCGAAATGCGGAAGGTGAAAAAGATGAGGGTTTGGCACATGCCAACAGCAAGGAGATACCGGCTCTAAAAATGAAACACTGGCAACCTTTAGCAGAAATTACAAATGCTTATTTTACCAAATTACTTGAAATGCAGCTGAAAAACATCATGATTACGGAATTTAATGTTCATTCAAGACGATTCGACAACAAAGGTATCAGTCAGTTATGTACCATGCGTGATACACACATATGCGATCATGTATCTTTCGATACATGACTGACGAGGCAGATTTTTTCCCGCATTAGGTTGAAATTTCTTTCTGCGGTAAACCAGTTTCCATCCAATGCTATAGAACCCGGTTTGTTCTGCTATTTACCGATAGCTGTGGAGGAGAAGCGGATTCATACCTTTCCCAAGGGTATTAGAACGTAAGTGAATGTAATGGATTCAACCGGAATTCGAACTCGGCTCTCCGATTCCTCAATCCAAACCGCTATTCATTACTCCACCGCGAGGAAATGATATGCAATAAATCACTTATAAACATAATCTCCTTTTTTCATCAATTTACGTTCTTCTTTAATCGTTTCTTCATTAATCTATAAATCAAACGATATACAGTGAAAATTTCAAATCAAATTTCCAATATTCATCGAACTACTTTTGGCTCATATAAAATACTGTTTAATAAATGAATGGGGCGCCTACTCAAATAAAAATACGAAATCTAACATTTAAAGTAATAAAAATTTGTAGGATTATTAATAAAATAATAATAAAATACATTTTGAAATTCTCTTTGTTTACGTTTGGATACGAAAGACAGATATTAAAAACTTCGGGAGTTTTATGTCAGGAAAAATTTCGCTTGAAAGCATGAAATTTGGCCTCATCAGAAAAACTGTTCTCCGTGGTCGGTAAGGCGTACCTGTCTAAGCGGCAGCTCCTTCTGTCCTAAGAGACGTAGGTTCGATTTCTGTCGGAAAGCGCATATTTTTCTTTAATATGATTTCTCAAACATTCAAGCCTGTAAACAAAAATAAATAAATATAATGTTTAATAAATAAACTGAGCCTCTATTTAAATACGAGTATTCGCTAAAAATAACGTTTAAAGCGATAAATATATATATTATGAGTTTATTTTGAAACCGACATTTTAACTACTTCAAATGTTATTATAGTGGATACTACTATTTGAAATGGACATCCCATTTTTGTTTTTATTATATTTTTCTTCGAAATTAAATCCATTAATTCTTTAGAAATTGCTTTGCTTACGTTTAGGATAGAAAACTGGGCAGATATGGGCTATCGAGAAAAAAAAATCGGAACGAGGAAATTTACTTTCCGTCAAAAGGAAAAATAGAGCCTTCTGACGTTCTTCGTCGCCGAGCGATAAAACATGCAGGATCAAAAGGTTTCTCCTACAAACGGGAACGCAGGTTCGATCCCCGCATTAGAGAATCATTTTCCTTAAGATTTATCGAATGCACAGGTTGATAGATGTAATATACACAGTTAAAAATTAAAAAAATAGGGCGTTTATTTCAAATATGAGTACCCACTATAATAATATTTGAAGTAATATATATCGATGAATAATAAACTATATATATATATATATATATATATATATATATATATAGGATGTCCTCGAATTACGCCGGATGTCCGTTCCTAGGACGTGATGTAACCTGACTTTCGACGTAGATTGGAACTCACCTACAAAATCACCCACAAGTCTGCCTTACGCTAGGGAGCCATAATGAAGGGCAAAAAGTTTCTAAAAAAAACACACAAACGAGAGACAGAGAATGTAACACAATCAAATATGGCGTACAGAAAAACCGATACCTAAGTTTTAAAACAAATATTTAAAAATAATTTTTTCTTAAATCTTTTAATTTAGTTTTAATATCAAACTAATAGAATAAATTTAACATTTCCAATATGCAAAATATTCTGCTGTATTTCAAATAAAATTCAAATTGATTGGAATTATTTTTTTTAATCACAACAAATGGCTGATTTTAGCCACATTTACGAATCTCTCAGCAGAACATAATTCACTTTATTAAAAAAATCTGTCAAAAATAAAATATGCTTTGTTTGAGGAAGACTAGCCGATTTAAAAGTTAATTAATTTTATTTTTAACACGGAGGTGGAGGGTGTTTTTATGAGGTGTTGACAATCTGGGCAGACTTTCATTTGGAAATTTTTTTTACGAAGAGATATCTATAAAAATTACTTGATGAATATAACGTGAGTGACTTTCTCATATATTTTTCTTAACTAGCCAGCAATCTTAACAATTTAAGAAAATATTCCAAGTAATTTAATATTTTATTAAATTTTAGGTACTTTGGCTTTAAATTTACTATACTTATTGACCTTATTTTCTGATAATATCGTGTTCAGTATTTAGAAAAATTCGGCACGTTTATACATACACAAAAAATTCAAAACTCTTTAAAAAATACTGGGGAGCACTAAGTTTTTCCATTTATGATTAATACATACAGTTTTTACTTCATAACAATATCACCTAATCGGTACAAATTAATACAGAGTTTTAAAAGATATAAAATTTTATAAATTATTTTGACTTATTTTTTTTTTAAATAAAAACATTTCTTGCAAAACTTTATTATTAATCTTAAAACGATAGTGTCCACAATATATTTTAATCTGAAGAACAATTAGAAATATTTCTAATAATGTCTTAGTTTCATTACTTTCTTTATTTTACAATTCAGAGCATATTTTCTATAACTGGAGTCCTTTTTTACAAAATATTGACGATTTCTATTCCCCAAGAACGTATGTTTATAATTAACAAAAATATTAAGGCCTAAAAAATCAATTTCTCAAAATTTCATTTTTTTATTTACGTTTCAGAACATATTTTCTGTAATTAGGTATCCTGTTCGAGCAAAAAAATTTGATGAATTAAATTCTCCTTGGCGTTGTCTTTATATTAGTGTCCTCCATTAGGTCACGTAAAAAAGCAGCATATCACGATTAAAAAAGGCTCAAATCAACAAAAACAAAGTTTTGTCTTAATATGTTGTTATTAATTGAAAGCTAAAGCATTAAATTTATTACTTACAGCAAGTAACATATTCTGATGTCTTTCAGATAGAAATTATATAGATTGGAATGTCAAATATATGCTCGATTTTTGTTTAATTTTCTTAAAAGCGGCCATTTTCTTAAATTTTAAGAAATTTGTAAACAAACAAAATTTTGATTTTAAACTTCTTCCTAAAATAAATTTATATATTTTTGAAACGTTTTTTGAGTAAAATTAGAAAATTTAAAGTTGAATTAATCTGATATGAAACAAACAGTACTTACATATAGCATAAAAATGTATATCATTTCTTAACGATGTGTCTGAATTTATCAAAGAAATCGATTGTGACGAGGTGATGACAGATTACTATGGATGATCAAAATTGACAATTTTTGCAAAGTAAATGAACGCGGTTTTTCGTTGTTTTATATAAAAGTGTTTTATTAATTAGATAATTGTTTAAAATTTTTTAAGTATTATGTCATGTATACATTTCCATACGTAGAAATTATGAACGTTTTTTCAATAAAAATTTTTTTTTAATTATTTTTAAAATATTTTGGGTCAAACTACTGTTATGTGCTTTTCAAATTTCGATTCGTAAATTTACTTTTTCTTTAATGTTATCATTGCATTACGTGTGTGAAGGCAATAAAGAATTTTAAACGATTTTTGAAGTATTAAGAAGTCGATGAAAAAAATTTTAAAAATGAGAAAAAAATTTGTAAAAAATACATTATTCATCGAAAAAAAATTATTTCTTCACAAAATAATGTCCTTAGTATAACGTATTTACAAAAGTAGGTGAAAGCTTTTCTAATAAATTAATGTCATACATTTTTACATTTTCTTTTTTATAATTTAAAGCAGATTTTCTATGAAACCGGGTACTGTTTTACAAAAAAAAACTGTTGATTTACTTTCTACAAAGAGTCCTGTTTATAACTAATAAAACAAATCCCGCGCGTGAAGATTTAATTTCTCGAAATTTCATGAAAATATGTAAGTGGGTGGAAACATGTTAAAAAAATCTCTTTTTAACAAGATTTTCTAAAAAAAAAATTCAAAAATAATTTCATTCATTTCTGAATAAGTCCTGAAAGTTTCATTAAAATCTGACAATTATTTGATCTTTGCAAGAATTTCCTAATTAACGTGTGTTTTCCTCGGGAAAAGCGTAAAATAAAACAAACCTTTTTTTAGTCTTTTCGCGCTGTCGTAAAAAAAAACAAAATTTTTAACCAAAATTTTCTACATGCTAGAAAGGAGTAAAAAATTTCAAAAAATATTTAAAAAATATTTTCGTCTTTTCTCTTCATAACAACATAAACATATTGAGACAAAATTTTGTTTCAGTTGATTTATGGACCTTTATTCATCGTGATATGCTGCTTTTTTTTAAGTGACCTAATGGAGGACCCTACTTTATATGTAATATAAAGTTTAAGCACTAAAAAAAAGAATTTCTTGAAATTTAATAAAATTAAATGCATGGATTAACGAATGAAAATAGAATAATTTTATTAAGATTTTTTAAAAAAAGAAACGTTTCTAAAATAAATTTAATTAATCTGCAAATAAGTCCTGAAAGTTACATTAAAATCTGACCATTATTTGACTTTTGCAAGAATTTCAAAATCAATGTTTTTCACCGCAAGAAGTGTCAAATGCTCCATAGTAATTTATGGTCCCCGCCCCCGCCGCTTTGATGTCAGAAAATCATTTTGAAGGTTCCAAAAAAGATTAAAAAATGAATAATTATATCAAAAATCTTTTAATTTTTCCTCATAATAATACAGTGTAACCCGGATATAAAAGACCCGGATATAAGAGAAACCCGGATATAAGAGAGATTTTCTCTGGTCCCAAATTAGAGCCTGTGTTAATGTATATAAAATAGACCAAACCCTGATATAAGAGAAACCCGGATATAAGAGAGATTTTCTCTGGTCCCAAATTAGAGCCTATGTTAATGTATATAAATTAGAACAAACCCGGATATAAGAGAAACCCGGATATATGAGACTTCTTCTCCGGTCCCGACAACTCTCTTATATCCGGGTTACACTGTAATACGAAAATTCTGACGGTACAACTTTGCTTTCGTTATATTTTGGGTATTTTTCATCTTATATGTTCATTTTTTGTGAATTTTTGGTAGTATCTAATATAGATAGATAGATAGATAGATAGATAGATAGATAGATAGATAGATAGATAGATAGATAGATAGATGAGGGAGGGAGGGAAAGAAAGAAAGAAAGAAGGAAAGAAAGAAAGAAAAAAGAAAGAATGGAAGCAAGAAAATGTTTGTATACGCCTTTCCGCTCGTTTTCATTTAACGTTAAGTACCGACTAAATTAAAAAAAATATTAAAAACAACACAAAAATAATTTATTTCATATTTACATACACGTTATTTTTGAATCATTGTTTTTCCACTCTGTTGCCTTTACTTTCAGCCATAAACTACTTACACCAATGTAAATATATGGAGATCTCCCAACAAATAATACTTCCTTCGTTTTTTTTCTTTCTTGCTTTTCCCCCTTCCCCGCTTCAATTTTATTGCCGGCTCGATCTTTCTCTCAATTAATCACCTTCCTTCTCTCTTAATACTTTCCTTTTCTCTCTTTCTTTCTATCATTCCCGGTTTTTTCTTCTTTTTTTCTCCTCCTTAAACATTTTAGCATTCTCATTTTTTTTTTTTTCGCTTTTACTTTCGTTCTCTCACTTATCCTCTCACTCATTTCATTTCTCTTTTCGTCTCTTCCCTACAACACCAACCTTTTCCGTATCGCAATCGCTTTATCTCCCTCTTCCTCGTTCTCCCTCTCTCTCTCTCTCTCTCTCTCTCTCTCTTTCTTCTCGCTATTTTCTTCTTTTCTTTTCTTTTCTTATATTCGCCCCCTCTCTCAACTTCTCTGATCCTCTTTTTCTTACCGTTTTTTTTTTTCATTTCTCGTTCATCCTTCTTTTTTCTTCTAACATCCACCGTATCTCCTCTCAAGCACTTTCTTGCTTTCTTTCTTTCTCTCATTCTTCTCGCGAAGTATATTCTGTAATTCATTAAAATGTCATCCATAATCGATGACAACTTCTTGAACAACATTACCTTTCATACTTCTCACAAGGGACGGACGCCAAAACTTGTCAGATCGTCGCCACCTCGTTCTATGGATTCATGGAACTTCGACCCTAATTTATGGACCTGGACAAATGGCGCCTTCATGCCCACAATAATTCCACACAATCCAATCCTGTCAGCTATGGATCGTTTATTGCTTGATGTGACCTACCACAATGTTTTCAACCAGTTGACATTCGAAGATTTTTCAAACATGCAGAAGTACGAAACATTTTACTTTAAGTGACCTGCTAAGAGAATAATATTAATTGTTTATTTTTCATTGCGATCAGTGGCCGGTGTTTGTGATTTTAAATGATTTTTCACCCTATATCAGTGGTAATTCCAGGGGTCGGGCTACTCGGGTTGAGCGCGTGTAGTCCAAATACCAAGTGTATTTGTTTCAAAGTGACTGAAATCTCTAAGAACGCGTCATTCGACTTAGTGTTCGGAACGACCCCAAATTGTCACACGGACCCTCAAGAAATAAAGCAATCATGATTTATTTTAAAATTTTCTACTGTTTAAAGTTCTGTTTTATCCACATGCTCTAAAATGCTGACTTGAATAAAATTTCTTGAAAGTATTCCTAAGAATATCACACGAAGAAAATATTAACGTGAATAGGAATTGATCAAACAAAATGATTACAGAGCAGAAGGAAATACTTGATAGCAAGACTCAGGCGAACAGATTTCTAACTGAACTATCAAAAATAAACGTTAAAGTTTTCAACCTATTCGAATTCTACTTTTCAAAGAATACCATTTTTTTTTTCATAGCTTTCCGTTTAATTTTGACGTCAAATTCATTTTTTCTATTCATTATAATATTAAATGAGTTTTAAAAATTCGGGCGGAAAAATCTGCATGTGAGCGTGTGATTGGGGGGGGCTGTGTGTGTGTGTGTGTGTGTGTGTGTGTGTGTGTGTGTGTGTGTGTGTGTGTGTGTGTCTGTCTGTCTGTTTGTGTCTGTGCGCGTGCGTGTGTGTCTCCGTGTATGTGTCCGTTAATGTGTGCGTTGTTGCGATTCGGCCAAACAAAGAATAAGGACATATACAACCGTAATTCAAATACTTTTTTATTCGAACTTCATAGCTTTAAATCTAGATTTTGAATTAATTTTTTTCTTCATTACAATAATTAAATTTACTTTTGAGGTAAAAAAAAATGTGCCCGAGTGAAAAAAGAAATCTAATGTGTGTGTGTGTGTGTGTGTGAGTACATGCGTTCGTGCGTATATACGTCTGTGTGTTCATCTGTGTGTCTGTGTGTATGTATGTGTGCCTACATGTGTGTCTATGTGTGTGCATATGTGTGTGTGTGTGTCTGTGTGTCACTGCTGTCAGATTCAGACAGACAAGAAATCGGGAATGAATGACTGCGACAAATCGATGTAGACCTATTTGAACTGCTACGAAAACTTGACTTCTATGGAAAAGACATTAGAATAATCTACAATATATACTGGGAGCAAGCCTCCGACAAACAGACAGAAAATGAATCGAGTAAGTGTAATATAAAGGGGTGAAAGACAACGATGCGTCTTCCCACCACATTTATTCGACTCCATACAGCGAGGCGAACTAGAAGTCCAGGATTTATAATTGGTGGCCACACTCTTAACAACATTAGATAGGCAGATGACACGGTGTTGATTGTAGACAAAGTATTAAGAAACTGGAAAATTTCATTGAAAATGTAATATCAACGGAAACTGTAGGAACTGCTAGTCAAGTTAGTAAAGGAAAGTGGGAAGAAAGGACTAACTATCAAAGACAGAATGTATGGTCGTTAAAGGACAGCCCAAGATATGAGAATTGCAGACATTAAAATCAAGCAAGTACAGAAAGTTAACTATCTGGGAAATGTCTTAACAGACGACGGAAAGTTTGGGGGAGAAATCCGAAGGTGTGTTGGAATAGCAAAAAGTGTCTTCCAAAAGTATTCCATAGTATTAAGAGACGGTAAAATTTAATTGAAAATGTAATATCAGTTTTCATATATGACAATGAATGCTGAAGAATTTCCTCACGGACTTACAGAAGATTTGAAACAACGGGGATGTTGGTCTATAGAATGCCAAGAATAACATGAACGGAGCATTTGAGCAACGGGAAAACTTTTCGGGAAACGGAAACAAAAACAGAACTTATACTTAATCAGAAGGCGGCAGTTGCAATTTTTAGGACACAATGAGGAAAGCGGGCTTGGAAAATTTAACACTCGCGAGACATACTGAAGGCAAGTGTGACTGCGGGAAATAGAGAGTAACCTACCTAACGAGCTTGTATAAATGGATGGTAGGACAGGGACTTAAAGAGATAGCAAATCAAAATAAATACTTTTAAGAAATACATAGAATAGGAAGCTGTGGAGAGCTATAACTGCGCACTTCCTGAGTGGATATGTTACAAGAATCGAACAATTTCAGATTAAAGGTTGTCACATGATATTGTTTTTAGGGAAAAATTAAAATTAGCTGACGTCAATATGAACACTAACGGGTATTTGCCACTCCTCATAAATACGTTAGACACTATTGTAAGTGGGGGTAATATGACGTCTAAGTAGTCCGGCACTAGCAGTGGTTTACCTACTTCACGCCGCTGGTGAGTATTGTATTCTGTTGATGTTATAAAGATTGCCATTTCATTCCAACCTCCATTTTGGTTATCCTACATTCAGTAAAACTTTTCCAGGTTACATCATATATATATATATATATATATATATATATATATATATATATATATATATATATATATATATATTGGCAGCCTATTTTAATTTAAGCAAGTCTGATTAAACAATTTAGGCATGTTGTGTTTGATTAATTTAAATGTCGCTTGGGGAGATTGCATCTCCTAGAAAAAAGCTAATGTATATGTTGGCGATTCTACAATAACGTTATCAAGACGGCTCACTCAGCACATGCATGATTCATCGTCCATTGCACAACATTTGCAAAAACACCTCTGTCCACAATCACAATTTAGAAGATTATTAGTCGACAATACCAATATACGGCACCAAAAATGTAATAAGCAGAAACTATAAATTCTTGAAGCCATCTTTAAAAAATTAAAGCCAACACTTAACAAAATTGTGAATATAGTACAAATGTTCATAAATGCTTATAGTATGTAGTTCTTTACAAATATTTACGTTAAAACTAAACAGTTTTTTTAAAAACGTGCAAATTATAACGTCCTAAAGAATTCAATTCTTAACTAAGTTACCTCCTTTACATTAAAATGTTTATAATATAGAAAATTTTTTAAAAAATCACCGTTTGCGACTTTGCGCATGACCGGAAAGGCTACTGGTATAACCACAGAAGCAAAATTTTACTTCGGACACATACAACTATTTGTCTTAGCCATCGTAACCCTGAAGATGATATTGGAATAAACTGAAAGTACACGGATAAATAAAAATGAATAAATACGACCATGGTACCTTCCTTGCTCTCTTTAACCATGAAACATTACGAAAAGACCTTATTGAAAAGTAAACAAATACAGCAGATAGATAGATAGATATATATATATATATACGAGAAAGAACTATAACAGCTACTGGATTTGAGAAAAATACTTTCCTGAAAAATTGTTTAAAAAAAAAGAGTTTATGAATTCCAACCAAAACGGCTAAATATTACCAATTCTCTGTCTCTCTTTCTCTCTCTCTCTCTTTTCTCTCTCTCTCTCTCTCTCTCTCTCTATATATATATATATATATATATATATATATATATGCAATTTTTATATATATTACTTATATGTACGCGGTACTTATTCGAGACCGCTCAATATCAGAGCTAACATATTTAGTGTTGATGTGAGTTTTGGATCCTGAGTTTCACACCCTTTGCGATCGTCAGACAAACTGATTAATTTTGAAATTTTGCATTTATTTATGGTTGTGAATATCGGTGTTTGGTGGTAGTGGGAGGAAGATTTCTTTTCTGCGTCTGCGTCTTCCTCGGGACGCCACTCATACGCACGCAGATGCACACATACATACGTCCACGCATTGCAGCTCACACAAACATATGCATATATGAACAGTGTTCATATATGTATATGGGCCCAGGCCACAAACTCACATCAACGCAATATATATATATATATATATATATATATATATATATATATAGATATATATGATATATATTTTATATATCATAATGACAAAGTGTAAAAAGTTTTTCCTGTAACGCGTTTCATCCTTTAGAACCTAACCGTATTATAAAAAAAAATAATTAAAATTCCCGGCATCCCTCATTTGTCTGCATGTGTAGTTGCAACAATATAACAAATTTAATCCGATAAAACGTATCACGAGAATTTTTTTTTCCCTTTGTCATACAGTTTACATTTTTTACCCACATGTAGATAGATAGATAGATAGATACGGACTGTGACATATATAAATATATATATATATATATATATATATATATATATATATATATATGTGTGTGTGTGTGTGTGTGTGTGTGTGTGTGTTTGTGTGTCTCTCTGTCTCTATCTCTGTGTGTGTGTGTTTCTCTCTGTCTCTATCTGTGTGTATGCGCGCGTGTGTGTGTGTGTGTACAATTAATAATTACCATGTTTATAGTAATGCACAACAGAATTCGTCTTTTATGAATATGGATCCGTAGCCTGACACAATTATTATTTGAATTTTGATTTGAAATTTTCCCAGTATAATGCGATTAATGAACATGCACTGGATTAAGCGAAATTCACTGACAAGGTAGGAGTTTATGTTGAGCTGTAGATATTTCTTGTGTAAAATAAATGTTTTTATTTTCTTCATTAACTTATGTAGGATATATCGAAGAAGCATAAGAAAATACAAGGTAAGAAGAAATAAAAAGAATATCAATTTTACCATATTTATCATATGGTAAAATTGATATGAAAGAGAAAGGAAGACAAATGACAGAATTCAGATGGTAATAAAGAAAACTGCAAAGATCATAGGAAGGAACAATGCGAAACAAGTTTAAAGAAGGAAGGAAAGAAAGAATACTCAAGCGGAAGATAAAGACTAAAGAAAATCAATGAAGAAAGTGAAAAATTAAAGCAAAGAAAAATTGAAGAGGAAAGAAGAAAGACAATTGAGATAAAGAGATACGCGATCTCCTGACCAGCGAATCACATAACCGTAAAAGTTAAAGGCAAACAGGCGAAACATGTTTTAAGAAATAAAAGAAAAAATTTTAAGTAGCTACTTCGCAATAGGCTTATTTCCTCTTTAATTTCCCTCGGTTTGTCTTTATTTTGTTTGTTAACTTTTTTTTTTTTTTTTGCTAATGTTTTTAAATGTTTCTTTTGTATGCCAATAATTTGATACGTTTGCCCTCATGTCGACTTCCTTGAGATGTCACAGTCATCTTTCAACCACTTATCAGCCTTCGCACTTTCCGGATCAGACAATCTGTCATCAAATCAGTCTTCTTTTACTTTCGGTTTTTTTTTTTTTGTTTTGTTTTTTTAAATCACTTTTTTCTCGCTTTACAGCACTCATTATTTTTCTTACAGCAGGTCTTCACTTAACGTTGATAATAGATCCTTTGGAAGTGCTACTTTAAGTGAAACAACGGAAAGCTAAAGCAATGTCTTTTAATGGCACAATTATATGAAGAAGATTTAAGTTCCTACGTTTATTTGTATATTATGCAAGTTTAATCAATTCTTAATACGCTGGAACCAGCCAAAACTGTTTCAGCTCAATTTTTATTATTTGTATTATTACGTGTATTATTTACTTCTTTTGTTGCTTTTAATCATAACTTTTCCTGCTCTGAATACGCTAACATCATCTCCATACAGAGAGGTAAGCCCCACAAAAGATGTCATCTGTTTACTGTGCATATATATAACTTTTATTTTTTTAGATTCGCGTGAAAACCAAGCCTATGTCTACCTTCTGCATTCGTGCGTATATACGTCTGTGTGTTCATCTGTGTGTCTGTGTGTATGTATGTGTGCCTACCAAACCACTCTCAGGCAAACCAAAACTTTTTTTTTTCTCTCGTTAAAACCAAACCTCTAACAAAGCCGGGTGGGTACTACCCACGCACCCCCAGACCGGGATGGGGCAAGCCTGACTGGAGACCCCAGTCGGTGCTTTATGGCCCTTGCTATCTTATCAGCATTTGCTTGCTAAAAATTAAATTAAGCATTGACTATAAAAGGATGAAAATTTTTCACGGATTTTGAATGAATCAATATGGAATCTAAAATAATCCCCCAAACATTAAACCTCGACGACCGAATAAATTGCATCGCCAAGTCACAAACATTAATCACACTAAAAGACCACATTGAAAACTTTCAAACAAACCCAACACGCAGACTCATAAACCCAACCAAAAGTGAACTAGATAAAATAAGCAATTAATTCGGGACTAATTAGGAATTTAAATCAGTGGAAAAACAAAATCACTCATAGACTGGTTCTGTAACTTAAAAACAAACATAATTGCCAATTTATACAGCTAGATATAAAAGAATTCTACCCTTCTATAATAGAACCCGTACCGGATAATACCATGTCTTTAACTCATGAAAAATTAAAATGAACAAAAACGAAATAAAAATCATTAAACACTTCCAGAAATTACTATTATTCCACAATGAAGACACGTGAATAAAGAAAGGACTTTGACATTACAATGGGAAGCTTTGACGGTGCCAAGGCCTGCGAGTTCATAGGTATACTTTTGATAGACGAACTTGTTAAAATGATCGATACAAATGATACAGGCTTCTACAGGAACGACAGTCGCATAATCTTAAGAACCGAAACTGTAATTAACAAAACACAGACTAAACTAGAAAAAACAATCATAAAAATTTGCAAAAATATGGGATTCGACATAAACATAAAGTCTAAACTAAACATAGATTTTCTAGACGTCACCTTCAACCTAAGAAAAAGTACATATCAACCATCCAGAAAACCTAATGATAAAGTATTGTATATACACACATCTTACAACCATCCGCCATCAATAATCAAACAGATCCCACAATCAATTAACCGTAAGCTTTCCGACAATTCTTCCAGTGAAACGATTTTCAACGAAAACAGAAAAGACTGTGGAACAGCCCTAAAAGACAGTGGATTCCTGGCAACACTCACTCACACCACACAGCAAAAAAAAAAATAAATCCTAGAGAAAAAGAATCACCGTGTGGTTCAACCCGTCGTACAACAAAAACGTAAAAACAAACGTAGGAAAAATATTCATTTAAACACACACAAACACTTCCTTCCATCAAGCCCTCTTCACAAAACATTTAGCAAAAACACAGTAAAAATCAGCGACAGTTGCACCGAGAACATGACGCAAATAATAAAAAAATACAGCAGGAAAACGACCAAAAACAATCCGCAAAAATCAAATACAAGCGTAACTGCAGAACGAAAAAGGAATGTCCCTTAAACGGCATTTGCTTGCAGAACAATGTAGTATACAAAGCTACTGTAAAATCAGCAGATAACGAAGAAAAATATATAGGATTAACTAAAAGACCCTGGAAAAAATAAACTACGCACATAAAACATCCTTTACAGACAGTAAATACGCGAACAGCACAATGCTTTCTAAATATATCTGGGAGATTAAAAACAAATCATACCAAAAATATAATGGAAAATAAGGAAAACGTCATCAGCCTACAACAATAAATCCCAAAACTGTAAATTCGGACTGGAAGAGAAAACAGCCATAATTACTTTCACAGACCAACACAAACGATTAAATAAATGACCAAAACTCATCTCAAAATGCAGACACGAAAACAAAATTATTACTACGATACTTAAAAATCGAAAACTAAAAACGAACAAAGAAATAAATATATGAAAATGAAATAAATAAATATGAATAAATTAAAATAAATTAGAATAAATAAATAAACAAAAATAAGTAAAATAAATTAATCAAAAACCAATAATTAAATAAATTAAGTAAATAATAAACAAATTAACAAACCACGAACGCACACATAAACATAAACAAATTTAATAATAGTAACCAACAATAAAATAATCAATAATAAATAGATAATGAATAGCAAAAGCTGCACCCGAATCCACAATTATTTCCACTCAATACCGAATAATTATACTAGAATAATTCGAAACATAACCGTTACCGCACAACCGTTAGAATGCAATAGACTACACACAATGCATCACTGGCCTGTATATATATATATATATATATATATATATATATATATATATATATATAAGCAAAACACATCGCATATGGTCTGACGATGGTGTTTAAGCGTGAAACAGACTGTCGCCTCTAGGTGTTGACTTCAACATTCACTTTTAAATTTACATACCCTGTATCCCTGATATCGAACACCATCACCATTAAAATCATACATATATGCGTGCGTGCGTGCGTGCGTATGTGCGTCAGGTAATTGAGAACACGACTTTCGAAAGCTATAATTGACGAACTTTAATTAAAATTCCTTTTTACGTCCCACCATGAGAGCTTCAACTCTAACGCAGGAAATGAAAAGTCATGCTATTCTTTTTTGCTTTAGCTGCCAAACACATGAATTCGAAGATTGCAATCTTCTTAGATGTTGTCAGTTCCTGTTTAAGGTAAGAAAAGAGCTCCAGGCTTCTGAGAGGAAAAAAAAAAAACACAAAAAGAAAAAAAAATCACTCAAACACCGTGAAAAATATCTTGTTCGTCCAGCAAGTCCAGGTTATCATCTACGAGGACCCAGGAAATTGTCTAATGCTTAAAAAATATTATAAAAAACATAACATAAGCAACTAACTTGATATGAACAAAAATAAAGACTTCCACTTATTTGTAACCAGATGCGTCCTAATTATAAACAAGACGAAAATTATATGAATTCTTATGTCCTTTGGGAGATTGTATCTCAGACACTAACAATAAACAAACAATATTAATTTTTTACATTGGCTGCACATGCAACACCCTCTCACGTGGGTTAACTTGTGATTTGTCAAAATTTAGTGCAATTCGTGAACATATGACAAATAGACAAAATGGTATTAACTTTAGACAAATTTTAATTGACAACTCTAAAATATTATATATATATATACACATATATATATATATATAAGCAAGTGTAAACCGAAACGTCTGACGTCGACAATTCTTTCATTTTAACTACATTTATGGATTTTTGTTTGTTTTTCAAAATTTCTACATATATATATATATATATATATATATATATATAACCGAATGGGTAAATATAGATAGGCATATAAATACTCTACAGTGTAAGAAAAAACTGTGCATAACAGAGCTAATTAATATATATATAAAGAAATATACATAATATCTTACATTAATTGCACAACTCCGAGTTTCATGCCGAAGTAATTTTCAAGTACTGGAAATATTATACTTATTTTTATTTATATTTTGGGTTAAACCTAAATAAAAATAAATATAATAATTCCAACACTTTTCACCACATTATTCAAACCATGAATCTGATGATGTCGACAAAAAACCGTTAACTCATGTCTATTGTTTAACAGATTATTATTATTTAGAAGCTTAATAATGTAAAACACGTAAATTTCAGAAATACGTTATTCCAAAAAAATTTCGCTTGAAGATGGAACAGAGCTGACTATAACTCAATTTAATTCAAATAATTATATTGAAGTTTTCGACTCTTCTTTTGAAACATGAGACCTCTTATGTCGCGAATTGGAATCATATTTTTAAATAAATAATTATATTTATGCTCTACTTCTGTATCGAGCACTATTTTTTAAAAATAATAACTAAAATACTAAGGGACTTTGGATTATTTACCTAACCAGTTCCTTCCCTATTTTCTATAGATTTTCACATATTATATATATATATATATATATATATATATATATATATATATATATATATATATATAAAGAAATATAGTCTTAAGGTGTGCTATATTTATGGGATAAATTGCTCAATAACAGAGATAGAGCGTGTGTAAATATAAAAGTGAACATTGAAGTCAACTCTTAGAATAAACTACAGCAACGAACCCCAAAATTGAATAAATAGCTTTAATTACCTTCCCAAACCAAAACAAAACCATTAAATAAACGATATAAACAATTTTTTACTAAGTTAATAAAACACCGATTAAAATAAAAATAAGTATATAAGATAAGAAATAAAAATAAAAAAAATAAAAGTAAAAATAAAAAATAAAAACAAGCAAAATAAATTAACCCAAATAAATAAGCAAATAAACGATTTCCAGCAAAATAACCGCCAAAATAGACTACCCACAATGCACCACTGACCTGTATATATAAACAGCTGAGAAAAAAAAACACTTAACTGGTCTGACAATATATATATATATATATATATATATATATATATATATATATAATTGTGTAAACTGAAATCATACGAAACAGTTGTTAAATTCAAGCAACATGGCTTGTCCTTTTAATTTTTATTTCATTTTTTCCAATATTATAAAATTGGAATTACACAATAAAAATGAAGCAAACAGACTGTGTTGTCTGCAGTTGTATTGGTGTTGACTTCAGAGCTGCAAAGACAGAAAATCATTAGAAATAACATATCCTCTGTTTATAGGAATCGTTATAAAAAAAAAACTACTATTTAATAATACACGAATAGGTTACAATTATTTTTTCTTGCCAAAGAATTATACGAATAGAAACTGATATTTTTTAATGATTTTTAATGAATATTCATGGGGTTACTGAGAGTGAAAGAAAATGAAAAAACTTTAATAAGGGGGGACGAAGAAAAGGCATAAAAAAGGGAAGTGTTCAAGAAGAAAGATGATGATGAGTGTTGTTGCGTTCAAGTTTTTTTAAATTGTAGATGACAGGGAAGCAAAAAATGGGAAGGAAGTTCCACAAGCTAGAAGTGCGAGAAAATAAACTATTAGAATGGAACATAAGGTTGAATCAAGCTATTTCACAAGTAAATCGGTGGAACCGAGTTGCCTCTCTAGTAGCACGCTTAAATTCGTGCAGTCGAGACAACAAGGTGGAAAGTACATCAGAACAATTGCCATGAAAATATTTGTAGAAAAGACAGAGCGAAGCCATGTCCCGTCAGTGAGAAATTGACTGAGATCAAGATACCAGGCCAGGACTGATTACATTACAAACAATTCTTAGAATTTTGCCAAGAATCTGTAGATATATACTAGGAGCACCTGACCATATATGGCAGCAATATTCAATGTGCGTACGAAATGTAGATCTATAAATGTCCGAGATGGAATCTGATGAGGAGAAATGTCTTGTACGACACAGTGGACCAACTTTAGTAACAGTAGACTTAACATTCAATATAATCGTTAAACTTTACGTTAATAAAAAAGTGAGTGGAGTAATGGATAGCGGCTCGGATTGAGGAATCGGATAACCGAGTTCGAATTCCAATCAAATCCATTACATTCACTTATGTGCTAATACCCTTGGGAAAGGTATGAATCCTCTTCTTCTCTCCCCAGCTATGCGTAAGTAGCAGAACAGACTGGAGCCTATAGCCTTGGATGGCAACTGGTCTACTGCAGAAAGAAATGGCAACCTATTGCGGGAAAAAAAATCTACCTTGTCAGTCGTGTATTTAATGGTACATGATCGCCTAAGCCTGTATCACGCATGGCATATTAACTGAATGAGCCAAAGAAGGCGAAAAGAGTTGCTCTCCTTGAGGTTAGCATCCACCATGTTGATTCGTTTTTAGTAAATTATTTTGTTTTTTCTTGAAAGTAAAAATTAAGATGAAAAGTAATAGTCAAAAAAATACGACACAAGGACAAAAGAATAGGTCACCTAGTGGAAAATGGAACTCAATTATAATAGTAATGGATTGCAGTATTATTTCACTAACCTCTATTCCATATTGTGATGCTTAATTACAAATCTTAACACCAGACCACAATAGAAGGCACACAATAAAGATCGGATTCACTACAGTAGTAATGGTCTGCGAGACTATATTGCTAACCACTGCGTCATGGCGTGACTCCTGTTAATATTTATTAAGTTTTGATGAATTCCGTACACATGTTTTGGACAGTCGGTGATGATCAGACTGACCACATTACTTACTTGCTAGAGTATTAACGAGGCATTCACTTCTTTTATAGGTTGATTCATGATGAATTTTAGAAGCATTTTAAAGAGCAGTTCTTTATTCCCTGTTTCCAGTCAGATTTTGTTTTGCTTTGTTAACATTGCATTTCGGCTTACGGTCGATGACGTTGTCAATACGGCAGCTGGCCACATATTCATGATTAACATCTGTGAAGGATTTCCCTCATCACCGATCGCCCCTTGTCCAAGGCCCCGGCAAAATAAAATGACGACTCTCCGGTAGTGGGTTCAATATTTCTGGAAAATACATTTTCATCACCTTGAAATAATTTCAACAAACTTCCCAAGGGAAAATAGACAGTATTGTTAATCTGAAAAATTTTACGGTTAGACACACACACACACACACACACACACACACACACACACACAAACGTGCGCGCTTTTCATATACATTTAAATACATACACGTGCCCTCGTTATAAGTAAATATATTTAATTCTAATCTAGAAAGTAGCACATAGAAATACACATAAACACACGCATATCTACATATATGAATACTGAGCGTTTGATTGCGTATATTCAATTCATGTTAATTTACATATATATGGAGGTAATGTATACGTCAATCAGTTTATATATATATATATATATATATATATATATATATATATATATGTGTGTGTGTGTGTGTGTGTGTGTAGAAAAGAGAATAGATAGATAGATAGATAGATAGATAGATAGATAGATAGATAGATAGATAGATAGATATATGTGTGTATGTGTATATGTATATACACACACACACACACACACATATATATATATATATATATATATATATATATATATATATATATATATATGCAAAGTTTTAAATATTTATGATCATCGAATTTTAATATATCCATAATGCAGGATTTTGCATATACAAAAATCAGAAAATCATGCACATTCAACAATTCAACACACACATACAAATATATATATGTGTGTGTGTGTGTGTGTGCTTGAATGCATATAATTTCCTGATTTTTGTATATGCACGATCCTCGCTAATATTGTTCTAACATCATATATAAGCATACACACTCGTATATATATATATATATATATATATATATATATATATATATATATATATATATATATATATATTCACCGTTTGTATTTATTTATTTTTTACCCATTATTCTATTTATTTTCACCCTGGGTGTATTTCGTTGCCTTTGAGAACTCCGTGGGTGTTCTGTTAAGATTATATATTCACATTATGGTAAAAAAAATAATTGATTTCACTTCTGGTATTTTTATAAGATTATATTTTACACACACACACACACACACACACACACACACACACACACACACACACACACACACACACACACACATATATATATATATATATATATATATATATATATATAACATATAAATGTCTGCCTTATATACATAAAAAATATATATATATGTATATGTATGTGTGTATGTGCATATATACGCTTATAAAAATACATATATGCATTTTTTTAGATTTATATTTTATGTATATAAGGCAGACATTTATATGTTACATATATATATATATACGTTATATATACAGCATATATATATATTCCATGATTTATATATATAAATATAATATATATATATAAATATATATATATATATATATATATATATATATATATATATATATATATATATATATATATATATAAATATATAAATCTTCCTGCATTCATGAAGATTGCGTTCACGCTTCAAACAGACTATCGCTACTCGGTGTTGATTTTCGTCTCCACTTTTATATTTACAAAGGCTCTATCTTTCATATTGAACAGATTTGCCCATAAACATAGCGTGCCTTTAAACAATATTATTATCATACGCATGCACACGCATATATATATATATATATATATATATATGTGTGTGTGTGTGTGTGTGTGTGTGTGTGTGAGATTACTTTGAAGCACGAAACTGACGCCGGTTGGTGTTGACTTTACTATCCACTTTCATAATTACATACGCTCTCTATCCGATATTAACCAATTTTATTCATAAATATACCATACTTTAAAACTATATTCTTTATTTATATATATATATATATATATATATATATATATATATATATATATTGAAAACTTTGTAGTAACTGTGAATTATAACTCTTTCCATAATGAAAATGTTTTTATGTATTCAAAATTATATCAGAAACTTGTACCATGTGATATATGTGTTACCTTAGCACTTTTATTTAGAAATGCGACAGAATATACTGGTTGAAATCTTCCGTTTAAAACAATGAAGAAAATAATAGTGTGAAAAATATATGGAGTAATTAAAGCATTTCAGAAATCTACACAATGCAGAAAGTCCAAGGCATAGGGATTTTACAAGCATGGCTTAAATGTGGCAAAAGGCCGAAAGTAGGTGGCACCCAATGAATTCACTACTCAGTCATAACTGTTCTAGCGAAACAATCATGTTAACCATTACACCGCTTCAAGGTACCCAAGTCCAGGGCATATACGAACAAAGAAAGCAATAATTCTTAAATTCATATACTTTTAAAAGTGAAACAAAAATAAGTAATATTTAATATTTTATTTATATAATATTTTATTTAGCTTTGTTTTCCATTGATTATTTCCAACTAGTATTTTATTGATTACACGCGGGGTTGCGAATAATACATTCTTGGCCCAGCTCATTTTTTTTTTTTTTTTTAAATTTCACTCCAAGCAAAGCAACAAAGCCACTAAGAATCAAGAGGTTACGAAGTGTGAAACAATATGAGAAAAAGAAAAACATTATTAAGAAGAAAGAACAATAACAGAACAGGAATTAAGAAAACAGACGATAACGATTGGCATTGCATCTAAATTTGACTTGAAAGCAAGAAGCCGGAACAGAGTTTTGCAGGGCGATAGAAGAAACTGTTAGTATAGAAATTACGGTTACATCAAGCAATTTCAACTGTAAAATGGTATGACCTAGCTGCCATTCTAGTACTGCGCTTAAATTCACAAGATCAAGATGCTAAGGAGGAGACCTCATTAGAACAACTGCCATGAAATTTTTTATAGAAAAGACTGAGGGGGGAGGGACGTCAGGTCGGTGGGGAAGTGATTGAAGTCGAAATACCATATTAGGACCGATAACATTTCAGATTCTTCTTTGGATTTTACCAAGAATCTTTAAATACACAATCGAAGCACCAGGAAAGATGTAATAAGAATATTCAATACATGGACAAATGCGTAAGATAGATTCTGGCGAGAAAATTTGTCTAGCACAACGCATTGAACCATCTATCCTAACGGCAGACCTAGCAATTGATTCAATATATTTCTACTTCAGGTCAGCAAAAAATCTAGATCTTAAAAATGAAGATCTTTCGTCAGATCTCGTAGACTGGCGCTGCACAATCACAAGCAAAGTAATATAAATAACAAAACCCACATCACTTGAAGACTTCCAACGGCAGCAACATCAAAAACGTTTAGCGCATGTAATTAGAAGATAAAATAACGATATAATCAAGACGTTAACTTTACACACTGATAAAAAGTAAACGTTTGCAACGAAACTCCCATCAATATTAAAAAAAAACGATGACAGAAAACTTGAGAAAACTAATTTTCTGAAAAAAAAATGTTTTAAGAGTAAGATTTTATAAATTTCAACCGACAGTAACGCTTACTGCTCGGTTATTGAATGTCAGTATGTCTTGTATGGAAACGGCTATTTTTTTCATTACTCTTATTGTCTTTATTTTACCAATTGGTGTAGACTGAATGTCTGGGAAGTTGAAGTTGCGGTAAAAGACAACTAAAATTAAAATGAAAGAAATACTAGTCAAAAATTAATAATGTTGGAAAAGTCCATCATTCTACTCTGTGACCAGATATAGTTAAGGAGTTTTTTGTTTTGTTTTTTAATATTAACAAACAATAAAAAGAATTCATTTTAAAGATTAAAACATGCGAGTTATTTTTTTAAGAAGGCCTGAAATCTCATCGGCTGAAATATAGCAAAGATGATACGAAACCAAATACATATGGAGCAACTAATATGTACTAATATTATCGTCCAGTAAAGGGTAATCGAGTTCAAATATCTGCCAAGTTCGTTGCGTTCACTTTCAAACAAATATCCATGGGGAAGATATAAATCCACCGCCTCTCCCCATCCATGAGTTAATTAGTCGGACTTGTATCACTAACCCATTATCTCCAAAAGGAAATTCTTACAATCTAAAATATTTTCTGACTTTAAATAACCTGCAAATGATTCTCTTCTTCCCATTCAGCTATGGATTAAATATCAGGACAGAACTCGGATGCGCATAGGACTTGCAACTCGACTCCGTAAAAAAAAAAACTATTTGCTACAGAAACCAATGTAGCAACACTTAGCATGGTGAGAATGTGGTTGTATGATCCACGGGGGTACATAACGGTATTACGGAAGAGGAATCACAACATTTTACGACATAACTTAGATAATACAAAGAAGGCAATGCAGCAAAGGTGAGGTTACAAATCGAAATATTCATGGGGAGTGTTTTTTTGTTTTTTTTATCTCAGAAGTTTATTTTTTTAGAAAAGTTAAAGCTCGTATTAGTGGGATATTGAAATCGACACAAGATTTAGAAACAGTCTGTCTAGATATTTATTTTTTGCTTAATCTGACACGAAGCCAGAATTGGGGGAGAGAACACCCATGAGAATCAAATACATGATGCAGTCACATGAGTCCGTAAAATGAATAGAATAGTAAATATAATTTATTCCAGAACGTTAGAAAATTTAAAAAAAAAAAAATAAACGTTTCTAAATATTTTACCGAACAGCCACCCTTGAGACGACAAAGATGAAGATGGCAAATTTAATATCAACAAATCAATCAAGTCGTACGCATTTAACTTTGTTTTCGAGCATGTGAGCAATCGACTTGCAAATAAATAGCTGTGGTGAAGTGATTACAGTAAAGTGCTTACAGTGAAGTAGTTGCAGTGAAGTGGTTGTGATGAAGTGAGTATGGCGAAGTGATTACAGTGAAGTGGTTGCGGTGAAGTGAATGTGGTTCGGGTCTTGTAACAAAGACGATGAACATTTCTGCTTTCTTTATGCTCATAGACTTGACTTTACAAACTGATTCCTTTAAAATTTGAGCTCAAATAAAACAAAAATGATATTTCAAGTTTTGCTAAAATTCAATACAACTATACTTTATACCTTATACTTTATATATTGTCTATACTTTTATATATTCGTTATTATACTTTATTATTATTATACTTTAGTAAATTATATTATATTATTATATTATATTATTAAATATTAAATTATATATTAGATTATTTTTATATTTTTATATTATATATTATATATATTGTATTATTATATTATACTTTATACCTTATACTTATATATTTTCTATACTTTTATATATTCGCTATTATATTTATTATTATTATACTTTACTATATTATTATATTATATTATTATATTATAGCATCATATTGTTATTATATATTATATTATATATTGTATATATTATTATATTATTATTATACTTTATACATTATACTTATACTTTATAGCTTATACTTTATATATTTTCTAGACTTTTATATATTCGTTATTATATATATAACCTTTTATATATTTTCTATACTTTATAAATTATTCTTTATTCCTTATTTATACTTTATACATTATACTTTATATTTATACTTTATACATCAGACAAACTATTCTCTCCATAAATAAGGCAAAGGCGTTTATGCATAGAAATCATATATTTATATAAGTACATATAGAGTTTACCACCGAATTAAGTGCATTGACAAAGTAAGTTTTTGTCTGAATTTCTGTGATGAGAAGTTATCATTGTTTACACTATTTATATTAGGACTAGAGTCGTCATCTTTGTTGTTTTTATCACAACGTTTTGGTCGTTGTGCCCTCCGGTCATCTTCAGGTGTATATCAATCTGGGTAACCTACAGAGAGTTGCGAATTGATCCGTTCATTTAATCTACGGGGCAGTCTGTTCTCGTTCCACTGTTCACGCCAAGGGTTATCGACTACTTCTTATTTTATTTAACACTGTTCCGTTATTACACGCTCATTTCCAATGAGTGCAAGTACACATTGTGAATTTGATGACATAGTTCAATCTCTGGGTCGAGCAGTGTGTACTTGTAGGTCGCAGTTCAATGATACTTATGGTCGGAAAGTGAACGGTCTAACCACTCGTCCACTTGTCTATATATGCATGCATGCATATTTACATACACACACACACACACACACACACACATATATATATATATATATATATATATATATATATATATATATATATATATATATATATATTAACATACAACGTGTGTTAGCACGTACGATACCCTGTCTTTATCAGCCGCCGACCAGGGGTGATCTCACGGTTTCGGTGGTTATGGCGGGACCGCCACACCAGGCGCCACCAGCAGCGTTTGCCACCAGGCAGGGTATGAAGAAAAGCTAATTGATCGTTCCTCTTTTTAAATTCTCAATGAAATAAATAAAACTATTGTTCCTCTTTGCAGCTTCTGTCCGTAATGAAAGTTCCTGAACGCGTTTGCCGTTATTGACGCGCTCGTAAAAATCGTTATAAACGACGACGCAAATATTTCACTTGCGCATGTTAGGTCGTGATGTTGCGCGCATATTATTTCAGTAATGTTTGTTCTGATCGTAACTTTCCTTTCTGGATTTGACGTCGATTTGGTCGTTTTTCCTCATTTTTATCTTTCTTTTCCATTTCTGGTCCAAACCACTCAAAGCAAACGTCGCATATTATTCTACAAAAGGAACTGATCTGTTGCCCTATGTGACCCTTAAGATTGTTATTAAGGATAAAAGAAAGCTCTTTGTCAAGGTTTGTCCAAACAGTCTTCTGGTTACCTTTGGGTCACTGGATTCTTGGTTTACTTAGGATTTCTCCAGGGTGCTGTCGTTCAACGATGGAATCCTGAACGCTTTGAGTGTATTCCAGATTCATACTCCCATCACTCGATTTACATTCTCCGATAGTTGTTTACCCCATTTGTATAGCTATTTCACCCCACAAGAACTACCTTGCAGGGGTTGTCAAGGGGTGAGAACATAAAATAAAAGGGTAGCTAAAAAATTTTAAACTTTAAAGCAAGAAAGAAGGAGAAGAGAGAAAGATGAAAAAGAAAAAGAAAAAAGAAAAAGAGGGAAATAACGGAAAAGGAGAAAAAATAATATGAGGATACAGCAAATCGTCTATACAAAGCTTAAACCCAGTTTTATGGTGGTAGGGGGAGTGTTAGTATTCGGACACCAGTTAAAATAACCGTGACCTATAATTTAAAATATTAACATCTCGTTTCTATAAGGAAAATTACTAAAAATAAATTGATATAAATACAATTACCTATAATGTGTGTGTGGGGGGGATGTAATTGCGGGATCATGTGTACAAACAGACATCCCCCACTTTGTCACATAAATGCTTAACTGGGTTCATATCGGGTGAACGTGGAAGTCAACAGTATAGTCCTCAAACCAATTTTAACCAACCTTAACACAATCACACTGTCCATTACCCTACTGGAAAAATCCACCATTGCAATGGTATATCTTTCTTTTCTTTTTATGTGCCATGTCCTTTCAGGATATAGGTGATCATGGCTCTCCACCTCCCCCTATCCCTTGCAGCTCTCAGCAAGTTCCTTCCCTCTGCTTCCTCTCCCCAGACCACTTTCTATCATCCACTTGCTTAAGTCCGTCAGGTATGTCACGCACTGCTTTCCCTTGTCTCTCTTTCCCACTAATCGACCTGTGAGTATCAGATTCTCTAGGCTCTTCCTCCCTTGTTATGTGTCCCAGAAACTTCAGCTGCCACTTCCTGATATTAAGTATAAGCCTCCACCTTGTTTGCAACCTCTCTAGATCTCATCGTTGCTCACAAGCTTGGTCCATGGTGGTATATGGTGTTCGTAAATCAGTATAAATTCTCACGAAGCAATACAATATAGCTGTCAGCCAGTCAATGGTGTGTTTATACATACCAGGGAACTCAAGCCTTGCTACATGTTCACACTCAACACCCTTATGGGACCGCTGCCAGCTTGCAAGATGCCTTGTTGATTTGTAGTTTTCATTGCCTTATAGTGATTGAACTACACTCTAAAACCTTTATCAGCCCGTAAAATCTGAAAATTCGACTCATCGTATCAATCACAAATTTGCCAGTTCTTAAGGGCTCAGTTAGCGATGACGCAAGCCCAGATTAAGCTTTATGTCCGGTTTTAACAAAGACATTCTGGTGGGTTTTCTGCTCCTCTATTCCATAGACGCTAAAAAGCGCTGTGCTAAGCTGATGGATATGCATCTGGTATCTCCTGCGTAGAATGAAGATGTGTTTTGAGCCTGATCACTATTGTTAAGGACCCATGGTCGACTATTCCGCTATCTACGGTGTACAATAATGACTTCCAACAAGAATACTCAGCACACATGTCACTGCGTAGATGTAGGGGTGTCAAATAGCCCCACAATTTCAGAAACATCTGAATTTGACTATGATATCACGTTCAAATTTGTATAAATCAATGCTCATATACTGCGATTAGATGTCAAATCACAGATGATATACGTCTGCCTGTGGTGGCTGTGATGGCTTCACTTACCATTACCTTTACATACTGCCTTAACATTACATTTGGCACGGCAGTGCACACACACACACACACACACACACACACACACACACATATATATATATATATATATATATATATATATATATATATATATATATATTATTCATTTAGATAAACCTTCTTGAAGGTATGTTTCGAAAATAATATCCGATAATGCCTTTCTTCTATGGCTTCTTCATTATCGGATATTATTTTCAAAACATACTAAATTAACGTTTTTCTAAATGTTAATAACTTTGTTAATAACTCTGCCCAAATTTCTTATACATACATATATATATATATATATATATATATATATATATATATATATATATATATATATATATATATAAAAATCCACTACTCAGTTTCATGCAATGGCAACCATTAGGTGGTACTTTTTAAGCTTTTAGTTTATTTTAAGCATTTATTCTTACTATATATATATATATATATATATATATACATGATATATATATATACATTATTTTGTTCCCATGAATTTTGAAATATTAATATATGTATATATATAAATATTTTATTCCCATAATTTTGAAATATTAATATATATATATATATATATATATATATATCTGTGTGTGTGTGTGTGTGTGTGTGCATATGTTTGCGTGTGTGTGTCTACTTCTGACCAAATACGCAGGTCAACGCAGAAACCAGCTGCAAACCTTAAACTTCGCTTTTCACTCTCATTGCAATTTAGCATGAAATTATGATTAAAATTTGCTCGAATCACGTTCTGTAAATAGCTTCGTGCGTCGTATGTTAATTTACAATGACAGTAATTAACTATAATTCATAGAAAAACGCAAACAGAAACAGCAGAATAATTAATATGATCAATTAATAACTTGAGGTTAATTAAAAATGTTTTCGGTCATTGTAACACCCTTCTGCAAGTAAAGTATTTGCACAAACACACACTAGATGCTCTCCAAAAGTAAAGCCTTCTTGTCATTTCCATGGAAACAATGACAAATACAGCGAGGATAATAAAATTTACGTTTGTATGTTCACGTGTATACATGTGCATGTGTATGAACATGTGAATGCGTTTGTGCGTGCATGTGTTTATACGTTCGTGTGTGGGTCTGTATGCATGTGCATGCTTCTGTACATAGTCGCACATAGACAGAGCAACACACACACACATACACACACACACACACACACACAGAGAAATGTTAATAATTGGAAAATTTTAAGAAAAAGAGGAGCTACAAGGAAAATGATCTTTACCATCAAAAAGAGACAGACGATATTTGTGGAACACAATGTGGAAAGGGGACCTAGAGAATTTAACACTCTGAGGGCATATTGGAGGAAACAAAAGCAAGGAGAAACAGCACGTAATTTATGTAGCGGGTTTTTGTCAATGGATTGCAGAACAAGAACAAACATATACGGTTATGTGTCAAAGTTTGCGTTCAAAAAGGGCCCAATTTAATCAAGAGTGCCGAGGTCGAATTGACAATGAAAACTCTTCATTTGAATTTTGATAAAATATGTATTCGTTGTTCAGCTATTTCTATGCATTAGTAATGGTAATATTAGGCAACCCTTTATAAGGAAACATTTGGTATTCACTGATCGTGCAACCATAAAATTTTTCTTTTCAAACAATTTTTTTTTTTCAAATCCAGTAAATGTTATAGATCTTTCTCGCATTGGTGGGGCTTCCTTTCTGAATTTATTGTTTTTGGTTTCTGTTACTTGGTTCAGTTCTTTGTAATTCTGTAATGTCAACCCACGCGGTTGGATGATTTCGACGCTTTAGTCCTTGCAAACAATAAGATACGTACTTTTTGCAAAAAGTAATTCCCGGAGTGTTTCCGTCTTTTACGAAATTTATTTCTACTTAGGTTAACAAAATTTTGTTGCTCTCTCGTTCAATTGCGCCCCACGCATAGTTATCAAGGGTGTTGCAATCTGGAGAGTTAGGTGGTCAGAGGTAAGGGGCGATGTATTCGCAGGAATTGGGTTCTCCTGCTTGTGCGACATGGTTCAGAGTTTTGTTGCCGCTCATAGGATCTGCCTGCAGCCACACTCTTGACCCAAAGCAGCGCTACCCTCTCAAGGCATTTGACGTAGGCCTCCATGTTGAGTCTGAGGCCCTGTGGGTAGATAAATGGAGGCATAATGTCACCATCACTAGTGATCACTCTCAACACCTTCGTAATCACCATTAGACTCATCCATCTCATCGATCCTCTGCACTGACCTGACACATAAAAACTCTGAAATTATCGTAATGGAGCTTTCGGTGCGAATGCCAAGCAGTATAGCATGTTGTTTCCAAATTTCTGATGGAGTGAATTGCGTCATAGTGCTTTTTTTTCTCACAGATGGTGCGAAAATGACCCTATTATACTGTGCAGTCGATAAAAAACAATGAGCGAAATGAAAAATACAAAATGGTGACAATTTACATCGCGCACCCTGTATATATATATATATATATATATATATATATATATATATATATATATATATATATAGAGAGAGAAGAGAGAGAGAGAGAGAAAGAAAGAAAGAAAGAAAGAAAGAGAGATCAAACATTTGATGAATATGAAGGAATGTGGCTGGAATTCGAGTGGTTGTCTTTCTATATCCTTTCATGAGGCTCGGAATAAACGCTAATACTATATAAGCATCACACAACTAAATCTAAAACAGACAACCATGAAAAGAAATTAACAACATTTAACAACAAACCCCTTGAAAATGGCTTAAGAAGTGCCCGAGAGCGATTGGCACAATAGACACTACGGAAATTTTTTACACTCCCCACCGAACGGTAAAATGTTAAAAAATGGAAAAAAAAAAATGGAAAAACTTGACATACGAAACATGTTTGAATGGAAATGTATATATATATATATATATATATATATATATATATATATATATATATATAAACTTCGAGGATAGCTGAAGAAACAGGATACATAATTTTGTATACAAATGGTTTAATTTTTTAACGAATGCTTGTTGTATTTCTTCTACCTATTTGTCTCTCTTTGATATTGAGCATTTTTACCTATAAATATAGCATACCTTAAAAATTACATTTTTATCATATGCTCCCGAAAAATTAATTCGGTTGAGCACTTTGGGGAGAAAACTCGAATTTGTAAACAGTGACTACCATTGCTGATAATGCAAGACTCTCCTAACGAACCTCTTGGTTACTGGGGTGTTTATTTAAAAATAAATATGCAAAAAAATCACTTTCCTCTCTAACGGGCGCCAAGCTTAAGCGTAGAATCTCTGACTGATTTCGATCCCGGCTTGAAGTGATCAGATGTCTAGCTACACTCAGGAGCTGTGGGTGACGATTTCAATTCCGTTTGAAATCATCTTCCGGTGAAGGAGCCGGTTATAAAAGTCTGCTACACAATTTGCCTCTGTATGTCAGGCGTCTTTATCATCGACGCGAACAATCTTTAGCAGTGGTGGGAATTATTTAACTAAAAATTCCAAGAAACCAATCGGAATTCGTGGAATATCGAAATTCAAGTTATTAAAGGGTCTAACATAGGTACTTCCATAGAAAACTCAATACCTAAGGATTAAAATGAATTTTTACGAATAAAATATCTTTCTCGAAACTTTTATTTTAGTTTTAATTTGAAAATAATACATTAAATTCAAAATTTCCAATAAGCAAAATAATACCGTATTACAAAACTAATTTAAAATGACTGGAAGCTAAAATCGCTTATTTTAGCGCTATTTTTAACCATCAGTTTAATTCTATTGATTAAAAACCTTTCAAAAATAAAAATATACTTTTATGAAACTTTATTTAAGGAATATTAGATGATTTAAAGTTTAATTAATGTGATCTGAAACAAATATTACTTACTTTAAGTTTAAAATATTGTAGCTGTTTATCTAAGGTGTTGACAGATTGAAAGCTTGTCTAATAGACGGAACTTTATCTATTTTTTTCTATGGTTGATATATTCGTAAAAATTACTTGAGGAATATAACGTGAGCGCCTTTTTATATTATTTTTATCTACCCAGTAATCTTAAAAAATTTACGAAAATATTCTCCGAAATCTAATGTTTTATTGAATTTTAGATACTTTGGCTATAAATTTACTAGAGTTATCGCTCTTATTTTCTGATAATGATGTGTATAGACCTCCGTATTTACAAAGGTCTCCACGTTTTTACATAGGCAAAATAAATTCAAAATACTTTATACAATATTGGGGTCACTGAATTGTTTCCATTTATGATTAGTAAATATAGATTTTAGATAACAAGAAATTTAAAAGATTTAAAACTTTACAAAACTTTTCTAAATAATTTTAAAAAAAAAATGAAAATTCTTGTAAAAATTCATTAAAAATTTCGTCGAAAAAAATTCATCGAAAAGAATATTTATCTTAAGACAATAATGTCCATAATATATCTTTTTTTCATAACAGCAATGAAAAGCCCATGATTTCAGACTTGTGCCTCATCTAAGCTACGCTTAGAAAATCAGCATAAAAGCAATGTAGAGCTATTCTTTTTCAATAATGTCTTAGTTTTATTGCATTGTCAGAGCAAAGTTTCGGTTGCTGGGGGGGTCCTCTTTACAAAATACATTGAGAATTTAGAGGTCTGCGTATAACTAATGTAAATATTAATTGTAAATATTAATGTAAATATTTAATTTTTCGAAATTCCTAAAAATTAAATAAGTGGGGGAGTAACAAATTGTAAAAAAAAAAAGTTCCCAAAAAAGAAAGATTTCTAAAATAATTAAATCCGATAGTTATTTGATTTTTGTAAGAATTTCCAAATCAATGTGATTTTCACCGCAAAAAAAAAGACGCTAAAATTTCTTATATTAATTTTCGGTCGCCATGCTGTCGCAGTGATTTTTAACCAAAGTTTCGAATGCTCTAAAAATGATAAAAAATACAATTTAATAATAATAAAAAATTCTTTAGTTTTCCTCTTAATAATAACGTAAAGATGTTGACGATAAAAACTTTATTTTTATTAATTTGGAAGCATTTTTTCATCATGATATGCTCCTATTTTAGCGATTCTGTGAAGACGTTTTTTTTTAATGGCACTTGTCACTTTATAATGAAAAGTGATTCGTCATCTAACAACAAAAACCGACCTTTTGCTATATAACAATGGCATGTATACATTTGCTGTTGATCCCATAAACGTCTAATTAAATCGTTTCTCATCGACCAGCACGACAATAAAACAGAAGAAATCCAACAAATCCTTACCAATAACTCGAAAATAATATATAAAAAACGACAAAAATAAACCATTACAAATGCTAGAAGCATTTATCATAAAAGCAAACAACAGAGCATCAATAAAATGTTAGCAAATTTAGGGACAGACTCATTAATTATCTTTCCTAAATAAATAAAAACAACAAGACGACAACGTGGATGATGACGACTATGACGACGATGACGCAAAATGACACGTGAAGATTCGATACTTAAAGAAAAAACAACATCACCGGGGAAAACGCGATATATGAAAATGATGAAACTGACATAGCGCAAAAACAAAAACTCTTTAATAATGGCATATATTAATGGCCAAAAGTACTCAAGCATTGGCCAAGATGTTTTTCACCGGAAACCAAGAAAATGTTCCGAAATATAGACACTACATCGGTTCTTGGTAATGACAGCGAAGTCGAAAGTGCTTGAACAAACAATAACAAAATATGAAATTCGAACAGTTTATCCACAATTTCTAGCACAATACCCAAAACCTTATCCGAAAATTAGAAAAATGCAGACCTTGTAGGTTCTTTTTAATCAAAGGTGTTTGTGCGTATTTATGTATATATAGTCATCCATAGACAGACTGTTTCACAGCTCATCAGTGTGACTAGACATCCGTTTGCCTCAAGCCAGGATTGAAACCCGACTGATTTAGCATCAATCGGAGAGTTTTCCCTAAGCTAACAGCTCCCGGCAGAGAGGAAGGTGAATTTTTGTATGTAATTTTAGACGAAACACGCCAGTTATTCAGAGTTCAATTCATTATCAGCAGTAGCAGTCACTGTTTACAAGTTATATATATATATATATATATATATATATATATATATATATATATATATATATATACATGGCCCATATTGGCGTTGCCCGTGCTTGATTCAAAAATCTTACGACTCATACAGCAATCGCTATCACTTGACTTAAAATATTTTTGCCCTTCCTTGCCTTTAAAGGAGTGCCCTTTGCCGTGCTGATGTTGCTACATGCCTTACTTCTTGCCTATCTCACACTGCAAATTTTTTCTGAGCTCTATACTAAACATTAAATCTGTTACGAAAAAAGAACTAAACAAAATGAACACAAAACGATCAGCTTTAAAAAAAAAAAGGACTCGTAACTGGAAAAACAGAATGATAAAAGAATGTTAACAACAAATACTTTTTCACGCCCAACCCAGTTCTGCGGAATCAGAATCAACGTTGAGTTTAAGCAAGCGAATGAGCCAATTGGAATAAAGTGCCATGCAGATATAAAGTTTTCCCACTTGTGACGAATGCAGCTATCGATTTTTTTTCGCATGCTAGCATGCTAATTAACATTCGTGTCAGTCAGCTGTTGGCTCTCACGCTGGCCAATAGAATCTTCCTGCCTATTTGTAGCAGCCAGCTATAGGCTCTCACTCTGGCCAGGAGAAAATGGCCGCAAACTACATGAAAACTGCCGTAGAAGCATGAAAAAATCGATTATTTCCACTATCGATGGGAGTTGGGAAATGTAATGTCGGTCTTGGCCTTCCCGCTAAGTTGGAGCATGTGCATATAAATTTTGGTGCAAATCCGTCGAAAATTGCGGCCGTGCATTCGTTACACACACACACATCCTGTCTTTTATATATATATATATATATATATATATATATATATATATATATATATATATATATGTGTGTGTGTGTGTGTGTGTGTGTGTGTGTGTGTGTGTGTGTGTGTGTGTTTTAGATTTGTATGTATAACAAATTATTCGAAAATTCGAAAAATAGACTGAACTATAAAACAGGTAAATCTTGATGGTTAAATTTCACAAAAATTGTTCAAATGAATTCTTACAGCCAAAATATAATTTCCTTCTCTCTCTCTTTCTCTCTCTATATATATATATATATATATATATATATATATATATATATATATATATATATATATATATATATATTGTGTGTGTGTGTGTGTGTTTTGCTTGTGTCTGAGTGCGTGTGCTAACAAAGATAGTGTTTCACCAAAATACGGTCGACCAGGAAAATAAGTTCAATTTTACAATCAAATGTCCTGACGAGTGGATACAATCTCCATGAAAATCGACGTTGCGATGTATTCATTGATTGATTGCCTGTGTCATCAAAAACTAACACTCCCCAAAAATGATTGTTTTGAAAATCTTGTGTTAAATTCTAAGGTTATCTTTATTGGGAGAAAAGAGGAGTTTGTACAATCGTTTCTACTTTGCCTTGGTTGTTTTAGTCAACTCTCTCTCTCTCTCTCTCTCTCTCTCTCTCTCTCTCTATATATATATATATCTTTCTTTTCACCTCAGCTGACTTTGCACTTGTTTGCCAAGTGTACGCTTGAAAAATCACAAAGCAAAACCGAATCATTATTAAGAACTTATTGAATGAATTGCTTTAATGTTTTTCACATCTGGGTCGTTTCAAGTAGAAAACTACTTTTAATTTAACAAGTGATTTTAACTCTTCATGTTTTCTAACTGCAAATCCAGCAAGATTTCACGTACGAGAGGCCTAAATATTTTTACGTTCAAAAATGGGATGAAGAACAATAAAAAAAAATGCAGTTTCGTTAATTAATTAATTAACGTCAATAGAATTTACAGCGGAAGTCAAGTGATTTCAAACCAATCGTATATTGCTGTGATTTGATTCATAATTATTCAAACAGCCAAGCTCTTTGATCCTGAAATTTAAATTGAGAAAAAACACAAAGAGTTTTTTTTTATATATATATTTTATATCTTACACAATCAATACATGGTGAAATTACACAAGAACTCATAAAAATAATTACAATTACGAGGACTTCAGAGCAATCAAAATGAAACAAAACTGTTTTCATTAATTTAACTACATATATTCACTTAGGTCCTGGTGGTACAAAAGCGCGTACGCGCACTTACACAGACACCGATATACACACACACATAGAAAGAAAGAAAGAAAGAAAGAAAGAAAGAAAGAAAGAAAGAAAGAAAGAAAGAAAGAAAGAAACCTGTTTGCGGAGTAAAGATAATTGCCTATTTCTCATCCTATATATCGATATAAAGACGGGATTTTGGAAGGTAATTTTCAAAGCAGAGAAGTGTTCCCCACTTGAAAATTGAGTACAAAACAATTTTCCAACACTTACATTTGTTCTACTAAGGTAAGCCAAACAAATATGTACATAATTATTCATATATATATATATATATATATATATATATATATATATATATATATATATATATATATATATAATACATAAAGGTTAATGGTCAGAGTTAAATCAGACCAGAGAACACTCCTATTAAAAAATGCTCAAATACACGTGCGAAAAAATTAAATAAAAATAAAAATAACATGTAGAGCTTTTAAGTTTAAAAATCAGGCGGTCAATTAAAATACGCAACCAAGATTTCGACCTGGCGGTCTCGTCGGACGTTACATAATTATGTAGCGTTCTTTTTTATTTAAATAAAGGTTAAAGTGGTTATTTTGAAATTAACACCCGACGAGACAGCCAGGTCGAAATGTATTTTAATTGACCTCCTGATTTTTAAACTATATATATATGGTATTGGATTTTTATCATTCCGACAGATTTTTATTGTTATAGTTAGTGGATACTCATATTTAAGTAGACGCTCCATTTATTTACTTATTTTCTTTATAGTCGTCTAACGGCCTGAATATTCGAAAAATCCCATTAAAGAAAAAAAGCGAACTCCGGCAGGTTTCGAACCCGTCTCTCTCTCTCTCTCTCTCTCTCTCTCACACACACACACACACACACACACACACACTCTCTCTCTCTCTCTCTCTCTCTCAACCATCTTTAGACCGACTTGGCCACTGAGTAGCAAAGTCAAAATCAGTAGGATTTCGCTTAAAGGCAATTTAAGCGAAATCCTTCTCGCATTAAATTCCACAGAATATATGCTCTGTTTCGTATCCAAACATAAACAAAATACTTTTCTAAGATAATCGATTTTTATCCTGGGGTTTGAACAAAATGACAGGAGAATTTCATAAGATTTATAGCAAAATGTTTGATGAATTGCTCTTACTAAAGGAACATTTCAACAGGAGCACAATCACGATTATATTACTAGGCCGCATCCCATTCACGCTGTTGGTGTCTCATTTATTTTGTCGCGTTGATTAGCAGGACAACCGTTCTTCTCAAGAAAAGCGACATTTGTACTTGTATTTTTATGCTTTACACCTGTACACAATTTTTAAACATAACTTGAGGAAGACAGATATACTGTCAAAATATCGTTAAACATGTTAAATAATGTCTTTTCTTTACGTTTTCTTTTTTTAAATCGCGCTTTTCTCGAAGCTGTTATGATAATAATAATAATAAGCACAAAATCGAAACCACTGAGAGACCAAGTACCAACTAAACGCTGTTACTCAAAACAACATGCCAATTCAAACTGACAGGGAAATAAAAGACAATAGACCTGATATTATCATAAAAGACGAAAAATGTAGGAAGTTTGAGCTTACTAACATAGCAGTACCATCTGAGAGAAACACCGCCAGGAAAATTATCGAAAACTTGTCTCAATACAAGGACCTGGAGATCGAGATTAACAGGGGGTGGGGAATGAAGACTGAGACTGTACAAAGAGTAATCGGAGCTCTGGGCATCGTCAGAAAAGGAATGGACAATTTTACTAACAGTGACACAGGTAAAATCAAGTTGCCCAGAAGATCGCCCTACTAGAAACATCCCACAAGAAAAGTGCTATCAATTAAATGGCAATTCTCCTGTAGAGCCTAAAGACCATAGTTTGGACCCGATTTTACAGGATACAAAGCAGGAAACATAGCATACACAAATAATATTAATAATGACAATGTAAGTAAAATGTGGTTTGTATTTTTTGTTTTCTGACATTAGGTCTCTGGTTGGGATCCGAAAGGAAGTGTGTATACAACAGAAACGCAAGGAAATAATAATAATATACATTATTATTATTATTATTATTATATATAAGATAATATATATATATATATATATATATATATATATATATATATATATATATATATATATATATATAACGATATATAATGTATAATTTCGAAATTATATATCGTTATATCATGCTGTCGACATGGAAAAAAGTCTAAATATATATATGTGTGTGTGTGCGAATGAAGACAAAAGGAAAACTTACCGACGCATTTCTTCCTCTAATGGACTTTATCAAGGCAAACGTAAGGATTTTATTTGCTACAAGTATTTATATACAAAAGTAAAAATGTTAGTTATTAAAAAATTCAGTTTAAGAGAAGCTCATAAATATTCAGCAGGTTAGCTGAAAAGTATTGGTAAATTGTGGAGAATGTTAAGTGACGTAATTTAATACATTAATGTTGACTTTTTTAACGGTTTCCTTTTTCTGTATTCATATTGTCCTTTTACAAGTATATTTAGTTATATCTGATATATATATATATATATATATATATATATATATATATATATATATATATTAAGCAAATTGACCCAAGCAAGGCGGGAGTGCCACTAGCGGGCAAGGGGTTACAGAGAGTGAGAGTAAGAGTAAAGAGGAGTGTTTGGGAAAAGGATAAAGAGAAGGACAAGGATCAAGGTCAAGGCATCAGAAGATGTCGATTGACATTACATTTGAATATTTGAAGATTATAGCTATCAGGGAAGCAAGTGATGGGAAGGGAGTTAGAGTAGAAGATATGGCTGCATTTAGCCGTTTCGACAGTGACAGGCTGGGACCAAGATGCCAACCTAGTAGCACGCTTAAATTCATGCAGTTGGGCTACCAGTGAAAGTAGCTCGTCGGAGCATTTGCCATGAAAATTACTTGTAGAAAAGACAGAGAGAGGCCGCAGCACGTCTGTGAGATAGCGACTGTAGACGGGATGCCAGATCAGGACCAACTATGTTGCATATCCATCTCTAGATTTTTTTTCTAGGTCCTCGAGATGAATAGCGACAGCACTAGACCATATATGGCAGCAGTATTTCATGCAAGGACTAATGGTTGATTTGTAGATTTGAAGTATGAACTCAGGCGAGAAAAACCTTCTGGCGCGACACAGAGAACCAACTTTCCTTGCGGTAAATGAAGCTATAGATTCAATGTAATTGTTCCACTTCAGTTCAGTAGACAACATGAGACCAAGCAGGCGCAGAAAGGTGCTCTCGTGGAGTTGGGCATCATTGGGAGGCAGGAAGGGTTCTCTATGGTGAGTAACTGAGAGCAGTTTCGTTATAGAGGCATTAAAGTTTGCAAGCCATTTCCTAACCCAGTCAACCACAGATTGGAGGTCCTTCTCGAGGCCTACGGCCAGGTTAATTTTGTCAATAATGCTGGATCTACTATTAAGGCAGGAGTAAATAGCAGTGTCATCAGCGTAGATTTCAACTTGGGAGTTGATGATATCAGGAAGATCGTTGATGAAGATCGGAAACAGTGTAGGACCCAGGATAGAGCCTTGGGGAACACCAGCGTTCGTGTGAAAGGAACTGAAAGAAAACCCGTTTAGCACGAACTTCGTTTCACGGTTTGACAGGAATGATTTTATTATCAAATAATCGTCCTATAATGCCGTATCCATGAAGCTTACGAAGAAGGCCAGTGTGCCAGACTCTGTCAAACCTAAAGCTACGGCACAGGCTTCTCCGTTAATGTCAAGTGCTTGGTATACAAATTCGGTTATGGTTGTGAGCACGTCAGCGGTGGATCGGGCAAAGCGGAAACCATATTGTTTGTCTGAGAGCAGATCATGCGATGTAAGGTGCTTAAGTATTTTGGCGTTGATTAAAGCTTCGAAGACTTTGCCGAAGAGTGGTAGGAGACTTATAGGACGATAGTCAGATGGGTCAGAAGGGTCACCAGACTTCTTAAAGACAGAGACAACAGATGATGACTTATAACAGGCTGGAAAGCAAGGGTCAGTGAGGCAATAGTTATATAGTTTGGAGAGGACTGGAGCCAGTTCAGGATATATATATATATATATATATATATATATATATATATATATATATATATATATATATCAATATATCATTTTGAAATATATTGATAACCGATAGTGCAGCCTTGATGTAATAAGCATCTAGTCATCTGGTTCGCCACTGCACATGCGTAAGCAGACAACTGCTCGTGGTGTCTCCATACCAACTAGGGAGACGCTATTGACTGTACTATGCGACCTTACTATGCAACCGTTGCATTCGCCATGACATTGCGTGTACATTCCTCCCGCTTCCCGACTCGGCACTCTACGACATCTGGCTTTTCCCAAAATTAAAATCGCCATTGAGATGCCATCAACGAGTTTAGAAATATCCCTACGAGACAGCTTATGATAATCCCGAAATAAAATTTTGCAAATTGTTTGGCGAAGTGAAAGAGATGCTGGCATAATTGCACTCAGTCCCAGAAGTCATTTGAAAAGTCATAAAATGTCTTTGCTCTTTACTTATGTTGGCATTAAATGACTAGATTTGTTTTTTGATAAACCTCGTATATAGACATAAGTAAATCGACACCACTATTTGATTTGCATTTGACATTTAATATCTATTCATTAACACTTATTTAATTCTCTAGAACATGGCCAAAAATAACCAGATACTCGTATTCCATGAGCACAGGGATTATTAAGTTTCGAAAACTAGCATATTGTTGATCAGTCCAAGTTCCTAAAGAAAATGGCATCGAAATTGTGTAATGTTTTTTACTCACTCACATTTGAAAGGAATCTCCTAAGATCTGTCTAGGTCACCAGGAAGGTAACTCGGTACAAAGAAATGAGATTTTTAAAATACATTGCTGGGCGTAATCTTAACAATCAGATGACGGTATTGATAGCTGACTCTGAAATAAAACTACATGGCCTCTTAGACTGGGTAATGGAAGAAAGCGAAGAAAAAAGACTAACAATCAACTGCAAGAATAAAAAAAGCTATGATCAGCAAGAGAAAAAAAACCCTAAGATTTGTGTTACAAATTTGAGATGTCAGCATCAAGCAGGGACAGAAGTTTAAATATCTGGTGAGTGTTTTTAGCAGAGGATTATCTAGCGAAAGAATCATTCCAATAGCTATGCAAGGTGTTGATAAACGGAAAGATTTCGTTAGAAACAAATATCCGTCCTCTCATACACAGGGAAATTTCCCCACGGATAAGGAGAAAACTGGAGGCAGGAGAAATGTGATTCTATGGCAGGATACTGAAAATTCCATGGATGGAACGAGTAAGCAACGAGGCAGTCTTAAAGAAAATGGCAACGAAAAGAACACTTATACTCAGAATCAGGAAAAGACAGATAAAATTCCTTAGACACATAATGCATTAATGAGGAAGGAAGGCTTAGAAAAATAACTCTTACAGGGCCTACTGAGGGCAAGTGAGATAGGGAAAAGCAGTGAACCACTTAGCTGACGAGCTTGTGGGAATAGATGGCCGAGCTTAACAAAGGGGAAAATAATGAATACTACAAGGGATAGGAAGTTGTGGAGAGCTATGAACGTCTATGACCTGAAGGGGTACGGCATAGAAGAAGAAGAAGTTTACAAGGTGACCGATGTAGTAGTGTGCCGAAATCAGCTCAAGAACGGCAATACGGTATCTTTTTCGTATTAATTAATTACTGCCTACAGTCTTAAAGCTGATGACCTTTAACCAAACCAAATCCGGTAATGACATTAGAGAAAAAAAAACTTAAAGCTAATGATCTTTAATCAAACCAAATCCGGTAATGACATTAGAGAAAAAAAAACTTAAAGCTGATAATATTTAACCAAACCAAAGCTGGTAATGACATTAGAGAAGTTAAAAGATTTTGAAAAAAATCCGTTTTAAATTTCACTTATGAACTATATATTGATAAAAAAAATGTCTAGATATCTTCATTGACTATAACAGCGGGATCTTTCACGTATTAATTAATTACTGCCTACAGTCTTAAAGTTGTGATGTCTTAAAACAGTTATTGTCCAAGAGGGAAGACACTGGGCATTTAAGATGTCTTGGAATTTATAAAGGTCTTTATTTTTTCATTTTCATTTACTCAGCTTTCAGGCAACGGATTCTTCTAAATCTGGAAAATGATTCGCTATGATCATTTCTTTTATTTCTTTTTATTCTTTCTGTTATCGTAATGAATAAACTTCGGGATAGTTTTCGTTCAGAGCCACTTAAATACGTGTAGATTATCAGTTTAGGAAAATACATATTCATTTAGCAAGTGTGTCCACGCAATATTCATTGAGGATTATTCGAACGAATTTTTTTATGATAGATAAAGGTCTGTTAAACATAAGAAACACAATAATAGCAGATCTCTAAAATCTGAAATAATTCTTTATTAAAGTCATTTTTGTTAATATTGTTGAATAAAGTTACTACGTCTGAAGCGTCATCCAGCGGTAGTCTTGCTATCACCACTGCATTAATACCCTTATCGATGCTGAGGGGTCTTTTCATTTGTTAATCTTCTTAAACATGTTTGGAAGTGTTTTCGTAAATATACTGTTTTTCAAATGAATATATTTGTGCGTCTTTCTATTATAATTCATACCCAATTACCTATGGCAACCTGCATACTAAACACATACATAAAATGACACACAAAGCACACATCTGTATATATATATATATATATATATATATATATATATATATATATATATATATATATATATATTCAAACACATTTTATTGTATAATAACGATAAGTTCTGTCTATCCAATTTTTTATTATTTTGTTCAAATTTCCGAATTAGTTGGTTATCAAAGTTTATTTTTTCTCGAGTACATTTGTTTTCAACATTCGAAAGTACTCGGGAAAAAAATAAAACTTGACTTTGGTAAATTTGCCGACTACATAAAACGGGTGATTTCGAAATTTAAAAAAATCAATAAAAAATTAGATAGACAGAACTTGTCATTATTATTCAACATGTTTGATAGAATTCTTGCTCTCTAAATACACCTTATATATATATATATATATATATATATATATATATATATATATATATATATATATATGTGTGTGTGTGTGTGTGTGTGTGTGTGTGTGTGTGTGTATCATTTATGTCAAATATATTGATATCATCTTTAACCAAACCAAATCCGGTAATGACATTAGAGAAGTTAAAAAGATTTTGAAAAAAAATCCGTTTTAAAGTTCACTTATGAACTATATATTGATAAAAAAAATGTCTAGATATCTTCATTCAGCGATATTTTTACCACATCTCTGTATAAAAAATCTGCGAATTATAATTTTTGCTTTCTAAACTACCACAGTCAATGCTCTGATAAAATATAAAAGTGCTATCATTAATAACCTAATCCAAATAGCTAAACTCATTACCTCATCCAAAATAATTTTTCTTAAAGAATTAAATAATATAAAACGAACACT
Source organism: Acanthosepion pharaonis (assembly GCA_903632075.3). Taxonomy (NCBI): domain Eukaryota; kingdom Metazoa; phylum Mollusca; class Cephalopoda; order Sepiida; family Sepiidae; genus Acanthosepion; species Acanthosepion pharaonis. The sequence goes on along the minus strand of CAHIKZ030000101.1, from coordinate 944,930 downwards.
TATCAATAATGAGTACTCTAATTACATGGTCGACAAGCAAATCAAATTTCATTTAACCAACAACAATTTTAACAATAAACATAGTCATAAATATAACATTGCCAATAACGATATTACTATATATTGCCAAATCAACTGCACCATAATTACAAAAAAAAAAAACGAAACAGCAATAAAAAAAAAAACATACATAGATATATAAGACCAGCCGATAAAAACAAATACACCAGATTCAATATTTACTACAAAAGATTAAAAACTAGTTATGTTATAGTGGAACACACCTATTCTATAGTTAATAGACTCTCCCACCTATAATAAGTAGGAGTAGTAAGTGTAACGTGGGAGTGGGTCGGTCGGTCGGTCAGTCAGTTGGTCAGTCAGTCAGTCGATGTCGGACGACAGTTAGTCGAATACTAAAGTATCAGCGACCACAACTAGATTACTCTGCGTTATACCTATCATATCAAGTTCCTAACATTTTGTACGTCGAACCTATTTTAGGACCGACTTCGTACAAATACAAGCCTCCACTGGGAAATCACTCCACAACAAGTTATTAAAAATAACATACTCCAAACTTCCAACTCCTTATATAAGACCAATGCCGTGTATGAATATACTTTTCCACTCGGAGAATGCTTCTCTGTAAATAACAAAAACACAAAACTTCTTGCATTGCATATACTACAACCACACTCTAACGGAGTCTGACCTGTCACCTATCGGACAATAATACTACCAGACAGTACATTAATAAGCAGCATAAGGATCATAGTAACATTAGACATCTACTTACAAACAATACTAAAATACTAACAAAATGAAATAGTAAAAAAAGACTTATGATTCTCGAAGTAATACTCATACCACAAAAATAACCATCTGTAAATAAAAAGAAACCATTATAATCTAATCTATATCCGCAAATATATGTAAAACACACACAGACACACGTCACACCATGCCTTCGTTAAAACACTCTACGTCACTGCAATCACTAGTTCTGCGAATCTGACCATTTGTCTCTACCTACTCTGATAATGACTTAAGAAAGTCGAAAGGTTGGAAAACCATATTTCTTCCAAAATGAATTTTATAGAATTTCTGGCGGAATTTTCGCCTTGGATTATTTATTCGCAATTTGAAAAAGTCGATCAATAAAATTAATCGACACATATTATCTGTCGTTTTTAATAACATTTGTCTTAATGAACATTTTATGTCTAAATACACAGACTATATATATATATATATATATATATATATATATATATATATATATATATATATATTGGGTTCTATAGCCTGGATGGCAACTGGTCTAAGTGAAGGACAACTTTGAATTCAAAACCTGTGGAAAGTCGTTTGGGAACTTGTGGCACGTGGTGCACCATGTCTACGTATTCGGCTCTTCAAAAAATGTGGTTGGTTCAGCACAAAGCTTTCTCCACTATAATAGAATATGCGCTGGTGTCTGGCTGTTGGTTCCTAGGAACTGAGCTGCTTGATCCTCATACATCGAATACAACGGAGAGTCCACCATATATATATATATATATATATATATATATATATATATATATATATATATATTATGAATTATTCATACAAAAAAAACAGTTATAGAAGTTTATGATATAAATGGCGAGAATACACATTCGCAAACAAATTTAATAAAGTACATTAACCCCGAACCTGCAGATGAATGTTATGATCCCTGTTTATAAATTTTAGTTGCATAAGGTCTTTTTTTTATTTTTTTACAAACTTTCAAATGTGCATACAGACATCATCAGGTATGGAAATAGATTTATTTTTGTTTTTTTACATCTATTTTTTCGTTGTCCTGTTATTACCGGGAACTAAAAAACAAAAACAAATCTTTCGGGTTTCGTGGTTAATGTACTTTATTAAATTTGTTTGCGAAGATGTATTCTCGCTATTTATGTCATTAACTTCTATATCTGTTTTTTGTATGCATGATTCATGTAATGGAATTTGAACTGCACCTCATACTTGATATTAAAATAACTGCTCCGACGTGCAACTTTCGGATAATAACTGTGACATTCCTCTAATTATTGAACAATTTAGTTCATGCCACATTGATTGAAAAACCTACCAGTACAAAAGAATTCTCCTATTACCATATTAGTACAAAAATGCACAATCTTAAAATTAAAAAATTCAACCTCAGCGTTGCGACCGCACGCTCCAAAATTTCTTACAATTAACAATAACATATTTCGGATTACATCTATTCTTTCGTTGTCCTGTTATTACAGGGATGTAAAAAAACAAATCTATTTCCATACCTGATGATGTCTGTATGCACAGATGAAAGCTTGTAAAAAATTTTTTTAAAAAGACCTTATGCAACTGGAATTTATAAACAGGGATCTTAACATTCAACTACAGGTTCGGGTTTAATGTAATTTATTAAATTGTTTGCGAAGATGGATTCTCGCCATTTATATCATTAACTTCTATAAACCAGCAATTGCATTTATGAAAAGGGATTTTCAAAATATGACAAATATAAACAGTAAAGAAAAATAGAATACTTGACTGAATATCAATTACAAGGTATGTTAAGACTAGCAACAACTCAGTTCTAGTCAGAATTAAATATATTTGCCGCGTCAATTCAAAGTCAAATATACCATTAATTGTAGCCTTTTCAATATATATCCTTTTTATGTATGCAATTCGTTATACAGTTCGAATAAAACCAAAAAATAAGGCAATTATATTTAGTAGTATAGCAAAATAATAATATCCTAAAAATCATCACCGAACAACATTGCTTCAAAAGGTGTGAATTTTGTGCGTACATACCATTCCTCTTGAAATGGCTGGTCATGTTAATATTAACCGTTTCCTTATAAAGAAACATTCGGCATTCACTGATTGAGCAGCAACTTTTGGTTGAAAATTATAAAATCTTTCGATTGAAATTTATAAAATATTTCTATAAAAACAATTTAAAATGTTGCTTTGGATTCCTTTAATTTTTATAGTTTTATCCTTAATTTACATATGACTTGGACGTGGTTACTCTCACAGTCAGTGCTTTGATATGTTTTAGATTGTACAAGACCGAAATAGTAGGGTATCTAGAGAGAATCGACCTCACTATAATAGTAATGGCTGAACGAGATTCAGCAAGTACCACTGATTTAGTCTTATAAAAAATAAGATAAGCGCATCTCAGATGAATTGCATTATCAACAGTTTGCGAGTTAAGCGTATTCGTCATCTCTCTCAAGCATCCTCACCAGAAGTACTGGGCACTTTGAAAAGGTTAAGACCTTTATAAGTTAACTACAAAATATTCCCTGTAAAATGTGTTACATTCATAGTCTTTATTTCTGCTGGTAGAGTTTCAGTAAATATAAGTGGTGTTGATCGGAAATACTATTATCTTATTTGGAGTGAAGGCATAGATTTTACAAGCTAGTAGTTGATTTTACAAACCTGTTATTTAAGCGGACATTTAGACCAGGTAATTAGGGCAGTTTAGGGAAACGAACCGATTAGCATTTTCTTTATTTTAATTATTTCGATCGGAGCAAGACAATAAAGCCACTAAGACGCAAGGGAGATACTGAATGTTAGAGAATATGAGAAAAATACTCTTAAGGAGTGAGAACAATAAAAGAACAAGAATTAAGAAAATAGAAGATTGAAATTGGATTTAAATTTTTGAAGATCAAAGTTGACTGGGAAGCAAGAAGCCGGAAGAGAAGTCTACAAGCGTGAAGTGAAACTGTTAGCATAGAAGTTGTGGTTACATCTGGCCATTTCTAAGATAAAATGATGAGACCTTGTCGCTAATCTAATAGTGCGTTTAAATTCATAAAGTCTAGTTACCACGGAGGAAAGTTCGTCAGAACAATTACCTCGGAAGTATTTATAGAAAAGGCACATTTAAAGCTACATTACGGCGGTGGAAAAGTAGCTGAAGCCGAGATGTCAGGTCAGGATCAATTACAGAATATTAAGAAGGAAACCAATACTAATTTTTTTAGGAGCTGACAAATAATAATAATAATAATAATAATAATGTGGCATATGGGAACATCAACAATCCCTGTTGTAGTTGGAGCCCTAGGACTGGTTGGAAAAGATTGCAGTAGACTAACTGAAGGGATTCCTGGAAGTCCATGCCTCAAGGAGATACAAAAAATTGTTCTGACAAGTACAGCCCACACTTTACGAAGGGCTTTATCTATGTATTTTTTTTTTTTTTTTTTTTTTGTCAGTGGAATGTGTCATGACGCCATTTCTAACCTTAGGTCCCTGGGCGGGACCCGGAAAGAAATGTGTAAACGCCAGAAATCAAAGAAAATAATAATAATAATAATAATAATAATAATAATAATAATAATAATAATAATGAACTTGGGCATGTCCCTCGGGGCTGACGTACTGTACCTCTCCGTTTATAAAGTGGGTAGTAGTGTAAGGGGAAAGTTTTTTTTTGGGGGGGGGTCGAATAATGAGGCAACCAAGGCGAATTGAGAGGCAAATCTAGATACTTGGGAACAATCTCAATTGGAGACCGTTTGAGCAGACTGGGTCCCCAGGCTGAAGGTATTTATAACTCGGCCTCTCTTGCAATGTGATGCTCTGCATTTTGTCAAAACCTGTCACCATATCGCGCACATTTGACGTTGGTTCATGTGTATAGTATACCCTTATCAGATTGGGTGGCTCGGATTGAGAAATCGGAGAGCCGAGTTTCGAATCCCAGTCGAATTCATTACATTCACCTACGTGCTAATACACTTGGAAAAATTATGAATCCTCTTCTTCCCACACCCCCATCTATGGGTAAATAGCAGGACAGATCCGGTTCTATAGCCTTGGATGGCAACTGGTCTACAGCAGAAAGAAATGGCAAACTACTGCGGGAAAAAATCTGCCTCGTCAGTCATGTATCGAAAGATATAATGTCGCTTGAGCGTGTATCACACATGGCACATAACTGACTGATAAGTATATTGGTAGCCTAGTTTTACTTTATTGGCGTGCTGCTCTCTCGCTCAATAATAATAACTCGTTTTAATCCGTGAAAACTTCACGGTTTTCTTATTTTAATATTCTGACGAATCTTAATACTTAAGTTAATGATTAAGTAAGCCATAATGTCTTTAGAAATTCTCTTATCGTTAAATATTTGAGGTTAACAACTTTAAAAAAATATTGAAATAATAATCATAAAAATATGAATGCTGGTCGTTATTTTAAAAAGTGGGTACAAATGAAAAGATTTGAAACTGACACCTTTTTTTATTTCACTGTAACAGCCGTTAAAACCTGATATTTTCCCTTCTTTTTACTTTCTTTCATTCATTCATTTTCTTACCGAAACCAAATAGTGTATTTTTCCCCTCTTTGCCCGTGATCAAAACTGAATAGTACATTATTTATGAGGCATTGGCAAGAATCTTTCTTTGAATCTTTCTTTCTTTCTTTGAATCTTTCTTTCTTTGAATCTTTCTTTCTTTCTTTCCTTCTTTCTTTGAATCTTTCTTTCTTTTTCTTTCTTTCTTTGAATCTTTCTTTCTTTTTCTTTCTTTCTTTGAATATTTCTTTCTTTCTTTCTTTGAATCTTTCTTTCTTTCTTTGAATCTTTCTTTCTTTGAATCTTTCTTTGAATCTTTCTTTCTTTCTTTCTTTTCCTCACTGAAACGAAGTAATGTGTTTTGTCCTCTTTCCACGCGATCAAAATGGAATAGTTCATCATTTATTAGGTATTGCCAGGACGTAATGGTCGTGCGAACTAACGAAGGAAAGGATGAGCACAATTATAATAGTATGATTAAATATTATTTCTGAACCTAAAGTTTTAAGGACACCAAAAATAAACCGGGGATATTTTTTAAACACTTGCAAACAATAATTACTGAGAGAGGTATATTAAACCATTGTTATGAATATATATACATATACTTGGGTATATATATATATATATATATATATATATATATATATATATATATATATATATATATATATATATATATATGATTGGTTGTATACGGAATAAATTCCAATAACCAACAATTACTATTCTTAAAAGAGTGATCAATACAGAGTAGAGCGAATATAATTATTTCTTTAAAAATCATAACATAAATTTCTTATAAAATCACTACAAAAATAGCCATTCTGTTTCAACACCTCTGGTGTCTTATCAAGTGATGATGTTGAATGTAGAATGTAGAATGAAGGTTTTAAAAGGTCCATATCAACTAACCACCCCTCGTAAGGGGAAACGCTGTTACATGAGCTGAAATGACCAATCAAAATACAAGTATACGAGAATTCAAAAAACTTGACCACGAAGTAAGGTCATATATATATATATATATATATATATATATATATATATATAGAGAGAGAGAGAGAGAGAGAGAGTTTTAAGGTGTGCTATATTTAGGGGATAAGGTGCTCAATATCAGAGATAGAGAGTATTTAAATACAAAAGTTAACATTGAAATCAACGCTGCCTGGCCTCTCAGTGTTGACTTCAAGGTTCACTTTTGTATATATATATATATATATATATATATAATTCAAATTGAAAAAAGTGATTTTAGTAAATACAAACTGATATTCTAAACATTTTCCTAAAATTTCAGGAAACTAAATAATTTTCTTGTTATCATTAGGATGACAAATTTAAAAGCAAATATTTGTAACAATGCAAAAATAAACATTCTTTTCTATTTAGAATAAAGTTTGTTCGTGCTGGGAGATAAAAAAAAATGAAAAACAAATAAATAAGAATAAAATAATGCCACCAACTGGTTTTTTGTTTTGTTTCAATTTTTTTAATAAATAGTGAAACTCCAAGAATTCATATATATGTCTGATGCCCATAGACAATAGGGAATTATCTCAGTTATAAATCAAGTCAGATGTTTAATGGAATTATCTTAAACCAGCATAAAGAAGCAAAGCGAGATAGATTCTGTGGTGCCAGTCTTTTTAATATACAAAGGTCTACCTCACTTAAAAATCAGCATCGAAATTTTCACTTTTACTTCGGTTCTTTGACGGTTGGGTTTAAAGCCAAGAACTCGGAGTCTCCGTTTCGTTGCTTTAAACATGGAGCCTTCAGCCATAATGTTATTGCGATTGATTTATGTTATTGTTATTATACTAACCACTTAAATGCGTCTAATCTCTGTTCTCTACTTTCGATAGTCTGTGGGTGGCGTAGACCTGGTCTTACGCAATGTTTTTATCATGCCAAAAGAAAATCTGTTGAAATAATAGCACAACCATCAGCTGTACCCCCCATTCCGGTGTAACCTCAAAGAAACTGTTAACACCAAACACAACTGCAAGGAACAAGGTGGGGAAAGGAACATCAATAAATAAGTAAACATTTACAATGGGGAACAACATAGGCACAATGAAGTGAACAGCCCAAGCAATATGAACATCTGCTTCCATGCATTTATATGGGGAATATAAGACAATTGTTAATGCAGTCTAATGCAAGAAGCAAATGTTTTGATCGCAATAACAGAGGATGTAATCGCAATTCAATATAACATATGTTTATAGATAAAAAGCAAACGTCTGTATTCAGTTATGAATATAAAAATGACTCTTGATACACAAATATATAAATCTTTGAATATGTACACCTTTATGTATGTAAAAGATTATATATATATATATAGGGGGTACGAGTGTGTGTGTGTATGTGCATATAAAAAGGTATGCAAAAATACATTGTTGTTTAGGAATATGAAGTGGGTGTTGAAACGTTCTCGGTTCAACTCAGTTCCATTATATATATATATATATATATATATATATATATATATATAAAAAAAAAAAGACAGGTTAATTCTTAGTAATTTTTACATATATATATATATATATATGTTATTCATATATATATATGTGTGTGTGTATGCGTGTGTGTGTGAATAATATGTAATATATATATGAATAACACACACACATATATATATATGAATAACATATATATATATATATGTAAAAATTACTAAGAATTAACCTGTCTTTTTTTATTTATATATATATAAAGTTTTATTAAAAAGAACAAAGTATACCTGTTTAATTTTTTAATTATATTTCCTATTAAGAATATTTCTTTTTGTGCAGCCTCTTTCCCAATAGCCATTACATATGACGTCACATTAAACAATTTCAAACGTCCAGCTTCGTAAAGAATACCAGGATGTAGACAAAGGAAGCCTAACTACAACACATACACCAAATTAGCACATGATAATGCCTGCATTAGTCGAGAGTACTTGAACAAAATTAACATAATATGAACATCGGACAGTTTGTCCATAATTTTGAGCAAAATACTCACAACTTGTCCGAAAATATAATTAAGCAGACAGACCTTTTCGTTTGTTTTTAATTTGGTGAATATTTGTTTTTAGTTTGGGTGAATATTTGCTGCTTAAAAATATATATATATATATATATATATATATATATATAATGCCAGCTGTACATTTTTTTAAAAAAATATTACCAGCAATAGATTTTTTTTAAATTTGCAGTCCAAATATATATAGAGAGAGATTTGTTTTAATCTTATTTTGATTTATGGCATATCGCCACCTCAATGGGTTATTTAATGCCGTCAAGATTTTTATTGCTAGTGATATATATTTTTTCAAAATGTATTACTGCTAATATGTTTTCTTAAAAAATCTATTGCTGGTAATATTTTTTTCAAAAAATGTACGGCTGGTAATAATTTTTTTTTCAAAAATGTATTGCTGGTAATAATGTATTGCTTGTAATAATGTATTGCTGGTAATAGTTTTTTCCAAAATAGTATTGCTAATATTAAACCTATTTTTATACTTTCATAGTGTTTTGACCTCTTGGGGAGTTAACTAATTGCCCATAGCTGCGACCCTGATAGATGCTACCATCCCGGGTCAGGGTGGACCTGGGAACACCAGCAATTAAGAGGTGGTTCCAAGTTTCTCAAAGCCTCATGATCAGAGGCCTTGCTGTCGGACGTAGTTTATCGTCTTACCCAGGACGCGGATGTAGTTTATCATCATACCCAGGACGGAATTATATTTGATATAGCACTACATGCCTATCGAGAAGACTTACGTTACACCTCTCTGACCATAGCTCAATTACGATCCATTAAATACATAGGCAAACCTAACCTATTCCGTCCGCTACATACTTGTAGAAAATACAAGCATAATAGCCTCACCCACATGTAATAAAAGACTAAAAATAATGAAAGCCCTAATGATAAAAAAGAAAAAGCACTCAATAACATCACCTATGAACAGGGCCACAATTTTCTAACCGTGTTTGGAAAATAAGGCATTCTTTTAACTCTACATATGTACATAAAAAATCCATACATTCAGTTAAAAATAAACATCATCCTCGATAATGGCCTAAAGATTAGCCAGATATGCAGAAGATTTGTACAAATTTCGCAGACTAGAAAAAAAGATACTTATACGAACACAAGAAAAATTAAATAAAAAGCTTAATCGCAATGCCTTGTCTGTCGTCTTTAATGAAACACAAATAAATTAGGGATTGCTGCCTAAATGCACAATATATATATATATATATATATATATATATATATATATATATATATATAATTCAAATTGAAAAATTTTCAGAAATTTTTTTAAATCACTTCTAGCGTATTTGAAAAAGACGGGCAGTTTTTATTAAACAGTGTGAATTACATCTATCGTTCTGCGCATTCAAGAAAATCTCAATAAAGAAAATGTGTTCCCGGCAAGGATCGAACCTACATCCAATTTGTAGTGAAAACCACGTTTTTATCCAATGTGCTTTACCGCTCGGTCACGTAGAACGTCACAGCAAGCAAGGTTCTATTTTCCTTTTTTTTAATGAAAGCATGTCCCGTTGAAAGCTTCATATTTACTCAATTTCGTATCCGACATGTAAACAAAGCAATTTCTAAAGAATTAATGGATTTATTTTCATTCCGATATTTTTATTGCTTCAGAGTTCTAAACCAGTGGAGTGCAAGGATAGAAGCAGCGAAACCCATCAACAAATTCTCCAGGACATGATAGACAATGAAAACGAGACAAGTAAAACAGGTGACGAAATGCAACTGTGCAACTGAATAGTGCGTTAACATTTGCTAGTATTTCGGAACAAAGAACTCATTCGCACTGACCTTATTCCAAAGAGGCTGCAGGATAATAGCATGAACTTCCACAATGATGCCCGGGATTTGAAAGTCCTCCAAGATCATTTTGATGATTAAAGGAAAATGTTGGTCTGTGAGTCACCTGAAGAACTTGGTCTCTGTTAGAAATGGAATATCGAAGTTGAAAGTCGTCGGAGGCAAAACGAATGGTTGATGAGAACTCGAACAGTCAAGGAGCACACGAGGAGAGTCATGAAGGGAACACTCGACCGTTTTCACAGAGAAATAAATGAAGAATTCGCACGTTTGCAAGACACGGACGCGAAATTTGGGTTCCTAATCTATGTTGAGGGACTGTGTTACGTGGTCGTCACCAACAGTAATGACCTAATGAAGAAATGCTCAATTTTTTGCGTATTGTACTGCTTTAATATTGATGATAGATAACAGCTAAATGTTAGATTGTAGAATGTTGCTATCAAGTTGTGTCAACATGAAAATATAAAAACCTGAAAAGCTTTTCGAATTTATTGTTCAGTATGGAGATGAGATCGTCTTCCCCAATCACAGTTTCAATCACCAGCTGTGAGAGATCATTCAGCATGTTAAACTTAATACTTCCATGGGTCAAGGCAGACACCGTGATCTTGCTCTGCTGAGTGTAGCAAGAAAAAATGACCACATCATACGCTAATTTGAATCAGTAGAAGCAAGAAAGATGCAATTTTAATTTCCATGTAGTGCCATAATTTTTTAACTAAGAAATAAATAAAATTTACTTGTATTTTTTAGCTTTATTTCATCTAAAAAAAATGGGTGTCAGACACTGTCAGGGGTGCAATTTCAGTGTTTCCCATCGGCGCTATTTTCCGTAGATACGTCCCTAGTGATAAGCCATGTAACTATTTTTAAATAGTATTTTGGCTGAACAATTTCTCCATCTAATTGTATTAATGTGCTCCCAGTATCCGATGGAACTTCTATAGAAATAAATAGTAGCCATTATTCTCAAATCGTCCCTCGTGCAAGTAAGATAACTTTTTCAACGTACAAAGGAAAGTTCTCAAATTGTTTTGACTTATTCTATGCGTTTATTATCAAGGATACTTATATTCAATCGATTGAAAACACCCTACTTGAACAGTACTTTGATCTGGATGCTGACACAGGATTTGTGTCCACAATTGTCGCAATTAAGAATAAAAGAATTGATTTCATAGTAGGCTTTTGTCATATATAATAACGATTATTATATTTATAATAACGATTATTATAAATTTAACTTACATTTTGAACTGTATTATGTCTCCGAAATGACACATTACCTGCTAAACAAATTAATGTCTTCCTAAAGGGATATAACTGATATAAAACTCCACAACACCAAAACAGAAACGCATCAGAAAGATACTTGAAAGAAATGTGCAGATTGGTGACATCAGTAAAAATAATGCAGGTTAGCGAGAATTGTAATAATGGCGGATCTCAAGAGACAACGCGTGTTTTGAGAGAAACAAAAACAATGGCAAAATCACTTAACACTTTCACTCATCCTGTTTTCTTTCCAAACAAAATCGAGGCTTAAACTGACAAACAGCGGCTGTGATTTCTCTTTGTTTACTTGTAAACAGATGGATCTGTTGGCCGTAACCTGTGTGCACGCGTGCATCTCTTGATATGGGATGGAATTCTCCTAACCGTGCGTCTGTCAAACGATATAAACAGGGAAATGAGTGCTGATCGTTGACTATGATGGGTCTGCGAAATCACATAGTAGCTATCAAAAGGCGAAGTGCACCCTTCATTAAAGACGATCAAACAATGTCAGTTGGAGAACAATAAACAATACGCGGTTATTAACTTTACTAAACTGAACATGTGAGCAACAACGAAGTTTTAGAGAAAATTGAAAACAAAGAACACATACTTAGCATCAAAAAGAGACAGCTTAAATGTCAAGGAAACATAATGAAGTAAGAGGGCTCGGAAATTTTGATACTCATGGGGCAAATTGAAGGCAAGGATGACAGAGGAAAACAACGCATAACCTACCTAACAAGATTATTTAAATAATATGAGAACAGAGATAACAAAAAGACAAAATTTACTAAGAGCTACAAAAGACAAGAAATTGTGGTGAAGGCTTAAGGCTACATCGCGTTAAACTCCCGTTCTTGTAGGATCATCGAAGTTAAACAACATCGTACATGGTCAGTACCCAGATGGGTTACCGCTGGAGAATAACAGGTTCTGTATGCTTGGATGTGCCGGTAGTGTAATGGATAATGGCTCTGAATTGTTAATCGAAAAGCCCAATTCTTATTCTAGTTGGGCTCGTTATATTCACTTAAGCTCCACTAACCGCGGGAAAGCTACCAATCCAACTCTTCTCTCCCCAGCTAAGGGTTAATTAGTAAGACTTGTATCACTAAATGATTATTGTCTCAAAAACAATTTTACACTCTCAAAACATTTTTATGGGTTTAAATAATGTACAAAGGGTTGATAAGCCGTAGAAAACGAATCAATAAAAATAATTGTGGAAAGCCATGATTGTCAACGTCCTTAAGGGATCCTTATGGGATCTTATTGTAGCCAAGGCACCATATTTAATGACACTTTTTTGCTAAACAGCACAATTTTATAATTTTTTCTTATTTTTCCTGCTTATTACATTTGATCAAATTTTCTAGCTCGTATTTCCCACTCGGTCGGTGTTCGAGCCCAGGTAAAACACTAAGATTTCAAATACTGATTTTCAAAATTGATCGACTGATTTTTTTTAACGATTTATCAACCCTTTGTAGGTTATTTAAAGCCGAAATATATTTTGTATCGTAAGAATAATTTTCTTTTTCCACTGAGTATTGCATTAACAATATTTTCGTGATTATTATTTTTTCCTTTTATTTAACTCATAGCTGGGGAAAAATAAGATGAATTCATACCTTTCCCAATATTATTTATGCGTAAGTGAATGTAACGAACTGGATTTGAATTTTAAACAAGGTTTCTCCAATTAGATAAAATAATAGTACACAATCTTTCTAACTGCTCCCGAACACTCCCACCGCCATTGACTTTATGCCTTACTTATTCTTTCTGTAAATGTCATGTCCCTTCAGGAAGTAAACGACCATGGCCCTAAAAATTTTCCGTTTTCTTTTGAATATCTGTGAATTGTCATGACTTATCGGGAAAAGATAAAGAGCATTATGTTTTTTGTTTGTTTTTTTTTGGGGGGAAGGGGGTGCGATAGTTTTGACTTGAATACACCCCCCTCCTTGATTGACTGTAACCAAAGTCTACCGACCCCAGTTTACCTTGCTATTTAACCCATTGCTGCGTGGAAGAGAAGAAATAAATCCATAACTTTCCTCGGGGAATTAGTGCGAAGTGAACACAATAGGTCAAAATGGAATTTCATCTAAGCTAAATAAAGATATTTATTCTGTCTTGTAGCTGAGATATTTGTGTATCGATCGTAACACTGGTCCGTGCTCGAACCACGGTAAAATGTCAAAATTTCGGATGATGGTTTTCAAAGCAGGCTTTCTTCCTTATCACAGCACAATCTTTCTCCTCAATCTCAAATATTCTCCTTGTACAACAGCTTTCAATATTTTATACTTTAATGATTAAAACCACCCAGATACAAAGGCAAAATGTATTTTTGTTGTATCCTTTGTAAGTAACCAATTTTAAATGTATACGAATGTATTGACAAAAAGACGTGCTAGCGTTTTGTTTGTTGTATTATGTAGGCTAAGTATAAGCCAGGAAGCAGTTATTAATCAAACCAGTGAACGGTGATAGAATGAAGACAAGGTGCATTCATCAAGAGGGGGCCGTTATGCAAATTAACGAACTTTGGCACTGAAAACGTTTATTTTTTTGCTAATATTCTTGCTTTTTATTTGATCTTCAAACCGGATGATATCTAAATCAATTTCGTTATCGTTCAGCACAACGACTATGTCTAGAATATAAACAGAATATATTTTGTGTAGGGAAAAGCCCAAAACCATTATTCGGGTAAGATATCAAAATAATCAAGAACCTATATTGGCAGCAAACAGCATGCATGCACATAAGGAACGAGTTAAGTGAATATACAAAAATAGAAAGGGACATAAGGCAAGGATGCGTCTTCTCACCTGACCTGTTCAACCTATACAGCGAGGTAATTTTGAGAGAATTGTAAATCCTACTGGGATTTACCACTGGCAGCCACAACTTTAACAACATAAGATATGCAGATGACACTGTACTGATAGCAGACACGGAAAAGTAATTACAAAATCTCCTACAGAAGGTAATGACGGAGGGTGAGAAGAAAGGACTAAGCATAAACTACGAGAAGAGAGAGTGCATGGTCGCCAGTAAGAGGAAGAGCCCTAAATGCAATTTGAAGGTCGGGAACAATAGAATGAAGCAGACGCGGAAGTTTAAATACCTGGAAAGTGGTTGCAAACAAGGAGGAGGCTTATACTTAATAGCAGGAAGAGGCAGCTGAAGTTTATGGGGCATATAATGAGGAAAGGGGGCCTGGAGAATCTGGTACTCACGGGTCGAATAGAGGGAAAGAAAGACAAGAGAAAGCAACACGTGACATACCTGGTGGACTTAAGTAAGTGCATGACAGAACGTGTTCGGGGGAGGAAGCGTAAGGAAGAAACTTGTTGAGAGCTGCAAGGGATAGAGGGAGGTGGAGAGCCATGGTCGCCTACATCCTGAAAGGACATGGCACATAAAAAGAAAGTCTAAATAAATCACGAAAACTTAAGAATGTATATTTCAAACTTTTCTACAAGGTAATTTTCTTTTCTCGGCATATTTCTCACTTCACAAAAGATTGAAACTACAGTTATTTAAATATCATTATTCTGCATATTTTAATAGATACTTTGTTTTAATGATCTAAACGGATAATATCTCGTAAAAGAAAAAGAAAACAGTTTTTTTTTTGTTTTTTTTTTTTGTTTTTGTTTTGTTTTTACTGGGATAAACTCCAGCAGTATGTCCCCCAGATTTTAAATTTAGTTTATTCTGTCTTCCGACCCCTTGCCTTACACCTGAGTTCTGAATAAATCGGATAGAAAAATTAATGCAACGAGAAGAGTAACAGGTACCTGTTCATGGCCCTTTTCCAATCCTAAAATTCAAATGAAGAACGAGGTTGATTTAATCGTTAGAAGAGAAAATTATGTATAGCAGACCTTCGGCTCGCACTATGTAGATCCTTAGATACCGCCAAGTTCGGCTACCGAAAGGGAATCAATCACGCAAACACAATACTCGATTATGTAGAGCTGACCGAGAATGATGTGATAGTAATAAATAAACGGGATGATCACTTCAAGACAAACAAATACAGGTATACCCCACTTTTCGAAATTTTGTTATGTTACTGCGCTTTTAATTAAAACTACATTATTAAATGTTCTACATGCCCGCTATCATAAATAGTGCCAAACGAAGAAACACTTACCATTAATTTATATCGGAACATCCTTCTTTTTCTTAATAGTCAATTTAGTATCCTCTTTCACTATCTGAAAATTCTTATTATGTAGAAAAACGTTCTTACTCTCCCATAGACCATTCGATCGTAAAACGTGTTTGTTAATTTTCCAGAAATAGCTATGCGGTTGTTATTCTAACCCTTTTAGATACTGTACCATTTACAAGCAAATATTATCAGTACGGAAAGATTATAAAACGTAAGTATCTTTATCAGAAAAGCTTAGACGCCATTTTACTTGTAATCAAATCATGCCGGCTCTCAAATGCTGATAATGCCGCAATTATATTTACTTCATTCTATTAGGTGGAGGCGTCCAGTCTGAGACGAATGGCTTAGCAGAGTAAAAGTAATCAAGCAAAAACAACCGGAAACTTGTATTTCCTGTCTCAAGAATTTCGCCTTCAGCTCATTCTATGTCGTACATAAATATACTAAGCACAACGGTCAGTGAAATATGACCCTTCCCGTCGTCTCAGGACATGAAACAAAAACATGATTCCGCGTATTTTCAATGTTTTAAAAAGTACGAGTATTGTGACACCTGTCGTTAATCTCCAGTCTATAACAACAATTTTAAAAATGGCAAGTTCTCAATCAAAATAAAACCACACACAAGTTTTGTATCCTTCATAACAACGAGACTTACTTTAAAAAAATCTGAAATGTAATTATTGATTTATTGATTAGTCATTGGGGGTTGGTTAAAGCCGAAACTTATTTTTGAATGCATAATTCTTTTATTTTTTACAAGTGAATATTGTATTAACATTTTGAAGGGTAAATATAAGTTATACAACATTTATTTTTCAGATACAACTTGCATAAAGATAAACTGTAATAAAAGTTTTACTTAAAAATTGATTATATGACTTTTCCAAGTAAAAACCGTAAGCAAATAGGTCCTAAACCTATATTCTAGAGGTCAATCTCTTTTACCAACTTTATTTGGTTCAGTATTTTTAAACAGTTCCTTTTGGTTATCTGTAGTAATTGGTTCGTGTTTATTGGGATACGCCCCCGATTATCATTACTTACTTAATTGTTTATGGTTTCAGACATGGTATATACAACTGAGGTTCTTCATTTTTGAGTAGGTGTTGCTAGGTGACATGTGTGTTGCTAGGTGACATGTGTTGCTAGGTGACATTTGTGTGAGTGTCCTATACAGAATCTGGCTAGAACAAACTCCTATCTTCTTAAATATCCCATGGAAATTAATATTCCGTATTGGTTCAGTTTAAAATAATAAATTATATTCACATAGCAGTTTGACTTTAAGAAATAAACTATTACCATTTATATTGTAAATTATATTGACTCTGTTCCATCGAGAAGCGTTTTGATTCTAACGAAATCTAACTCCAATATCATAACATATGTCCCCAGAGTTTCTTCTGGCCGCATTATCATTCTAAGGTCTTTTGGATGGTTTACATATCAATTGTACACATGAGAAAGGGTTTATTGGGTTAGTAAGAAATTCCTGTCGTATTTTTTATATAACTTTGTGTACTTTTTTTATACTTACCGTAAAATAACCCTTAATTCTAATGCTTTCTTTCTTCGCAGATTAATTAATTATCAGAGTGTATAAATTTTGTACTGATTTAACCCCTTTAAAATGAGTTTAAATCAAACCTGTATCAGACATTCTATGTTGTATTAATTAAAAAAAAAAAAGGGATCTTTAGCAACGGAATCAATAAGTAATATTTGTTCTGTCTATGGAAAAGTAGCTTTAAGTGCCCTGGCATGCCAACAATGATTTGGCCAGTTTTAATCGGGAATTTTTTCTCTCAAACAAACCTGTCGATGTGAACGATCAAGTTCTATCAATATTGAGCTTCACCAAACCGTAATTGAGAAAAATTCGAAGCAAACTGCACGATACAATACAAGTCATATATCGATGATAAAACACCTTCATAAACACGGAAAGGCATCTAAACATTGTAGATTCCTCATCATTCAACTTCTTTTTTTCAGCATAATCAAAGAGTTATCTTAAGCTTGTTATTGAAGTGTATGCTTGCTATAGAACCTTCTCGAGATAGAATCATCACCGATGCTGAAAAGAGTGTTTTTTTTAAATCATATTAATGAAAACAACAATGGTTAGTACTCAGGACTACACGGTAAAGAACGTTATGATCTATGTTTGGTGGAATATAAAGTGTGTTGTCTATAACGAAGAGCTATACACAAATAATGCAAATAATGTGATCTACTGTAGTCAATTGCAACCATTGTACAAGAATTTGCAGAAAAAATGACACTCATTGGTGTGTTGATCTTACATGAAAATGCAAGAACACACTCCTCCCCAGTCTTGAGGTAAGGGTTTATCACTTGTTTCCTGTTTAGGATTGGGTTTCCGGTTCCTTCTGAAGTTTTTTCATTCTCTTTTACTCACAGTAGCCACTTGCGTTTTAGTGTTGGCATTATCACCTTGCTTGTGGTGAAATGATTTTTTTAAAAAATACTTCGAGTCACACAAGAAAAGATTAGGGCACTAAACTGGAGATTCTGTACAGACATGAACGAGCAGACATATAGAAAATAGTAACGAATATCTAAAGGACTTTCTTGGTGAAGATAGATACAAAAACAGCACACTTCTTCATCGCAAACATCAAGCTATGCCTCTCATCCAGCTTCTCATATGTCAAGACTGAGGTACTTATTTTACATACCAAGACAAGTTCTTTCTATGTGCTTAGTTGGCAAAACTTCGTGCGTTCCTCAATTTTTACTATCCAAACCAGTGCATTTCTCTTACTCTACCACCTCTCGTTGCGATAGGAGTTCCTGTCTGAATTATTTATTTGCTATCCCCATTATTGGTTGGAATATAAAAGAGAAGTTGTTTTTCGTACAGGTTTTTGCTCAAGTGAAGGTGCGGTGAAGTAATGGATAGAGGCTCGGATTGAGTTTGAATTCCAGTCGAATCCATCGCATTCACTTACGTGCTAATACCCTTGGGAAAGGTATGAATCCTCTTCTTCTCCCCGCCAGCTATGAGTAAATAACAGGACAGACCGGTTTCTATAGCTTTGGATGGCAACTGGTCTACCACAGAAAGAAATGGCAACTTAATGCAGGAAAACATCTCTTTCGATACATGATCGCCTAGGCGTGTATCAAGCATGGTACATAACTGACTGACTTTTGCCCAAACTGCTTTGCTTCTTTTGGTCTTTGCTGTAGACATCAAAACGTATTCTTTGCTGTAGACATCAAAACGTATTCTTTGCTATAGACATCAAAACGTATTCTTTGTTGTAAACATCAAAACGTATTCTGGTGCCACTTTTTAACTGATGCCATAGGGATGGTGCTACCTGTGATAACGATTCCGTGGTTACGAGGAAAAATTTTTGTCGTCTGCTCGAATGGAGTGACACTCCAATATTCTGTTTAAATCACAAACTTATAAGCTTTCTTCTACTTTTCTAACACTGAGATATTTCGCGTGAATCTGTTGTTATTTTATTTGTTAGCCAATGTGTTTTATGACTCGCCAAAATCGTAATCTGGTTAGGATTTCTTTTGAGTAAATCTGGACCGTTTAGATTATAGAAACAAATGGCATTTATCAAAGAGCCATGACAGTTGAGCAATAAACATAGTCTCAGCCACAATAAAAATTAATCTAGCAGACTCCAGATTCCTTAGCCTTCAATTTATTGGCAATTAGTAAGTCTTCCGATCTTTCCAAAACCTTTTTAAAATCCATTTTCCTAGATTCAGCAGAATCTATCAAATAAAGAAGATAGCGAGAAGTTTATGGGTCTAAGTTAAGAAATTTTTTTAATGTAATCTGTCGCTGCTTATTTACTCTAGGGTTCTTCTAGGAATATTTAATCCAAGAAAAAGATTTTAAATTACAATATATAGGATTCAAGATTTTCGCCACATCCTATTTGATGCCCTCCTCAATTTTCCTGTGCATTTATGTCCTTTATCTATTAATCTCGCTGACATTCTTTTTACCAATGTATCTGCTACCGTGACTGTATGCATCTCGGTCTGTTTCTATCTATCGGTCGATCAATCAAGACTATTCAAAGATATTTATCTTTCTGTGTTTTTATAATACATATTTCAGTGTAGTCATATATCTCTCTCTTTCTCTCTCTCTCTCTTCTATCTATCTATCTATCTATCTATCTATCTCAAACTATTTATATCCATAAATCTATCTACCAAAATTTAAAGCTAGATATCGAATACATGTTTTCTCGTTAGGCAGGGTCTCCCAGCATAGAAAAGTGGCATTTTGTTTTGTACTAAACTGAGCCAAATCGCCCATATATATATATATATATATATATATATATAACAAGCTTTTGTTATTGGTTAAAGACCAGTGGAAATTCTTTGTTAACGGTTTCCAGTAAAAATTTCTTTCGGCTGTCATAAAAGGATTATATGAATACAAAAGGGATCTTTTGCAAAACAACACATTAAATGCATTAGTTGGTCACCGTAACGAGACTGACCAAAAATTTTGATTTAAAAAAATGGTACTCTAATTAAAAGAGAAAACAATTTTCTAAGACGAAAATGTTTAGAATGTGCGTTGATCCCTGGATCATCCGCAGTAAATTTGGTATCCAGGTTCTTAAAACGATTCACCATTCTTGCCAGATCTTTCTTAACACAATATGCGATATTTAATAACAAGTGGAAAGAAAAAAAAAAAGACAGAAAGATAAAAAGACAGAAAGAAAAAAAAATCTAAATGAAACTGGTTATATTATATAGCCAAAACATATATTTTTAAAAAAATTATTTAAAATTCTTCGTGAATGAGTATGTGTCGTCGTCGCATCAATTAAAACATCACTTTAGTTCGATGAAATCTTAAAGTACGGAACGCCACACAAAAAAACTTTTTCCACTTTGTCATACTTCTTTTTCCTAAAATAAGTCATTCTCAAATAGATTTTGTTGGGAATATTGTGACTGTATGTATGTAATGCTTGTGTGTGTGCGTATGTGTGTGTGTTATGCCAGTTTTATCTTTTTTTCAAATATTGCGTCTTCAAATAGATTTTTAAAATATCTTATACATGTATTCTTTTATTTTTGTTAGTTATGTATATTCATTAAATTTGTTCCTAAATTTGATAAATTGCTATTGATGTCTAGGCAGGTTTTTATGGTCAGTGCTCCTAGCACTTGTAGTCGTTTTCACATCTTATACGATATACTATTTTTGCGTTATTGATAATTATTTTCAGAATTTTTGTCGTGTTTTGTTGTTGTGTTCGATTATGATATTTAACTGAGTTATTAACGAATAAAGGGCAAGCTTATTGGCACCGTAAAGCAGTGATTGTGCAATGAATATATGTGATGTTTGAATTATTATTATTATTATTATTATTATTATTGGCACATATTGTGGGACCTGCAAGAGGGCGTTGTTCCACAAGTACCGATAGCATTTGCAATCAGATCCCTCTCTGGATGCCCCACTGTTGTAGGCATGTACCAGTCTAAGTTAAGGTATTTGATTACTTAGCTAAGCGCTTGATCTGTATTCGAGCCCTATTTGAAAGACTGGCGTAACATAATCTTCCTGTTTATCACTTGAACTATACGAAGCTTAGTAATTGTCTATATCTTAATCTACTTATCTGTTCAACCATATTTATTTGTTGAGTTTATTTTTTCACATACCTACATCTGTTAATTTAAAAATATATCATCTGTATATCATCAATACTCTCTCTCTCTCACACACACTTTCTATGTTACACACACATACTTCACACATACAAATTTACACGCACAGATCAACACACACACATACACACACTGATATCTAAAGATTTAGACATTTTTACTCTGGAAAAATATTACTTTAAAAATTCAGAACATACCCATCTCACCCCCATCCACATACAAATAAAAAATTATAAAAAAAAATGGAAACCTCATAAAAAAAATTAGATCGAAAGCGCATTTCTTCTGAAACCAAGAACTTAACACAAATGTCACACTAAAGGAAAAATACGGTTTTAAAACAAGACAAAAAAAATATCCCCCACAAAACAAGAAAACAAGAAAAGAAACAACTTGGAACGAGACTTAACAAACTTAGAAATAAACATAAAAATTCAGATACAATTTAGAATATTTCCAGAAAAACTAAAAGGAGATATAACTAAAATAAACATAACGTATTTATCGCAGCGGACAAAACTATAAATTTATACGAAGTAAGCCGCTCAAAACGCCACAAACTACTTAAGGACAACACAACTAAAACATAGAGAAAAGACACCAAAAACTACAAAATACAACAGGGTGGTCTGAAAGTCTTGTCACCCCTACATGATATAATTTTCTATTTCAGATGGCTTACACAAGCTACTACAGTGTCGAAGAGAGGTAGGGAGTGACAAGTCTTTAGGACCACCCTATATATTAACATGGAAGCTAAAAAAAATTGCCCAACCATTACACGTAAACAACCGAATAAATTGCGTCGCTAAATCACAAGCATCAATTACACTAAAATATCACAAAGGAAACTTCAAAAGAAACCCAACATGCAGTCTCGTAAACCTAAGAGTGAACTAAGTAAAATAAAACCAGAAAGAAATAACTAAGGACAATGTTAATAGCAAACTAGTGGAAAAAACACAAAATTAGCTATAGACTGGTTCTGTAACATAAAACAAAACTAATGTCAAATTTATAAAACTACATATAACAGATTTCTATCCTTCTATGGCCGAACCTATGCTAGATAAGACCATCTCCTTAGCTCAAGAACAAATAAAAATAAGCAGAAATTAAGTAAAAATCACTAAGCTCTGCCGAAAATCACTATTAACGAAGACGCATTGCTAAAGAAAGAAGGAAACTTTAATGTTAGCATGAAGGATGAGAACAGTCTAACCCCATAAATTAAATAAAGGAAGTGTTTCTTTGTGGAATCGACTGTGAAAAGGACGCTTCCTCGATCACTGCAATCTTAGCCTGTTCAAGTGTGTAACGTTAGCCGTTGTCTTCCCCCACACGTCCGCATAAGCTGTGCCCCTTACTGAACTCAAGGACAAATGGCACAGTGAATAAAGGTGTTAGATAGATCCAGTGACATGTCCCAAAGAGTGTGAGTTCAATACCTGGTTACGGCGGTGGAGAACTTGGAGAGGGGAATTAACAGGAGATAACTGACATCCATTAGATATGACACGTGAAACTAGAACAGTCTACCCCAGCGAGCGAAATAAAGGGTTCATTCCAACCACCTGAAGAAGGCCGGGGCGTACATCGGCCGATAAATATGGCAAGATGAGGATGATAGTCCGAACAATGTAAATAGTGTACATAATACATCATCTTAGAAATATAGACAAATGCTGAAAAGATTATATTAAATCAATGACTAGGCCAGATGCTAAGAAGGTTGGTTCACTGTGTCATGCTAAACAATTTTTCTCGCCAGAATCTCTTACATATTTATAAGTCTACCATTCACCCTTGCTTTGAATATTGCTGCTACATATAGTCTGGAGCTCCTGCTATATATTAAGAGATTCCTAATAAAATCTAAAGAAGAATCTGCAATGTTATCGGTCCTGACCTGGTATCTCGGCTTCAGTCACTTTCCCTTCGTCGTAATGTAGCTTCCCTGTGCCTTTTCTATAAATACGTTCATGATAATTGTTTTGATGAACTTTCCTCTATTTTTACATATGGTAACTAGTTAGAATTTCATAGAGACTCTAGAGTATAGTGGTGACTGTAGTATAAGTGGTGACTGTAGTATAAGGGGTGACTGTGTAAGTAAGAATATTTTGTTTTGGTGCAAGAAATATTGTAGTTTGTTTCGGTTAGTGTTTTGAACTTGTGCCATATTTTAGTATTATTACACAAAATAAATATTACTTTCCTCTATGGTACCTAGACTTTATGAATTTAAGCGCAGTACTATATTAGTGGTAAGGTCTCATCATTTTACAGTTGAAATGTAACCATAAGTTTTATGCTAATAGTTCCTTCTATGACACTTCTGGTTTGTGGAACTCTCTTCCGGCTTTTTGTCCCAATCAATTTTGATCTTCAAAAATTGAAATGCAATATCAGTCGTTAACTTCTGCCTTCTTACTTCTTGTTCTAGTATTGTCCTTTCTCCTTAATAGTATATTTAATTCATATTCTCTAATGCCCAGTAAACCCTTGCATCTTAGTAACTTTATTATTGTTGTAGAGTAGTTTTCACAGTGGAGGCTTGTATTTCGCTAAGTCGGTCCTAAAACCCTAGGAACTTGAAATAAGAGTTAATGACGCCGCAATCTAGTTGTGATGGTTGATACTTCAATGTCCGACATCGACTGACTCACTCAACACCACTGAGCCCAACTGGCCACTGCTACTACTACTTATTATCTGTGGGAGAGTCTATTACAATAGAATAGATAATGTTCTGGTATGACAATTACCTTACTTGGCGGTGAATATTTTTCCATTGTTAATACTCTCCTGAGTAGATGAGTGGTTCCACTTTTTTAAATTTTAATTAATGCTCTTGTGTGTAACAATTTTTATTGAAGGGCTTCATTTTAAAGTGCTGTGTCTTTTTTCTGTTTTGTTTTAAATTTCAGTTTCAAAGTATTTATATTTCATTGCAATACTATATCTTTGAGAAGACATTTTCTTTTTTGTAGGCTTTAATTAAAATGTCTGATCTATTAACGTTTATGTGAGTATCATTCACGATCACAAGTCATGTCAGCCGTTCGGTTCATCGAGGCACCACACGTACTGCAGCCATAACAGCAGCAGTGCTGTATCTTTGGCATGATAACATGATGGAATCCAAACCTCTCCAGGTTGATTCGAATTTTTTTTTACTAAGTTGGTTGCCAACCAAGGCTATAGGGACCAGCTTATCTTGGTATTTAACCCATACCTGGGGGGGAGAACAGATGGACTCATATATATCATATATTTATATCATATATCATATATTCATATCGTATATCATATACTTATATCGATTATCATATATTCATACCAATAGCATTTGCATGTGAGTAAGTTTAACGAACTCTGCTGAAATTATTACTATTATTATTTTGCTTTCTATTCAGTACAGTCCCTTACTGCTTTGTTATACGAGACCTGAGGTAAGGCAGAGATAGTAAATACATAGGAGTAGATAGGTATGCCTATCATCCGGTTTTTTGAAGAGGAGTAGAGGTTTTCCCTTGTTTTCTGTTTAGGATTGTGTTTCCGGTTCCTTCTAAGGTCTACTTCAACTCTATACTCCTAATGTCTGATACTGACCTCTGGAATTTTGTTCACTAATTACATCTTGACCTCTTTAAGTCTAGAATTAACTGTTGTCTTTCCTGCATAGCCCCAAGAACCTTACAGCTTGCCCTTTCTTACGCTAATACAACTCCACACAATAACCCTCTATCTTGAGTGGCTCTTAGGTCTTGTATTGGGTGAACATTAGTAAAAAATACAACTTAAATGTAAATTGCTTACAAAACAATATAATATGCCAAGCCACTGTAAAATCAGTGAATAACGATTAAAAATATACATAGGCGTAACGGAAGAACTCTGGAAAAAGAGAAACTACTAACACAAAACATCCTTTATAAACCGCAAATATGCGAATAGCACAATGCTTTCTAAACATATATGGGAAATTAAAATCAAATTAAAAATAACATGGGAAAATAAACAAAACGACCTCAGCCTACAACAATAAATTCACAAGCTTTAAACTCTGGATGAGAAAATAGCTATAATTACCTTCCCAGATCAACACAAACCACTAAATAAACGATGAGAACTTATTTCAAAGTCCATACACAAAAATAATTTTTTTACTATGTTATTTAAAAGTCGAAAACTAAAAACAAACACCTTGTAAAATACCACCATGAAAAATGCAAATATATTCACTATATACAATGCAGATAACATACTTTAGACAAAGCCAATAATTTAAGCTAAATAAATAACACCCGATAAGATAAAATAAACAAAAAAGTAAATAGATATATAAACAAATTAAGTAAATAAATAAAAAATTAACAAACAACGAATGCACACATAAACAGAAGTAAATGCAATAATAATAATCAACAGCAAATAATTAAGTTTAAATAATGAGTAAAAAAAATTAACAAAAAAAACACTATAAAATAGCTACAGTATCCGAATACGAATCCATAATTATTTCTGCTCAATAACCTTTAGAATAATTTAAAGCATAACTTTTACTGCTCATCTAATAATCGTTAAGATAATACAATAGATTTTACTACCCATTGTCCAGCATATATAACTAGTCAAACCAACACAACACACATCACTTGAAAATTGCTTTCAAGCATGAAATAGACAGTCGCCGCTTGATGTTGACCTATATTGTGCATAAATATAGCTTACTTTAAAATTATATATATATATATATATATATATATATATATATATATAATTTTATTAATATGGTCATCCACATGCAGGCCTATTTTGCTGTATCACAGCTCATCAGTGTGGCTAGACATCCGGTTGCTTCAAGTCGGGATCGAAACCCTACCGATTTAGTCTCAATCGTGCTATCGGCGCACGGCTGAGAGAAAGGGAAAGTCTAACGTATTGCATACGAATGTAAACAAACGCCGGTAGCCAACACACGGCCAAAGAGTTTATCACAAGATATTCTGATATTTGGTCATTTAGAAATAGTACTGCTCGAGAACTTTTCAGCGGCCCCTCGTTTGTTTATCTCTCTGTCACTCTCTCTCTCTCTCTCTCTCTCTCTCTTTCTTTCTCTTTCACTTTAATATGCGTGTGTGTGTGTTTGAAAATCTCTAATTTCTTCTTTCTCTCTTTTCCTTTTTTTTTCTCACATCTCTCCTTTGTTCCATACTGTTTTTCTCTCGAATATTAACCTATAAATAGAAACTCACTTTCAACTGCTTTTCATTTAGCACTTTCTTTTATATATACTCAAAAAATAATTGTCCATAATAATCAGGAAATCATTCTTCTCTTTTTTAGACAGCAGCGTGCAATTTGATAAAACAGCAATCAAGAAAACCTCGCCTGCCTTTGAGGTTGAATGATAGCGGCATTACAACAAGCAGACGACACATTTCTGCCATATTGTCCAGGTTACATTGGTGCTGCCTTATGAAATTCAAATCAAGCTCAAATGATGTCTGGAGACAGGGAAACACGTTATATCCCCAAAGGATGTTTATGCTTCTCTTTAGAAATTATTCCGAACATTTCATTTCATGAAAGTAGACATTTTAACTAATATCTTTCACAAGGAGACCAATGTTTATTTAAGAAAACCAACAGAGAATTTGAGCATACTTCACTGAAACAATAGCTGATAGCCATGCTATAAAGTGCTACCCGGTGCAATGTATCAAAGTGAATTATACAAAGTAATTCATGCAAGTTAAATAAATGATGACAATAACGAGGAAGAAAGTAATATTGTCCATAAAAGAGAAAAGCCTCAATTTGAAAAGTATTAGTTCATATATAAATTTTTAGCATTTTTGAGGAAGATAGTTGAAGAACAATTAAAATTTGCAAAGAAATTAATAGCGATATTCACACACACGACCCGCGTATATATATATATATATATATATATATATATATATATATATATATATATATATATATTTGGGGGTAGAAATATTTCTTTTAAATATCTTTCATTAAATACGGCAGACAAGGAAGATGAAATTAATTTTTTTATATTTACTTTTCCAGCATCCTTACGTTTTTCTATTTTGTAGGGTTAAGGGAAAACAGAAAATTTCGACCACTTCTTAAGCCATTTTTAATGGGGTTTTGTTTTTGGTGTTGTTAGTTTTTCCTCGTGTTTTGGCTGTTTAAGTTTTATTTTATTTTTGTGTTGTTTTGAATAAGAGCGTTTTTTTACGAGCCTTCACATGTTGAGCGCTGCTGGAATTCGCGTGAGCATTTTCCCATTTTTTTAAACAAATTTAACACTGTTTCCACTGTTAAATAAGGTGAGGTCGATCGTAGGAAAGAGATGTTTAATATACAGGGCCTCTCTAATAGCGAAATGTTTCCAGTAATATGATTTATATAGAATTTTAGTGGTTAGAGTTATTAAATAACACCGACAAAGTCTGTCTATTCAACTGTTTTTTGTTTGTTTTTGTTTTTTTTACATTGGTGTTAAAATTGTTAACAGATATCCATTTTTGTTTTATACATTAGGGTACTTTCGACTGTCACAGTCATTGTCAAGAAATGTGAGTGATCAATATGCTAATCAAGATGTGTTTGACGGCGTGATCAATATGCTAATCAAGATGTGTTTGACGGCGTGATCAGTATGCTAATCAAGATGTGTTTGACGGCGTTTCAAGGTGTGTTTCCGGCGTTTTTAATTTGCTGCAATTAGAATTTAAGTCAATTAAAATTGACGTCATCTGCAACGGTCAAACCATAAAACCTGTGTCGAGCACTTATACGTTTTCTTTTATTTTTAAACTTTAGAGAAAGACATTCTATTTAATGTTGGTCGTTTCACTTGTATTATAATGGCTTTGAGTTTCTCTTGTATTATAATGGTTTTGAGTTTGTCTTTGCAATGAGCCTACATAATATTTTGGTGATATCTATTAAAAGTGGTCCGATGTAATTATTATTTTATTTGTATGTAATGTTGTTACACGAATTGCACTAAATTTTGATAGATACGAGAAAGTGTGCTGCATTATAATAATTTAATTTTGTTTATTGTAGGAAAAATATTACCAGCAATAAAAATTTTGTCGACATTAAATAACCCATTGAGATTGATATACCGTAAAATCTAATCTAACCAAATTTGTTTGTTGATCATTAGTATAAGAGATATATTTTCGTAAGGTACTTGAAAATTCATAAATAACATTATTTTTAGATATGATAAATTTTTGATTTGCTGAATTATTGCTTAAAATTGGATTAAATGTTTTGAAATTTTTGTAATAAGTGGTAAATCTAAAGGGTTTGTTAAGACCTATAATTGTCTTGTTTATAATTAGGATGCATCTAGTTGCAATTAAATTAGTTTTAACATGTCTTTCCTTTTTATACATATATTAATGGTTGTGTCATTTTTTTTAATTCTTTCAAGCGAATTTTAACATGGTTTTTAATCCCGACGTAAAACACCCAAGTAATACAATATAAAACATTGAATAGACATAATTCTTCCGTGTTATTTAAACCTATTGGAATGAATTATTGCTGCCTAAATACACATTATATATATATATATAAAGAAAGAACAGTAAGATATATAATCCGGTGTTCTTATAGATATTTTTTATTTTTACAAAATAATGCTCAATGTAAATTTACAGAGCATTAATACTATAAATTAATTGATTTAAAATATGTTTTTTTTTCGCTACACAGTTCCAACCATATTTCAAAAATAGAAGCTGAAAGCTCCGAATTTAATTTTGTAATTAAATTAAAGACATTAGTTCTATTTCATTCTC
Organism: Acanthosepion pharaonis; assembly: GCA_903632075.3. Classification (NCBI taxonomy): domain Eukaryota; kingdom Metazoa; phylum Mollusca; class Cephalopoda; order Sepiida; family Sepiidae; genus Acanthosepion; species Acanthosepion pharaonis. Next base: position 915,685 of record CAHIKZ030000101.1, on the reverse strand, counting down.
AAGCTAATTACGAAATTAAATTCGGAGCTTTCAGCTTCCATTTTTGAAACATGGTTAGAACTGTGTAGCGAAAAAAAACATATTTTAAATCAATTAATATATATATATATATATATATATATATATATATATATATATATTTAAGATTGGGGTATGCGAAATAAAGAGCAAATATAATTATTTATTCGAAAATTATAACATAAATATGTTATAAAATCACTACAAAAATAGCCATTTTGTTTCAACACTTCTGATGTCTTATCAAGTGATGGTGTTGAATGTGCAATCTACATTCGACACCATTACTTGATAAGACACCAGAAGTGCTGAAACAAAATGGCTATCTACCATGTATTCAATTGGGAAAGCAGTATAAAATCATATTTTTATTACTTCAAAATTCCCAAGAAATTTAAATTTCGGCACTAAATGACCCTGAAGGAGTTGATATACGAATAAAAAAACAAATCAATATATATATATATATATATATATATATATATATATATATATATATATATATATATTTATTCATTCATTTTTTTACGGCTTATCAACTTTTTCCATGTTATTTAAACCCAGGAAATATTTTCGGAATGTAACAATTTTTGGACATAATGAGGATTAACTGAGACAATTTCTACTATTTAACCCATAGCTTGAGGGAGAAGAGGTAGATTCATACCTTTCCCAACGGTATTTGTGCGTAAATCAATATGACAAACCCGGCTAGTATTGGAACTCTGCTCTCCGATTTCCATTTCTGACCCGTTATCCATCACATTACCCACCCATCCAAACTTACAACACCTGGTATTCCCAATATGTAGCCCATCCCGGCACTGATCAGGCTACACACACATACACACACACACACACACACACACACACATATATATATATATATATATATATATATAGAGAGAGAGAGAGAGAGAGAGAGAAACAACCGTGTTATAGTAACCGTGTTTTATTCCATGGTTATATATATAAAATAACCGGGGAACAAAATAATCATACCGAGAAAATTAACAAAGTTATCAGTAACGTTCCATCATCAGCGAACGCCATGAACGGTTGTCCTTTAAGTGAGTTTTTGTGTCTTAAACACCTGTTGGGACTTAAGGTCAACCCTTACTTCAAGTGAAACTCATCCATATGATCTATCACTGTACCACTCTAGTATCTGCCTCCTCCTCCTCCTGCTATCCTCTACCCTTCTCTACCATATCTGGCCGAAAATGAAGTAATGCTCTCATATATGGGCTGAAATTGCCCGGTTTTCACTTTCCAGTTTCGATAGAATCAAAAAGTGTCTCTACGTCCTTTTGGGTGATAAATTATTTTCCACCCTACAATCCCTTTCCAACAAACGAAACGTTGCAAATCTCTCGCTACTGTTACGAGGATGCATTTCTATAATAAGGGATTCCACTGAGTTCTACTTGTTATTACAAAAAAGTTTTCATTCATGAAGTTGTTGTAAAATAGAGAAATTAGAAATAGAATGTTTGGAAGATTCTAGATCATTCTAGTATATTCGAGAAAAATCTAGATGATTCGAGAAGCATCTAGAAATATGCAAATTAGGTGTTAGCCCCTATGAAAATGGGATTGTGGAAAAGGGTAGTTAGTTGATGAAAAGGAATTTCTGCTGTTATCAACTCCGTCTTTTGATTCAAGGACTATTATATCCAGCCGAAAGAATCTCTATAAAAAGTTGCCGACCAACCAAAACCCAAAAGAGAATATCATGGAACAAAGTTGGTAAATAGAATTTTGACTAATTTTCATTGACCAAACTAAAAATTAATATTTATTTATACACCTTTGTGGATTTCCAAATATAGCACTTAGATTACTTCGCTAGCCCTCAAGTGATAAAGATATTTGATTCCCTTTCCTTCTCCCTCGTAACACTTCGCCAGTAACTTTGTGTTTTCTGTTTTGTAGGCCACAATTTTTTATCTTGTATATATTTTATGTTCTGTTTTAGTAAATTAAATATTTGCTTGTGATTTAGCTCTGTGTTGTGGTAAATCATTTTTTTTTTCTTTGTTACAATTATCAACACGTAACACTACCTTATCGCTATTTCAATGGAAATTGTTCAGGCGAGCTACATTCCTGGGTTTCAGCAGTTTTAACCTTCACGCTTAAGACTCGCCGTGTAACCCAAATTGTAGCGTACCACCTTCATTCCCTTCGTATTCCATTGATGAGATGTAAGTTCCACTCGAGCAGCTTCTTTTCACGAACAGATGCTTTGTGGAACCGACTCTCAAGAGGATGCTTCTCAGATCATTACAATCTTAACTTGAACAAGATTTAACCGTTATCTTCCCACATTCTCCCATAAACCATGCCTCTTAATCTGTGACTCTCTAGCTCGAGTGGCTTTTGGGCCTTGTATAGGGTGGACATTATTTTTTTTAAAGATAGATAGAATAACATTGAAATTTTTAAAATATAGGATTTGGTTATATAGGAATCGACAGATCAGTTAATGAAGATATTTACAAAGAAACAAAGACATGAACAGGATTAGATAGATAGATAGATAGATAGATAGATAGATAGATAGATAGATAGATAGATAGATAGACAGACAGTGATAGATAGATAGATAGATAATATGTGATTTGGATAGATAGATAGATAGATAGATAATGAATATTTACAGGTTCAAATAGATAGATAGGATTAGATAGATAGATAGATAGATAGATAGATAGATAGATAGATAGATAGATATGAACAGGTTCAGATAGATAGATAGATAGATAGATAGATAGATAGATAGATAGATAGATAGATATGAACAGGTTCAGATAGATAGATAGATAGATAGATAGATAGATAGATAGATAGATAGATAGATATGAACAGGTTCAGATAGATAGATAGATAGATAGATAGATAGATAGATAGATAGATAGATAGATAGATAGATATGAACAGGTTCAGATAGATAGATAGATAGATAGATAGATAGATAGATAGATAGATAGATAGATAGATAGATAGATATAAACGGATTACGGTAGATAGATATAAACAGACTAATATAAATGTGAACGTTATGAACTGAGACAAAAAGTAAAATAGAAAACATACCTATGAGCAAGTATGAACATACTTATGAGAAAACTTCTCAGCCACCTCACTTCTCATAATCTGACCAAATATCAGAAATTTTTCGTTGGTAATGAGGGCTTCTTGGTCAGGCCGAAAACTCTAACATGATAGATAGATAGATAGATAGATAGATAGATAGATAGATAGATAGATAGATAGATAGAAAGGAAGGAAGGAAGGAAGGAAGGAAGGAAACAAGGAAACAAGGAAACAAACAAACATTTTACCTGAATTGTGTGGACTGTTAATACTAAAAAGTAATTTCCAAAATAATAATTTCTAAATGAAATTATAAGTACGTTTTTCTCACTAGGGACGCAAAACAACTGACTAGTGTTAGAGTTAAAAGAAAGTTTTGCGGTCTAACATCTCGTTTCCATTACATGTCAGCATTAAAAACAAAACAAAAAAGGTTAACAAAGCACAATATGCCAAGTTGTGTTGGCGTCATTCCAGTTTGTGGGGAAATAAAATTGAATATTCACACGACAAAAACAAAAAATAAAAATAAAATGCCCGAAAGAAGAAGCGGATGCCGAAATAACAAAACCAAATTGGAAATGTTTTCGCTTTGGACAAAACGGGAGACGAGCAATGAGGCATTTTGTCTGAAAATGATTCTAGTAGCTGTCGGGGTGACGATTTTGCTGGCAGACCATGTAACACGGGGGAGACAACTACTTCCTTAGGTTCAGGCCAAGGCGTCACGGGTTCTCGACAGGCCAAGTTCCCTTGAGATTTCTGCCAAAAGCTAACTTTTGAACCGATAAGAACGCTCGCCATTTATCCGTGGGCTTCTTTTCTTTTCTTTTCTTTTTTTTTTTTTTTCTTGAAATAATACCCGGATGAACCAAGAGACACCATCACGGAAAACGAAACAGATACCACCCATCATGCTTGGCTTTAGTCTGAAGTGCTGGCAGCCATATGATTTTGATTTTTCCACAGATTAACCTTAAATTATAAACAAAATGATTATATATATATATATATATATATATATATATATATATATATATATATATGCGTGTGTGAGGAGAGAAAATAAAGTTAGTTGAGAATCCGACGGAACAGTAAAACAGTCAGTCAGTAAAGTGTCATACGCGATACACGATCACGTCTCTTTTGATTCATGACTGACTAGGCAGAATTTTTTTCCCGGTGTAGGTTGCCGTTTCTTTCTTCGGTAGACTGGTTGCCAACCAAGGCTATAGGGCTCAGTCTGCCTTGCTATTAAATCCATAGCTGGTGGGGGAGAAGAGGTGTATTCATACCTTTCCTAAGGCTATTTGCACGCAAGTGAATGCAATGAAACCGACTGGGTTTCGAACTCGGCTCTCCGATTTCTCATCCCAAGGCCCTATCTCTTACATCACAATGCATATCCAATGTATATAACACAATTCCGAAAACTTCTCTAAATTTATTTCACAAGAACAAAATCTACATTAACAGAAAAATCTACATTGCCATCAGTGATCTACATTATCAATCTTTATTATCAGAAAACTATTCTATACACAATTTATATTATCAGAAAATTATTCTACACACTACCTACATTATCAGAAAATTATTCTTCTCACAATCTACATTATCAGAGAATTAATCAAATTAAAAATCTACATTATCAGAAAAATCTACATTAGTGAGAAAAAACGTGATTCACATTAAGCGGTAGTGCAATTGAAGTTTACTTTAACTTTATGGATTTAAGAATTAGATTTTAATTAGTCTAAACTCAGTTTTTATTTTTATTTAATTATAACCTATATTTACCTATTTAAGGTTTACGTATCCCACACTGTTTTAATAGTAATTTAGTAGGAACAGGTTATAAACAGAAATAAGGTAAACGTTTATTAGCCATGAGAGATTAGCAGATCGCAGTTGGTACTTTCAATTCATCTTCGTCATAGTAATTTATAATCATTTTAATTTTTACTAAAGCAGCATTTTCAAGGTCAAATTATGATCACGAAGGTTCCGATTGCATACAAATTCCTTGGTCCTGTTTTTTAAGTTTTAAGTCGCTTTAAATAAAATTCGTGTGTCAAAATGCTTCTATAAAATTCGTATTTTTTTAAGCGTTTCACCCCAAGCAAGGGAAGGGGTTACAGAAAATTTGGAGCAAGATCAGATAGGAGTGATAGAGGAAAGGATGAGGAAAAGGATAGTGGATAGATCAAGGCAACTGGAGATGTCGATTGATATTACATTTGAATAGTTGGAGATTATAGCTCTCAGGGAAACTGGAATAGGGAAGGGAGTTCCACAGGCGAGGGGTGCGAGACATGAAGCTATTGGAGTAGAAGAGACGGCTACATTTAAGAGTTTCGACAGTGAAAGGGTGAGAGCGGGATGCCAGCCTCGTAGGGCACTTGAACTCATGAAGTCTGGGAACCAGCGAATGCAGCCCTCGGAGCAATTGCCATGAAAGTATTTATTTAAAAAAAAACCAGAGAGAGGCGACAGCGCGTCTGTGAGAGAGTGACTGTATACAAGATGCCAGAAATGGGCCAATTATATTGCATATCAGTCTCTGGAGCCTATCAAGAACATCAAGGCAAACAGAAGGGGCTCCAGACCATATATGGCAGCAATACTCCATGCAAGGGCGAATTGTTGATTTGTAGATCTGGAGGATAATAGCTTTGAAATTGTCTCATATATATTTACAAAATCTTTTATTCTTATAAATTCATAGCATCAGTAATCAGTCGTCGAAGTATTTTCCCTGACTTTCTATGATCTTAAATCAGCTTTCAGCTAAAGTATCTATTTCATAATAGCATAACGGGTCTTGTTTGAAGGAATTATAAATGAAACCTTAAATTTGGTGTAACTGTTGATTAGAAGGTTGAATGGCGCGATTCAAGTGATATTCTGAAAACGACAGACAGTTCTGGAGATCACCCTGCATGTGGAAGAGAGGCCCCACCCCACTGCAACAACGTGTGGGTGGTGCTGATTAAATAATGAAACAAGACTTAAATGTTCATTATTTAATATTTCATTTTATTCACCTCTTCGTATATTACTCTCGGATAGTCTATGTTACACGGGCTCCGTAGAACCTTCAACTGAACGTCTTCCTTATATTCACTGTCTGTGGTACATGTGGGAGTGCTTAAATTATCTCTGGGGTGGTTTTGTTTCTATATTCATCTGTCCAACATTCTCGTTCTCACGCTTGAACTACCCGATTCAGATATGAGGTTACGTACTTCTGCATTCGGCGGCCCGGAGTGACCCTGCACCTGCTTTCTTTTGACGGTCTTTTATAAAATTTGAGTGCAATGTCAAGACCAGCACAATGCCACATCACATGCAGCATCCTTTTACTGCGCGGCATTTGTAACATACAGAGGTGTTGGGATTCATCAAAATCATTAGTCGACTGCATAAAAAAAAACTTTAACGTTTAATGCTTCGTTCAAACAAGCCAATTGATCATAGGGGCATTGTGCATTAACAGTTTTCAACGATTCTCAATAACCCCACTAAATTCCAGAGATTTTTATTAGTATATCTCGTTTTTAAACGAGATATTAATTGATAACATAAATTGAACCAATATTTTCTTTATTTTAGATTCTCATAATAAGTTCATTTTTCATCACCAGTGATTAGCTTCCTTTTTTATTAGCTGATAGTTAACATAATACAAGGCGCAAGAGACACTCAAGTTACTGAGTGAGATTATAAGGGAAGATGGCGGTACAAGTGAGAGAATATGATGAGGATGAGTAGGAGAGATATCGGTTAACCCTGGACTTAAAAAGACCAAGATTGTATTTGTCAAGGAAGTATTATCTCGGGAGTTTGTGCCATAAAGTAAAAATTCTGGGAAAGAAGCATTCGTAATGGAACTTTCTTTTTCATTAAAGGAACATAAAAGCCAATGTGGATGGTTTGCTACCGTGAACACGGCCTGGTGGGTTCTAGCTATGAAGGTCCGAATTGGTGACACTAAGGAAGGAAAGTCGTCCAGACATCTACCATAGTAATAGAGATGTGGTAATGAAAAGCAGGGGACGGTATCATCTGTGGTATCATTTGCATGGCTTTTTTTATCTGGTTTGTGCAAGAGAAGGATGAGTGTCAGAATATGACAGATGTTCTATTATCTCGGTTTTTATTATTGAAAGAAACAGTGTCACTATTTTGTAATTTGCAACAAGAAAGATTAATTCATTTCACCTGTTTATTTACTTGACATAGACAATATCCCATAAACTTGAATAAATTGTTATTTATGAGTTTACATATTAATATTCTGCAATTCTGTTTGTGGGTTACCTCCACATAGTTTTGCCAGTTTCGCTAAGACGCCGTTAGGTGGAGCTGTAAGACAACTATAAAAACGGAACACTTCCTGTCTTTGCGCTCTCTTCACTCTTTTTCCTTCTAGTGTGCAACAGAAATAACTACAACGGGACCTCGTTCCCGGATATGGAGATATATTTCCCCTTAGAGGCTGAGCTTACAAACATACACACACACGCGCACGCGCGCGCGCGCACACAAAGCACACACACACACACAAACATACGTGTATCACGCACACACTTCATAACTTTTAATGTATTTTTATTAATTGTATATTTTCTCCCCTTTTTTACTTGGTTATAGAAAAGCAAAAATATATCACCTTGTTGAACTTTATTCCATTTCCTTACAAGCGTCATTTACACCTGTCTATATTTCTGAGATGGGGTGCTGTAACTATTTACATTGTTCGAACTGTTGTCGCCATGGACACATGGCCCAGTGGATAAAAGCGTTGGTTGAAATAACTGACCCAAACTTGCGAGTTCAATACCTGGCGACAGCAGAGTCGATCGAAAACATGAAGAGTTTAGTTACTTAAGGGAGATAACTGAAACTGAGAGATCCCTAAAAGGCATGGCGCGTGGAACTAGAATAATCTACCCGACGAATAAAGAGCTCGATTCAAAATTCCAACGTATGTCACCTGAAGAAGATAGGAGCGAACAACGGCCGAAATATCGTGAATTCATATTCACGATATTTCGGCCGTTGTTCAATAAAGTTGAGGACAATAGTGCGAAAAATGTAAATATTGTAAAACCGTCATTTACATGCATGTAAACGCTTGTCACCACTGCTTTATATCTAAGTAGTAGCAGTGCCACAACTTGCTATTTCAGTTTTAACACTTTTTGCTGCATTTTTTATGTTCCCATATTGTTGCATACTGACTTTCATTCTGATAAGCAACTCTTTTAATGATGGACCAGAAGTTTTCGATTAGATTAACATCTGAAGAAGCATAGAACCAGTGTTTATTTTGGTTAAGTTGAAATATTTTTCGGTAATGTTTTGCATAAATTTATTATTTAATTAAAGATTCTTTTTCTTGTTTGAATCATTCAAAAGAAATATTTGTCTGCATTTATTTTACACCATCTTAGAAGGGACCTAAAATATTTCTAAATACAATCTTAAACCAAAACATTACGCTACTTTCTTTCTACTGTCTTCTAAGTCGTGTTAGTTGACTGCTTTTCTGAAGGGCCCAAACTCTACCCTACCATCAGGTCCAACCAATGTAGCTCTACATTCATCACTAAAAATTACTGTTGAGAAATTTTATGATGTGCGTATTAACCCGAGTTACACATTTAACTTTTTGACGCTTATTAATGGAGGTAATTTTGTTGTTTAAAAGAGTACTGAGCTGCTACGTGACATCTGTCGTCCTTTCCGGCAGCGAATGTTGGACGGTCTCCTCAAAGATGAAGAAGAGACTCGAGGCAATGGAGGTATAGTTCTACAGAAAGATGCTAAGGAAATCATGAAAGAGTATGTAAGCAACGATGAGGTTTTGAAGAGGATGCAAACAAGGAGGAAGCTTATACTTAACATCAGGAAGAGACAGCTGAAATTTCTGGGACCCGTAATGAGAAAGGAGGGCTTGGAGAATCTGATATTCACAGGTAAAATAGAGGGAAAGAGAGACTAGGGAAAGCAAAGCATGACATATCTAGCGGGCTTAAGCAAGTGAGTGACAGAATATGGCCTAGAGGAAGTATTAAAAGAACAAAACTTATTGACAGCTACAAGGGATAGAGGCAAGTTTAGGGTCATGATCGCCTACGTCCTGAAGAGACACGGCACATAATAAGAAAAGATACGTCTTTAGCTAATGTTCTTAATATATTATTCTTTTTCCCTCTGTATTCACGATATCAGCTTCTTCAAATATTTCCTTCTGGTTAATCCGATTTTCTTGTTTATTAATCTTTTAATCCCAATTTCCAACGTTATATTCTCATCACTCGGTAACGGGACAATATGTCGGCTTACAGGTTATATTTTTCTTACTACCCATGGTAAGTGTTATACAACAGAAATTAAAAAGATAGTATTAATAACTATAATAATATTAAATAAATGAAGAAAAAGTTTAGACTTATTTTTTGATTAAGAATTTGGCAGAGTTAAATCTGTACATTAATTATAAATTGGTTATAGCTATTATATGCATATTTATTTCCAATACGATGAACACATTCACACATCATATAGTTCCATCACATAGCCTTACACAACCAAATAAGTTACTATTTCTAATAAAAAAAATAGATATTGTAAGCTGAAATTAAGGAGGATTATTTATCCTCTACATAGATAGATAGATAAAAAACGTGTATTTATAGATGGACATTGACGGAAAGAGTGTGGACATTAGAATCATTACTGGATGGTAAGTGACAGCTTCATGACTTAAGCGATCGTCAGACCAAAACGGAAATTTCGATCACCACACTCTTTATACGTATTTCCCAGATATTGAACAATCTTCTATAAATAAATTAAATTTGAACAATATATAAGCGACAGATTTAATAAGCGCAGTTAAGTTGTGGCACAAGACCGAAAGTATGGAGCACCCAGTGAGGATTGCGCTCCTACTCAGTCGTAATTGATCTAGCAAGACAACCTTGCTAACCTTTACACCAAGTCAAAATATATATACATATATATATATATATATATATATATATTATGCAAAATGAAAATAACACTGACATCTCATTTTAACAGATATATTTACCAAAATTACACAAAATATCTTGAAATATTAAAGTAAATTTATTCAATAACATCGCCATTGGCTTCAACCACGCCCTCCAAACGACTTCGGCATCTACTGCGACTCTTCTGGGCGGTTTGTTTACGTTGGTGAATGCTGATATAATCCTTGCCTTCAATTGATTTTTTTCGTGTTGCAAGGAGTTTTGTTGGTCTCTTGTTCAACTGTGGTCCACACATAATAATCAAAGGTTTTGCAGTCTGGGGAGTTACGTGGCTAGATGTAAAGGCTGATGTAATCGCAGAAATTTTCTGACAGCCAGGACTGGATATCCTACTTGTGTAGCTTGGAGCAAACTCTTGTTACCAAACATAGGGTCTTCCAGCAGTTACCCTCTTGACCCAGGGCAGCACTACCTCATCAAGGAACTTAATGCAGGCTTCTGTGTTGAGTCTAAGGCCCTGTGGGAAGATGAATGAAGGCATAACGTCGCCATCACTAATGCTCACTTCAAACACCTTCGTAATCACCCTTAGACTCATCCAACTCTTTCCGAATCCTCTGCACTGTCCTCAGATTGACACCCAAACACTCTGAAATGTTCGTATTGTAACTTCCGGCGCGAATGCCAAACAGTAAAGGATGCCGTTTCCAAATTTCTGCCAGAGGGAATTCCATCATGGTGTTCATTTTCTCACAAACGGTGCCCAACTGACCTACTATACTGTTCAGTCGACAAAATCAAAAACAAACAAAGCCCATGTGTGAAATTAAAAATATAAAATAACGACACATTACCCATCGCACCCTGTATATATACATGTATATATATAAGTATATATATACTTCGACGATATATATATATATATATATATATATGTGTGTGTGTGTGTGTGTGTGTGTGTGTGTGTGTGTGTGTGTAATATATATATATATATATATATATATATATATATATATATATATATATGTGTGTGTAGAGAGAGAGTTAAGAGAGAGAGAGAGAGGTTACACCAAAGAGAGTATTAAAATGCATTTTATAAAAAAAATCTTATTTTATTATATTTTATTTAGTTTTAATTGCAACGTAATTGATTAAATTCCAATAAGCGAAATACTTATACTGTATTTCAAACCAAAATTTAATTTATTGCATTTTTTTAAAAAAATCCCTAAGATCGTTAAAATCGGCCATACTGACAAATCTTTCAACACAGCATAACTCTTTATTAAAAAAGGCTTTCAAAAATATACTTTTACGAAACTTTATTTGAGGAAGATTAACTGATTTAAAGTTTAATTAATCTGAATTAAAAATATTTTTGACTGTCAGTTTAAAATCTTGCCGAAAAGCTTTTTTAACAAGAAAGTTATATAACCTGACGATTGCGAGATTTAGGTAAGATTAAAATATAGTAAAATTAAAGGATGAATACGTGAATGCCTTCTTTTATATAATTTTTAACTAGAGAGTAATCTTAAAACATTAAAATATTTTAAACATTTTAATTTTTATTTGATTTTAAGTACTTTGGCTTTATAGTTCTATCTACGAAGACGCTTTTTGAGGAAATGTAAGAAAATTTTAAATTTACTGCAGTTACCACTCTTGGTCTGTGATAATGACGTGTATGGACGTCGATATTTACAAAAATCCGCACGTTTATATACACATACAAAATAAATTCAAAACTCTTTTTAAAATATTGAGGGTTGTGGAATAGCAGCGAGCTTTTCCATTCATAATTTCTAAATAAACTTTTTGCTTAACCTAACTTCGACAATTAATACAAAGTTTTAAAGATTTAAAATTTTATCAATTATTCTAATAAATTGTTTTTTTAAAAATGAAAAAAAATTTTGTAAAAATTCATTATTATTCGAAGTTTTTCTTAAGACAAAAGTGCCCATAATATATATTATTCATAAGAGAAATATTGTGTATAATATAAAATATATAACTACTATAAGTAACGTAAACATTGAGCGCTACAAAAATGAATTTCTCGAAATTTCATAAAATTAAATAGAGGTTAAAAGACGTGAAACATCAAATTTTTACCAATATTTTCTAAAAAGGAAACATTTCAAAAATAATTTCATTCATTTGTGAATAAGTCCCAAAAATTTCATTAAAATCTAACAATTATTTGATTTTTGCGAGAATTTTTCAATGTGCCTTTCACCGTAAAAAGATACTAAATATTTTACACCAATTTATGATAACCCACTGAGGCAAAAAACAAAAATTGATTTTTTTACCAAAATTTTAAAGGTTCTAAAACGGATTAAAAAATATAATTTAATAATAGAAAATTCGTCGGTCTTTCCTCTTAATAGCAAAATAAAGATTCTGAAAATAAAGCTTAGTTTTTAAGTTTGCGTCATTTTTTCATGATGTATGCTAATTTTTAGCGAATCTTTGGAGATGCCTATATATATATATATATATATATATATATATATATATATAAAAGAGAGAGGAGGGGAGGGAGGGATAGATAGATAGATAGATAGATAGATAGATAGATAGATAGATAGATAGATAGATAGATAGATAGATAGATAGATAGATTCTTTGACGATATATAAATATTTATATGTCAATATCAATTTTATTATATAGTAAAAACTAAAGTGTCCGATGAAATCTGTCTCACGAAAACTGTTTACACTTTCTCATAGTTTTTCCCTAAAATATTTATATCAAAACTTAGACAATAATGTATACACTTATGTTAACATGTTTGCATATATATGTGTGTGTAGTAATAGATAGATAGATAGATAGATAGATAGATAGATAGATAGATGTTTTAACCTCATAAGTCATTTCTATATTTATTTATTTATTTATAATAGAAAAGCGATATCTAAATTTTAAAAGGCATTTTAAAATTAACGTTCTTGAAGCTTTTATTTTAGTTTTAATTTTAAGCTAATAGATTAAATTTAATATTTCCAATAAGCAAAATTTGCTGTGTTTCAAAAAGAATTTAAATTGATTGGAATTATTTTTTATTATCAGTAAATGCGCTAAAATCATCCATATTGACAAATCTGTCAACACAACGTAATTCTCAGTATTATAAAAATCTTTAAAGTTTAATTAATCTGATTTGAAATAAATATTACTTACTTTTAATTTAAAATATCTCTGAAAAGCATTTTTATCACGATTATGAGTTGTTGACAACTTTCTCGCTAGACTTATGTTTGGGAATTTTTTTCTAAGGCGCACATAACTGTAACAATTGATGAAATATAACATGAACGCCTTTTTATAGATATTTTTAAATACCCATTAATCTTTCAAAAAATAAGAATATATTCTAAGCAATCTAATATTTTATTGAATTTTAGGTACTTGAACTTTATAGTCTAACTTACGAAGACGCTTGTTAAGGAAATGTTAAAAAATTACCAATAATTTTTTAACTTTACTATAGTTGCCGCTCTTATTTACTGATAATGTCGTACTTGGACATCCCTATATACAAAAATCGATATGTTTATACATGCATAAAATAACGTCAAAACTCTTTTTTAAAATATTTGAGGTCTTTGTATCGTAGTAAGCTTTACCATTTATGATTTGTAAATATACTTTTTACTTAATAACGATATTACTTAACAGCTACAAGTTAACATAGTATTTTAAAAGATTTAAAACTTTATCAATTTTTTAGTTAATTTTTTTTAATGAAAACAATATTTGTAAAAATTCACTAATCATAGAAAAAGTTTTTTTTAGCACAATGATTTTCTGTATTCCAATGTATATCTATTCTTAAAATAATACTGCGCATAATTTATTTTATACATAAAAGCAAGTAAAAGTTTTCTAATTAAATAATGTCTTTGTTTTATTGCATTTTTTTATTTTACGTTTCAGAGATTTTCTATAACTATATTCTATATATATATAATAAGGAGGACCATCAGTTTTTTTTAAGGATTTCTTTAGTGGCCTGTATTTTATTACTCTTCTATCTTTTCTTATTGATATGATATGACTTTCCCAGAGACGATCATAAATATCAATGGCTAAGGCTGATTTCGTTGTCAACCCAAATTTGGTAGGACCCTGCAATAAAGAAACGGTCATCATTACGTTGAAGTGTTATCGGGCCATCCCGTCCGGGTCAGGTGAAAGTTCATTTGTAATTTAATTATCACTTATCACCGATTTAGCTGTTTTCTCGGAAACTGCGTGCGAACCCTTCTCGAGTTTATAGATCATGTGACACAATATTTGTTTGTTTGTTTGTTTTTGTGTTGATATTTTTTTTTTTTTTTGTTTTATCACAAACCCTATCAATTCTTTCTGACCGTTTTCTTTATTGCAATTAGTAAAATTAGCCACTTTGATGTTTACATCGGCATTATCTTCAAAAAACCATTTCCGGGAGTAACGTGCCTCTTTTGATCAGTAAGATCTGTACACTCATTTCTTCAGTTTCTCTCTCTCTCTCTCTCTCTCTCTCTCTCTCTCTCTCTCTCTCTCTCTCTCTATCTATCTATCTATCTCTCTGTCTTTTTACATTTGTACTGTTTTTACTATTCTCTATTTTATTTTTCCTTTTTTTTTTAATCGGGTTGTTATTTATAAGAACATAAATATCCAACGTTACGTATCAAAGTAAAAAAACACACAACTGAAGGTTTACGGAAACGAGAGGGAGGAGTTTGACTGGGTGGGTAGGTGGATGAGTGTATCCTGATAGGTAAAGGAAATAGATCTAACGCGAATATCTGATTACTACTTATATATGTTTAAAGAAGTCATCCGGTAATATATTAACTTCTCCACACTCAAAGAACCGTATTTCGTCGTCTAAAGATTCAATACTATTTATGCTTCATTTTGTTTGGACTTTGTTTTTATTCATCTATTTGTTTATTTATTCTCTGCACAAGGTCTGACAGAGAGAGAGAGAGATTGAGAGTGAGAGATGTCCATTTGTATCAATCGTCACACTCACAAGAAGCGAAAGTGTTAATTTGTATTAGTGCTTATCTCGGGATAATCTCAGTTGAATGACTCTGGCTCATCTAAACCAAAAGAGAAATGCAGCCTTCTAACAAGAGATCCGAAACTCAGATAAAACCTCCTCATTGAAGAAGAAGAAGAAGAAGAAGAAGAAGAAGAAGAAGAAGAAGAAGAAGAAATAGATAGACGCAATCGTAAGTTCTATTCTAATAGAAGAAGAAAAAAGGAGAAGGAGGAGGAGAAGAAGAAGAAGAAATAGACGCAATCGTAAGTTCTATTCTTATAGAAGAAGAAGAAGAAGAAGAAGAAGAAGAAGAAATAGCTAGATGCAATCGTTAAGTTCTATTCTAATAGTTTCTTTACTCGCACTTCTCGCCTGTTGAACTCTTTTCCGGTTTCTTACTTCCCCGCCAGCTACAATCTTCAAAAATTTAATTGCAATACCAATTCAAGAAGAAGAGTAAGATCAGGGTTCCATTCTAACTTCTGTATCAAAACCAGAGATATTCTTTGGCAACTAAACAAATAAAAAATACCTAGGATCGTATTTTGCATCTTTATATGTGCAAAATAAATATCCCGTCAAAATTGTAGGTATACTCTGATGTCTGCTGACAAAATACTTAGTCACACATTCCTCTGTGCTGAAGTGATGACAAGAGGAAGGCACATCTGTCAGCTGCTTCGTTGGGAGGTGGTTGTTGTGGTAAGATTCAGGCTCTAAGCTCTCATTCTACCATTTTACGCCAGCTCGACTTGGGTCTGAAGCGGTTTATTTTGTCCTGTGGTGTCCAGTGGAGGACTGTCCTGGGGAATGTGGTTGAGGCCATTCTACATAACGTCACAACTGGTGGTAACTGTTAGTTATGGAGAAACCATGACCGTCTATGTCTTGAAGGAACACGGAACTGATTGTAAACCATCTTATTACATTTATGGGAAGAGAATGTCCAAAAAAATAGGTCATTATGTAATTAGTTGTAAGATAGCCTGATCAGGATCAATCAGTCAGTTGTGTGCCATGCGTGATACACGCTTAAGCGATCATGTATCTTACGATACATGATTGACGAGGCAGATTTTTCCCGCAGTAGGTTGCCCTTTCTTTCTGCGGTAGACTAATTGCCATCCAAGGCTAAAGAACTCGGTCTGTCCTGCTATTTACCCATAGCTGAGGGGAGAAGAAGAGGATTCATACCTTTCCGAATGGTATTAGCACTTAAGTGAATGCAATGGATTCAACTGGAATTCGAACTCGGCTCCCCGATTCCTCAAACCGAACCGCTATCCATTACTCCGCAATTATTTTATATTATGTGTTTTTATACTAATGAAAATACTTCAGTTAAATAATGTTCCGGAAAAAACAAGCAAATAGAGAAGTTAACGGCCTCTACAAGGTCTGTTGTATAAAATATGTTACTGCAAAACGAGAGTAATAGTTCTCAAAGTGTCACACTTCCGGCTGTTTTTTGTTTGATTTTGTTTAACGGCATATCAACCAGTATGGGTTATTTAATACTAAAATCTAAATATTTTGAACGCAACTCTATGCCTTTAATTACATATGAAATATGTTGTTGGTCATTTTACTTTAAAAATGTATTATTTTTTTATTTTACTATAAATATGTATTGTTGATAATATTCATATATGCTGTATACAGTGACAATTCTAGAACTCTGAAAGAGGGGGACACATGAAGGCCGAGATTTTTCTGTAGAGGAGTGGGGTGGGGCTTAAATTCAAGCAGTGTCTTTATTTTCGTACTACACCCTTATACACAACTTAGGAATAAGTTTTAGTATAAGTAGGTTACTTCACTAAACTAAACGGAATAACTTTTCATTCATAGTAGTGGATTTCTAATCTATTCTTGCCCTCTTTTCCACTCTCAAGCTGTTGAACTACAAGAGTGGTTAACTTCAAAACAATATCAAAGGGTTAATACTAACGTCAATACGAGCAGAACAGTGTAATTTTTCTGCTCTGATTTTCTTCCTCTACAAAACTTAGAAAAGGGGGGGGGCAACCGAAGGGCCAGCCAAAATTCTGGGCGTGGAGCATTGGCCCCATCTGGCCCCTCCGTAGAATCGCCACTGACTGTATATATAAAAGTATTGCTGGTATTTTACTATAAATATGTATTTTTATACTTTCATAATGTTTTGTTTTTTGTTCCGGTTGTAACAAAGACTTTGTTACATAAATTATATGTAGCTGGGGAACCAAGGTTATTTGCCTAGTATTGTTACTTTAAACACATATTTTTTTAATTCAAAGTAACTTCTTACCTTTTCTTTGTCGGGTTAATAGTGGGAGAAAAATATTCACTATGCAATTTTGAAAAGTCAGAAATTTTCATGGTTAATATCAGAAGCATGAATTTAAAAAAAAAAATTTTTTTCATCCCCTAGCCCCTCACGTTTCCGGAAAATCGGAAGGAGTGTTGGGTCTGGCTGTATGGGTGAAGACGACAAATGTACATTTTAAAATAAATGTGACGGTGCCAAGTTACTTCCAAGTAAAATTAATGAATATTCTGAACAATATTTTTTTAAATTCAAATTAAGTCTTACCTTGACTTTGTCGAGTTAATAGTGAGAGAAAAAAATCACTATTCAATTTTGAAGAGTCAGAAAGTTTCGTGGCCGATATCAGAAATTTGAATTTAAAAATAAATATATTCATTTTTTTCTTCCCCTAATATGTGAGCACTGACGAATTTTTAGAGCAAATGAAAACAAAATGACACTTATACATAACACCAGAAAGAGACAGTTGAAATTTCTAGGCTACATAATGAGGAAAGAGGGCTTAGAAAATAGTTACGCTAATAGGATTTATTAAAGGCAAGAGAGACAGAGGAAAGCAGCGTATATCTAAGAAGCTTGTGCAAATGGTTGGCAGAACAGGGATTAGGAGAGACAGCGAAAAAACAATATTTACTTACAGCTACAAAAGCCAGAAAATTGTGGAGAGTCATGATCGCTCACTTACTGAAAGACACGGCACATATAAGAATATTGTTACTATTCCAGATAAGACTGAAAACAACTTGTTTATCAAACCAAACAATATAATATGCACATTTTGAGTTGAATAAAGCCTTGTAATAGAATATTTGTGCTTACATGAAAGGTGTGTCAGGGTATGATCCAGCCATTTAATATTGGCGAAAAAGTAACCTACATAAAGATTGTAGTATCGTATGCAAATTAGATAGACAAAGATAAATAGAGAACAATTGGCGAACATAGGGTGGCTATTCCTAAAAAACCCGGTTGCTATTCAGGACACGGAGAACTGTACTACGACTACTACAACGCAGTGAGATAAGCAAAACATAACAAGGATAATATCTTAGTCCTCTTTAAAGCAATTTGGGCCTCACTTACATATCCAAGCGTCCCTCGCACTTGTCAAAGTAAGTCTGCAATGTCCTGTTTCGGGATTTCCATCAGCTGTCTCTTGATATTTTACTTAATCTCTTCCACAGCATGAAATCTCTATTTAGTGATTTGGGAAAGTCTCAAAGGGCTAAATCTAGGTTGCAATGGTAGATTGACAAACCTGGATGCTAAGAGATTTTAACAAAGAAAACATGAACGATTGGTGGAAAAGCGGATGTCGAGATATTCTAAATTAATATTTTCTATACAGTCTGTGAAATAACGTATATTTTTATTCTAATTCTCGGTTTTTCAATCGGCGATTTGATTGCACTTCGCACCCGTTCAACATTTTCTGGTGTTATACTTATTGAAGCCCATCCAGAACATTCAATAGATCCCATCAAGTCAGTAACAACATTATATCTTGTCTTTGCTCGTTTGATCATCTGTGAAAGGCATTCTTCATCCTTCAAATAGTTCCCACGAACGAATTTCAGTTTCAAGCGGAAACTGATTAATATTCTCCCTGATTTCAAAAGTCGCACAGTACATAAGCTCACCGTGTGTGTCTCAATGCCGACTGAGTAAATACACATGCGAGCTTCTGCTCACTCATGCGCACTGAAATTTTCTCTTACTGGCTGCCATTTATACTGACCCCTCTGATCGCTTGCCATGTTACGTTAAGTTGCATCTGATTGGTTGCCATGTTCCATCAAGTACTCTCTGGTTGGTTGCCAAGTTACATTAAGTTATCTCTGTTTGGTTGCAAAATTACATCAAATCCCCTCTGATTGATTGCCAATGACATCAAGTTTCCTATTATTGGCTACCAAATAACATCAAGTCCACTCTGACGTTTACCCAGTAACATCAAGTCCATCCGATTTGCTGTCAAGTTATATCAAATTCTCTCTGGTTATTTACCAAGTTACATCAAGTTCCTTCTGATTGATTGCCAAATTATATCAAATCCCCTTTGATAGGTTGTCAATTATATCTTCCTCTCTTACTGGTTACCAAATAATATGAAGTACACCCTGACTGGATAAACAGCAACATCAAGTCCCTTTTGATTGGTTGACAAGTTACATTAAGTCCATTCTGATTGGTTGCTAAGTTACATTACTGGCTCTAATAGTAATGACTGCAATCTTTCCGGAAAAATCTCGTAATAATCGATAATAAAGATGAGGGATCAAATAAAATGAAGTAAGAAGAAATTAAATCTAGCAATAAAGATAAGGACAATCTTTAATTTATTGTCAGAAATTAGCATTTGAAATTCTCATTTATGGTTACTCTTTGTATTCATGAACTAGTATGTGCGGGTGGTTAAATCGAGTAGCAAATTTGATATTTGCTTATGAGTTGACGTCATGATTATATCATCTGACATGAAAGAGAACATTTAGAGGAAATACATTTTAAGTAAGAAGTACCAAGCTGCCAACATACAGCTAAAGAAGACCAAAGAACCTATCGGCTGAAACGATGTGATAAAATCAACTATGAAGGTGCTAGTGTGAATAAAACCAGAACAATAAGACGTATTCAGGCACATGGTTTTGCAAGCAAACATTTAAACGATATCTAATAACCACTGGATGTGAAATAGATCTGAAAAATCCTTAAAGATAGGAGGAATGTTTGAATAGACTTGCAACATATACCTGAAGAAGGGAAACATATAAGCCTAGTTAAAACAACGAAGATGAAGGTATTAACCCTAGTATCTGTCTATATTTCTGAGGTATTATGTACACTATTTACATTATTCGGACTATTGTCCTCATCTTTGTTGCCATATTTATCACTAGTGTTATGAAGACCTATGTCCTTTGTGTTACTACTCTGTGCTCAGATGTAGTTCCTTCCTACTCCTAATCGGCGTAGCCTAGGTATCCGGGCTATGTTATCTGGTTAATCTACATATCAATACACCTGGATCATAAGTCATAATTATAAGTCGTTGCCACATCCTGATATTTACGATAGAGAGAAAGGAAACTAAGTATTTATTTTAAAATCCATGATTAAAGCAGAGATTAAACATGCATAAATACATAAAATAAATGGCTGTCTACTAGGGCGGCTAGCCAATCGCTGTTACGACGACGGCTCAAGCACATTTGTGTTTATTCAGCAGCCACACAGAGCCCACCTGTGGTTTATACTGCAACTATGCTTAGTTACAGTTTGTGGGAGAGTCTGAACAAGGCCAGCACGCACAATCTCCTCGGCCACGATGACTTGTTACCTTGTGCTAGAACAGCCATCAACGGCTCCCGAATGGGTTCCATCTACCCAATTTCGCTTACAAGGCTTGGGTTAACCCGTGGTAAGGTTTTAAGGCACTTTCTAAAGGTGCCGCACGCTAGGATCGCCTCCCCGAGACTGATAGCATCAAGAATTCACCTTCCTGACAAATCGACCATGGGGAGATTCGAACCTGGGTCTCATGTTCAGAAAACAAACGTTCCATCAATACATACATACATACAGCTTAATTTAATCGGAAACATGCCAAAATTGGCAAAAATGCAATTCAGGAAGTTATCTGCCTGTTTTGAAATGTGTGATATCTATTTCAGCTCGAATACCAGCCACTGGCACCAGTACAAAATACTCAAGTATCTTAACCACTAAACAGGTCAAATATGTTTGTTTTGTTTTTTACTAAATGTTCATCGTGTACAAGGCTCAAGATTCACTCCAGGTAGAGGGTTATTGAATTAAAGTTGTTGTATGAACATAGGAATGGAGGTAAGAAGTGCAGTTTTCATTGATTGATTCGTTTGTACTGCTTATCCACCATTTGCAGGTTATTTAAAGCCAGAAAATATTTTTGGATTGTAAGTATTTTGGTGGGTGGGAGAGATAATAGTGATACAAGTCTTACTAATTAATCCAGAGCTGGAGATAGAAGAGTCGAATTCATCATACCTTGGCGTGTAAGTGAATATAGCGAACCCAACGGGAATGGAACTCGGCTCTCCGATTAACAATCCAGAGTCATTATCCATTACACTATACACACATGGTGCTTACAATACCTGGTATTCCCAAGCGGACGCCCATCTAGATACTGACCAGGCTTGATGTTGCTTAACTTCGGTGATCGTACGGGAACCGGTGTTTCATCGTATTGTGGCCATAAGCCTTGGGAAGTCGAGATGATGATAGTTATTTACAAACTTTAGATGAGTACAGCACGAACCCAGAAGATTGTGTTATGCTATACAGAGAGGGCCTATCAACCGTGAAAATCAGTGATCTGTGTTCGAATCCAGACAAAAGCAACTGAACAGACTATTCTCTCTCTTTCTCTCTCTCTCTCCCTATATATATATATATATATATATCAGTCTAATTAGTTCTCTTCTTTTATGTGCCATGTTCTTTCATTACGTGGGCGATCATGGCTCTCCACAATTTCGTTCCTATTGCTGTAATTTTTTTATTCAACAAACTCTCTTTTTTCACAATTCTAACATTCATTCCTACAAATGTGTTAAGTTGATTATCCGCTATTTCCTCTCTTTCCTTTACTTTAAATATGTCCTGTGCGTGTTCAGTTCTCCAGGCCTTCTCTTTCTTTATGATTGTAAGCATAATTTTTCGGGTCGTTTTTATTTTACTTAAGTATTCCTTTTTGTTCACATGTTCTTCTCATGGTATTCTTGATATATGTCTATAGAATCATATCACTATCGTTTGAAGACGTTTCTCTATCTGTGAGGTTAGATATTTCATAGAATTTCAGCAGTTTTTTTGGAGGGCGGGGGGTGACATTTTTCTAACGATATTTTTCCGTGTCTTAATACTTTGCTTAGTTTCTGAAAGTCAAATCTTACTATTTCTAATCGTCTCCGTGTTTCCGAATTACATTTCTGCAATGTTACTTCACTGTCTAGATTGTTAAATTTCGGTGCCTGCTTGACATCCTCAATGGTCCTGTATTTTCTTTTCAAATATTTTATGATTATTTTTAACTTAATAATTCTTTCATTCCTCGTCTTTTATTCCTCTACTATATTTTTTATTTTATCTTTTTTCTTATGACTCCTCTCTCTCTCTTCCTTCCTTCTCTCTTTCATATCACTTTCTCTCTCTCACTCTCACTCTCTCTCACTCACTCTCTCTCTTTTCTCTCTCTCTCTCTCTCTCTCTCTCTATATATATATATATATATATATATATATATGAAATGGACAAAGTCTGACAATTATTTTTTAAAACATTTTATTATAAACAGAGCATTTTCTTAAATATTTGTATCCATAAAAAGAACGTATAAACATATAAAATGTCTTAATATGTATATATATATATATATATATATATATATATGGTCCTACTTTTTTTTTCAAATATTTTGTGGTTATTCTTAATAATTCTTTATTATTATTATTATTATTATTATTATTATAGGCTTCATTCCTTGTCTTTTAATCTTCTATCTGTATTTTACTGATTTCTTTTACTTATCATTCCTCTATTCTTTCTCTCTTCCACTCCCCACTCTCTCTCTCTCCATTCTTTCTCCTTTCCGCTTCCCTCTCTCCCTCTCTCTCTATTATTTCCCTCTTTCATTTCCCCCCTCTCTCCCTCTATACTTTTTCTCTTCCGCTTCATCTCCCCCCTCTCTCTCTCTCTCTTTATTTACCTCTTCCATTCCCCCCTCTCCCCTCTATTCTTTTCTCTTCCGCTTCATCTCCCCCACCACCCTCTCTCTCTCTCTCTCTCTCTCTCTCTCTCTCTCTCTCTCTCTGGTCCTATTTTTTTCTTTTCAAATGCGTGGTTATTCTTAACTTAATTCTGTATTATTATTATTATTATTATTATTATTATTATTATTATAGATTTTATTCCTTGTTTTTTAATCTTCGACCTGTATTTTACTAATTTCCTTTTTTTATTATCCCCTCTCTCTCTATTCTTTCCCTCGTCCATTTCCCTCTCTCTCTCTGCCCTCTCTCTGTCTCTCTGTATTCTTTCTCTCTTCCACTTCTCCCCTCTCTCTCTCCCTCTATTCTTTTGCTCTTCCGCTTCCCCCCTCTCTCTTTCCCTCTATTCTTCCTCTCTCCCTCTCTCTCCCTCCCCCTCTCTCTCTCTCTCTCTCTCTCTCTGTCTCTCTCTCTCTCTCTCTCTCTCTCTCCGGCCCTTTTTTTTTCTTTTCAAATGCGTGGTTATTCTTAATTTAATAACTCTTTATTATTATAGATTTTATTATTTATTTTCAAATTAGGGATTCCTTTTACCATTTTCAAGACGCCGACACGCGTCTCGTCTCTCCGCATCCATCTCCAAGCGACGTAGGTTTCACTCTCTGAAGTCTGAGGTGCGGGACAAGGAGGAAGTACAGAAGATGCTGCCGAGTTTTTCACCATCTGGTAATGTGCTGTGGGACCTCCTCTCGCTAACAACTGTCATTAAGTTATTTGGCGGTTCAAAGAAGATCTCCACCAAAAATGATAACGTCTGGCAAACATTCGCCAGTGTCTCCAGGGTCAAATTAGGCATATTGTGTGGTCATCTCCGCTTACGGCAGAACCGCGCAAATGTGCAAATCCGTCGAATATAGTTATTCGCTTCGTTTATTACGGGTAAAGCGGTAAGTATATTTCTTACCTTCGCTTAAAAAAAAAAAAAAGGCACTAGTAAATATCTATGAGACGAAGAAGCTTTGAGCTTCAACGAAATAAATTAACTGCTATTAGTGTGATGCATCATTAGAGTTGATATTTTATTTAAATATTTACTTAATATTTACTACAACGATTAATTACCTTTTCTTGTTTATCACAAGGCTATATATTTACAAATGTGGCGCGTGACTGTGCAAAAGTAATAAAAATTGAAAGAGTTTGGGGCCATACGGCACGGGAGTCACTGTCATGTTCCTCGCTTGAATAAGGAATTAACAGAGATAAAGCAGTTGTGAATAGAAATAAAAAAGAGAAAGAATTGGCAGAGAAAGAGTAATTTTTATCAGTCAACTACCATTAAGGAAAAAGAAACTCATAAGCTGCAACTTCAGCCGTGGACTATCAATATATATATATATATATATATATATATATATATATATATATATATATATATATATATATATATATATATATATATATATATATATATATATATATATATATATATATATATATATATATATATATATATATATATATATATATATATATATATATATATATACATACGTATATATATATATATATATATATATATATATATATATATATATATATATATATATATATATATATATATATATATATATATATATATATATATATATATATATATATATATATATATATATATATATATATATATAAAACATTAGGCAGCATATGATTTACATACAAAGAATAATCACATGGATTAATCAGAAGTATCAATGCGATTATTGATCCATCGCTAGAACCGCGCAATATATATTATGAAAACATGGATGTCGTCAATTGTGATTATATTGTATGTAAATTATGCTGCCTAATGTTTTATGTTTATTAAAAACTATCGATCCGCAGTACATAAAAAATTCCTATAAAAATTACTACTATGACATTACACTATATTATTGAACTATATACTTAGTTCATGACATAAAAAACTAAATACACTTGTAAAAATAGAATACGTGGATTTAACACATCACAAGAAATATTTAAATAAAATTCTCACTTAAAAATTTTGAAAACTTAGCGTTGCGTCTTTGCACGTTCCGATATCTTACAACCGTCAATAATAGCAGATATTCAAAAAACATCTTTCGGTCGACATACAGGTATATCGTCTCAAGTTTTTGATTTTATAAGGAAAAAAAACACATGCCTGATGATGGATGGAAAACTGTCCGTAAGTACTAGCATTTTAACATCAAATAAACTGAAAAACTACAGACAAGTTTTTCTTCAAGGATCAAAACTCGCACTATGGATGAACAGGATTTTAATGCATATATTATGTTTTCTAGCGATGGATGTCGTCAATAATCGCATTGATACTTCTGATTAATTCTATGTGTGATTATTCTTTGTATATATATATATATATATAGGTAACTATACTCTTTTCGAAAAACCTTCGAATTTTTGATTTGCCAATAATCAAATCAATCTCGAAGGAAAAAAGGTTTTAAAAAAAGAAAGAGCCAGGAACATGAAAGTCTGTCGAAAAAATCGCACAGATACAGGTTCAAAGCCCAAAGAAAAAAAAACCCGACACGAGTAAACAACTAACTAAAAAGAGCTCAATACAACCGTAGAACAGACCTAAATAAACCTAATGAGCCAGACAAACCTACACAGGTTTCACCTAAGCGGATCGTCAGGGAAAGATAGATAGATAGATAGATAGATAGATAGATAGATAGATAGATAGATAGATAGATAGATAGATAGATAGATATAACATGAATATGACACCAGCCAGCACTAATATGCCACTTTTCTACATAGTCGCCCTAGAAATCTGTTACAGGTTTCCAAACGGTTAGTAGCAACTAGACATTTTTTTCCA
This sequence comes from Acanthosepion pharaonis, assembly GCA_903632075.3. Classification (NCBI taxonomy): domain Eukaryota; kingdom Metazoa; phylum Mollusca; class Cephalopoda; order Sepiida; family Sepiidae; genus Acanthosepion; species Acanthosepion pharaonis. Next base: position 889,548 of record CAHIKZ030000101.1, on the reverse strand, counting down.
CATCGGTTGCAGGAGAAGGTTTAGCAGCGGAAGGACGCTTCGGCCTTATAGGTCAGCCTATTTTAACTTGTATTTTTTTTTTTACTACGGTTTTATTCGGAGTGGGTGGTGATAGATAGATAGATAGATAGATAGATAGATAGATAGATAGATAGATAGATAGATAGATCAGGTTTTTTCTGAAGATTTTCTTAAAGCGTGAAACGTACAGTCAACATGCCGTGTAGGTTTTTATATCCTCGCTGTATATATCTACAAATACACTATCTCATATAGTGACTATTCTTTCCCTATAAATATAGCAAATTTTAAATATGAGTATCGCAGAGATAGGATGCATAACAACACTTTTAACGCACTGGTAATTCACCGTAATACATCGGATCACAATTTTGAGTTAATAAATGCCAGTCTCATCAGGAGAGAAAATGTATTGAGAGTGCGCTAATCTCACAATTCTTGATGATAAACCTAAGACCAGAACCTTACATAATATTGTCAATCATCGCAAAAGCAATAGTAACACAATGCGGTATACGAGCTAATAGAGAAATAAACAGATCTACTAGGAGTGGGCTGGTTTTAAATCCAACAAACACCAACGGATATAATATAAATATATAAAATAAAAATAAAACAAACAAAAAACGAACACTTTCTGGTCTGCGGGCGTCGGATATGATAATATAATTTAATTTATTGCCCCTTTTATCCGAAAACGCATTTTCTTACAGTTTTGTTTTTCGTTCTAACCTGGGGCTGGACACGTCAGTGCGAAACGCGTCGTTATTTCTTTTTCATTTAATCATTTCACCACAAGGACATTTCTTTATTTCAGGAACATATATCTTAATTTACTTAGTTTTAAAGCTTTTACATTTAGTCTCATTATCTCCACTATTATACATCGTAGAAACACACACACACACACACACACACACACACACACACACACATATATATATATATATATATATATATATATATATATATATAATTACCTCATATGGGAAATAGCCTATTTCGGTAAACAAAGATATCAGTCGTCTGTCTTATCAACCACGATGTGAACTGAGTTCGTGTCTATATAGTTTCTAATAGAATTTGTGAAAGCTAAAAAAACAGTCGTAAAACTAATACAGAATATATCCATTTCAATGTTTCAGTCAGACGAAAGGTACAAGGCAGTGGTCAGAGGAGGGTGGAAGGTATTTGCCTTAAAGGAAAGAAGTTTTATAAAATTAAACCCAAATATTAACTTCATTACATTAATTTGGAGTTATATGAAGAATGAAATATTAATTTAAAATTAAAAGAGGAATAAAAAGGGCTTTAAAATAAATTTAAAAGATATAGATAGAAGGATGTAAGGGATTAATGTAAAGAGAGTTAGGGAGATCTTAAAGTAGGGGAAAGTTTATAAATTATAATTAATATAGTGTAAAGAGGTTATAGAGGAGTTAAAAAAAATAACCCTCTTAGTAAGATCAAAAAATAACCCTCTTAGTAAGATCTTCAATAGGAAAAGATTAGCTGCTCTTGAACCAAAAACATGTATAAAATTATTAACTCACACAATAACCATATTTTAAGAAATGTCTATGGGACAAACAACAAACCTAGTATTGAACCCTCAGTAATTGTAAATCTAAAGAAAATTGTCCAAGTAGAGGCTAAATGCAGATCTACCAAGCTTATATATCGAGCGATGATTTCTCCAAAGAAAATGTGAAAAATTATGTTTACACTGGGATTTCCGCGGCGGAATGGAAACAGGGGTTTTATACCCATAGACGTTCATTTTCTAATTCTAAACTAAAACACAATACAGCTCTTTCAAAAACAACTGGGAATTGAAGGATAATGGTTTGAGACCACAGATAGTTTGGAAAATTATAGGTTTTGCACGTACTCTTAAGTCTTAGAAATAGGTGTGACTTACGTTTAGAAAAAAATTAGAATAATAAAATACAATAATCAAACCCAACTATTGAATCAGATGAATGAATTAGTGTTAAAATATCGACAGAAAAACAAATTCAAATTTCCATAAATATAGGTTTAACTTAATCAACTACTATAATTACAAAATAATGATTCCCCTCTAACTCTTCAAAATTCTAATTTCTATATTCCCCGCCTCTATTACCTCTTTACACATTGAGCTCTTTTTGTGGATCAGTTTTAATATTTTATATTACTAGGATGTACTTGGATCATATACCAACGGATTTGTTTCGGATTTAATATATATATATATATATATATATATATATATATATATATATATTGAAAGAATTGATATTTATGTCTATTAATTTTATTCCTCGTTTTTTTTCTAAATTTCGAATCACTTCACGCAAATGTGAAGGTTTTAAATGCAAAAATATCCGAAATTTCTATTAAGCTCATTCTTTCAAATATGATTCATCTTCCAATGTGTAAAAAAAAAAATAAAGAGAAGGAAAGAAAGTTAAATGTATTTTGGTAGCGCATCGTTTTAAAAGTATCGTTATATTTTGTTTGAAAGTTAAATCCAAAACATTAAAATGCATAAAATCATGTCAGTATCGTGTAACGGCAACGTGTAACAGCAGCGTGTTACAACAATCTGTAACAGCAGCATGTAACGGCATCTTGAGCCAGTAACGTGTAATGATGTGAAGTATTTTTTTCATATTTTTTGAAAACTATAGTTATTTGTATTAATGGTCGGTTGCATTTGTTGAATATAAATAACCTCAATAATATTTAGTCTTTTTTCAAATGAATTTAGTTATTTTGACTGTTAGACGGTATATCAATTCCCCATGGGTCATTTAATGCTGAAATATTATTCTCTTGTTAGCTTCGATAATTTTTTTCCAAAAATGTATTGCTGGTATTATTTTTTAATTTTACTACGAAAATGCATTTCTAGTAATTTTTTCTAATGTATTTTTATATTTTCATGTTTTGAACCCAGTTTTGTAGTACACTATTTGCCCATAGCTGGGATCCTAACAGGGAACAACAGCAATTAAGAAGTAGTTCCAATTTCCTCAAAACCTCCCGATTAGAGGTCTTGCTGCTGGATGTAGTTTATCGTCACACACAGAATGATTCCCAATTACATTTAAGAATTAATTTTCTATTGTCAGAGAGCAACTCTCTAATGTTATTATGGTTATTGTAGTGCTTGTTAAGGCGTTGTCTAATTGCACTTTGTTCAGCTATATGGCATGTAAGCCTGCGTGAATGTGTGTGACTGTTGTGTAAAGTACATAAGACATATTTTGTTTATTATTTTCAGAGAGACTATCTCCAATTGGACAAATAAATTTATAAGCAACATAATCTTATGAGGTTAGTAGTTTGCTAAATATTATTTTTGATAATTAGGTTACTGGTTTTAATATTTTGTAATAAATCATAATTCTTAAATATTTTTATCAACATGTTTAATGTTTCAAAGTAATAACTTCTTTTTATTGCAATTTATGCATTGGATTTAACTTTCAAAAAAATATATAATGATGCATTTAAAACAATGCGCTGTTTGAAATACATTTAATTTTTTTTTTTTTTTTTTTTGCCTCTCCTTACTTTTTCACATCCCTGAGGATGATCTATGTGAGTCGAAAGCTACGATCAAATATAACTTTTGGATATTTTTGCATCTAAAATAGACACATTAGCTAAAAATTATTCGTGTTTTAAAAAAAACACTTGATAACTTTAATAAACATAAAATATCAATTCTTCTTGAAATTTGTTGCAATTAACCATGGCTGGCAATATATATATATATATATATATATATATATATATATATATATATATATATATATCTGAGATGAGGTATTATTATTACTTTATATCACTTTATTATTTACATTATTCGTACTGTTATCCTCATCTTCAATGCCATATTCACAATTTTTCGGCCGTTGTACACTCCGGGCTTCTTCAGGTGATTGGAATTTCTAACCGGAAACGAAACTGTCGAGTGTTGTGCTAGCATGAAGTCACAAGGCATCGTGACTGAAGTTATGAGCGTACTGTCTTTGTTAAAACTGCTAATCATACGATGTGCTCTCTCCCAGAAACTCTAACTAAGGTCCGTACAACATAGTTGCAATATAATACACAGGTGGGCTCTGTGGTTGTTGCCATTCTCAGACAGGCGTGATCAGAAAACGGGTATTGTGTAGTAGTGGATTTTTATTACACGTATTTGAGTAGACGCTCCGTTTATTTGCTTTCCGGTGCCTATTTTTCTTTAATTTCTCGAACATTCAAATCGGTAGACGAAAATAAATTAATATACTGCTTAATAAATAGATGGAACGCCTATTCAAATACGTGCATCCACTAAAAATACCATTTAAAATAACGTTTAAAGTGATAATATGTATAAAGTTTAACGTGATAATATCTATATAACGTTTAATGTGATAATATGTATAAAGTTTAATGTGATAATATCTATATAACGTTTTAAGTGATAATATATATAAAGTTTAACGTGATAATATCTATTCAACGTTTAAAATGATAATATATATAATGTTTAAAGTGATAATATCAATATAACGTTTAAAGTGATAATATATATAAAGACGTAAATCGGAATTAAAACACATTTTCAAAATAGAATTACATATTAATTAAAGGATTAAACAGGGATTTAAGTTTAATCAGAGAATACAGTTTCCACAGATGAGAGCCTTCTACAAATCCTTGCCAACCCTAATCAGGGCAAACTACTAAGTCAAAAGCAAATTTCTTACATTAATACAACACATGAAGGAAATAAATAAAATTTCTCCGGAGTATAAGTCCCATTTCATTGTTTATTTCTCATCTCGTTCAGAAGAGACAGAGGTGTATCCGAAAATTCAGACTTTAAAATATTTCTCTTTGCGCTTCGGTTTAGTCAAAATGTCCACTGATATATAATAAATATCATCAGTCTTATTGACAGTATTTTTATCATTTTATTGTCTTTTTATTTGAATTCTATATTGGCTTGTTAAATTCATATATATATATATATACATATATATAAAGACGATATATATATATATATATATATATAAAAAGACATTATATATATATATACATATATATATGTGTGTAAACCCATTAATATATATATATAAATCTTTATATATATATATATATATATATATATATATATATATATATATATATATATATATATATATGTGTGTGTAAATCCATTAATATATATATGTAAATCTTATATATATATATATATATGTGTGTGTGTGTGTGTGTGTGTGTGTGTGTGTAAATTATTTTTTTTACAGTGTGTATTTGCATAGGAACAAAATGAATAAAAAGACAAGAGGAAAAACAAGAGGCTAAGAATAGTTTTCCACTTACCTTTTAATCATATATATATATATATATATATATATATATATATATATTATATTTGGTTGGATAGATTTGAGTTTGTGACCCTGGGTTTCACGCTTTAGCGATCGTCAGACAAACTCTATATATATTTTGTTAAATTATAATTGTCTATTATGTCTGATCATGACCCGTTCTAAACATCGTATGTTTGCTTTAATTTCGGTTGAAAATAAAGACAAAAATTATCCAACATTTGGATAATTTTTATTAAGCTGTTCCTTGATCTAAGCTTTCTGCTCGCACGAACCCTATTTAGAGTGGTTATATACACATTTAAACAAAGAAATTCACCATCAAAGATGATATTCTGTTATGCTGACATAGAAGATTGTTATGCGATGATAACGGTCGTGGAATAGCAGACGCAGTCGTAAATTCATAATACGGTTCTATGAAATATATAACCACACACACACACACACACACACATATATATATATATATATATATATATATATATATATATATATATATATTGATGCATGTTTCATTAAATAATATAGACAAGTTTTGTTTATTTATCTTAAGTTGTTAGTTTCTTCCATATTGTCTGATAAGCTTAATAAAATTATCATTGAAAGACGAAAGGAAATCACCATATTCATACATGTTTAAATCCAATCTAAACTTTCGGCTTACAGAAGCCATTATCAAAGATGACAATTACTTTTCTATATATCAACCAATACACGGACGAAACGATAATGATAGTCTGTTTTTGTTGCATGAAAAATTTCAAAGCAACGACTAACTCGTGTACACGAGACGCGGAAGCGAAAATCTCGTCGCAGCTTGTGACGTCACACATGACCACGCGAGAGTGAAAACGAGAAGTATTAAGTATGGGAAGCCGTTGGCTTCTGTTATCAATTATAGGCATTCAAGGATATATGTGGAGATTTCGTAGTTTATTTTGTTCAGGTTAGGTTTCAACTGTTTTATGTATATAACTTCAAGAATTTTTAATTTTTGTTTATTCTTTTCATGTTTAAGTATAGATGTGTTTTCAACAAGGATTTTCCGGAATTGTGTACGCGGCCAGGCATGTTGTTTTAAATGCCTAAAAATGTCTTTCAATGATAATGTTATTAAGCTTAACAGACAATATGAAAGGAACTTACTTAAAATAAATAGACAAAACTTGTCTATATTATTTAATGAAACATGCATCAAGGAAAAATTGCTGCCTAAATATATATATATATATATATATATATATATATATATATATATGAGTGGTGTAAATATAAGAAAATTACCTGAAATATACTATAAAAATCTATTTTAATAAATTAATCTTTAATACTGAAAGTTTTAACAAGATGATTTTTAAATTCTTTTTAATCTTATTTCTATCAGTATATTTTCTTTTTCTTTTTACAAGATTTTAATTTTTACAAAAAATACTTTTTCATTTTTAAAAAAATGTTTTTATTTGTGCAAATTTACTTTTGATTTGTAAAAATTTACTTTTCATCAAAAAATGGTTTATACATATATGTATGTGCTGTTATGTCTGGGCATGTGTATATAAAATGATTACCTATACGGTTTAATTCCCATTCTTTATATAATTGCTTTGTTTACAGGGCCCCAAAAAATAATATTTACGCTGTTTCAATTTAAAACGCAACAGAAAATTTCCCCGTTGACATTCAGTTATTCTTACAAAATTTAACAAACATTTTTCAATCACAAATTGTTCCCAACTAAGTATGAACTGATGTTTTTCATTGTATGCAAACAATGCGCGCCAATTATTATTTGGCTGGTACTACTTTTTATGTGGGCGGAGATATCAGGCAGCGATAACGGTGTCGTTCGGTCAGTATCATATGACGGTGATTGGGTGCAGGACACTTCTTTGATATTATAACTTTACTTGATAGAGACGTCATAAGCCCATATGGCATCAAACATGCATCGTTTGGAAGTCTCACAGGATTTGAGGTATTAAACAGTCTTGAAAAATGAACGGATGCATTTTATGCGCAAAACACAGGTCTTCGGTGTCAGTTATGATTTGAATTAAATAAAAAGGAATCAAATGTCATATTAAATAAAAAAAGGAATTAAATGTCGCGTTCACTAAGAAATGACCAAGTAACTACACCATAATTTCAAATATATCAATGTAATTTATATATTTGTGTATGTATTGGGTAGCCTATAATCTCGTTCTGTTTTTGTCGTTATATAGAATCAGAAGACTTTAAACTTTTAATTATCTTCCTTGTGTCAGGTTTATGATAGCTGTGATATCTGCGTATATATATATATATTTAAATATTGACAAAATTGGTGTATTTTTGTTGATTGATGCTAACATTGAAGTTGAAAGAAGAAGGAAAAAATGTTCAAAATATTATCCTTTTTTATTTTAAGATGTGTAAAATGCTACACGAAAAATATATTTTTACGATTACGAAGAAAGTACGTAATGAGGTAAGAGGGCCCAGACAGTTATGGCATCCACAGAATATACTGAAAACAGAATGGACAAGAGATATGAATACAAATCTTAATGGGTTTCTGGAATGCAAAGCAGGGCGATGGTAAATGTTGGATCATATAATTAAATATGAAAAATTTCAAAAAGGAAAATAAACAATTTCTGGAAATTTCAAGAGACACATCAGAATTGCAGTCGAAATAATATGTAACGGTTTGTGTAGAACACACTTTAAAACAATAATAATGTTGTTTTTTTTTAAATAATTCACTCCTGCTATTTTTAAAGTAGCTTAAAGGAATATTAAAAAAATTAATGCCAGTTTGTTTTTCCTTTTAAGACAAATTGTATCATTTTAGTTGCATATCATTTAAACCATGCAGACACAAATGCATATAGTAATTTTACAAGCGAAGCTTAGATGTGGCACAAGGTCTAAAGTAGGTGGCACCCTGTGAAGATTGAACTCACTACTCAGTCGTAACTGATCTAGCGAAACAAGTTTGCTAACCTTTGCACCGCCTGGAATTGTCCAAACAAATACATATATACATGTGCATGCACACACACGAACATATATATGCATACATATGCATCATTATCCCACATGTAGGTGTAGGGCGTGGGGTCGTGTGCACACACGGATAGAAATTCTTTAGTCTGACGTCATTTTAATCCAGCCAATATTTTATTAAAACCCTTTCAAACAGATAATCTTTTTATCAAAAAAAGAAAAGTGGGCCAATATCTGCAATGGAAAATATGCAACTTCTACGGGAAGGAAACTGAAAGAAATTGGTATGAACATCACCCAAACACGGTTACAAAGATAAGACCTGAAACAATTCTATGGGATGGCACAATACACACAGACAGAACAATCAATGCTAATCGCCCAGACATCATTATTAGTGACCACAAAAAAAGGTGCCTCCTAATTGATATGGCAGTCCCTGCAGACTGCAATGTATCTTTGAAGATCTTCAAAAAGCTATCAAAATACAAGGACATTGAAATCGAAATCTCAAAAATGTTGCACATGAGAACATCAACAATCCCTGTTTTAGCTGGAGCCTTCGGATTGATTGGAAAAGATTCCAATAGACTCAGTGAAGGGATTCCTGGTAGCCTATGCCTTAAAGAAATGCAAAACATTGTTCTTACGTGTACAGCCCACACCTTACGAAGGGCTTTATCTATGTAAAATATTTTTTGTTTGTTTGTTTTTGTTTTTTTTTTTATTTGGTCAGTGGAAAATGTCATGATACCATTTCTGACTTTAGGTCTCTGTTCGGAACCGGAAAGAACTGAGTACACACCAGAAATCAAAGGAAATAAGACAATAATAATAATAATAATAATAATAATAATAATAATAATAATACCACTCAGACCCGGTTACAGAGATAGGACCTGTAACAATTTTATGGGATTTTACAATACACACAGACAGAATAATCAAAGCTAATCGCCCAGACATTGTGATCAGAAAGCACAAGAACAGAATGTGCTTTCTTACTGACAATGGCAGTCCCTGCAGACTGTAATGTATTTTTGAAGATCTTCAAAATGTATCAAGATACATGAACCTTGAAATCGAAATCTCAAAAATGTGGCACATGAGGACTTCAAAAATTATAGTTGTAGCTGGAGCTCTCGGATTGATTGAAAAAGGATTCCAATAGACTCATTCATGGGATTCCTGGTAGGTCATACCTTAAAGAAATACAAAACATTGTTCTCACAAGTACAGCCCACATCTTACGAAGGACTTTATCTATATAAAATATGTGTGATTTTTTTTTTCAAAACTGCTCAGTTGAAAAATATTTTGTTTGTTTTTTTTTTTTTGTAATTGCTCAGTTGAAAATTTCATGATGCTATTTCTGACCTTAGGTCTCTGGTCGGGACCCGGAAAGAAATGAGTATACATCAGAAATCAAAAGAAATAAAAATAACAATAATAACACACATTTTTAAAAATCCAAGGAGATATTTATGCAAAATACAAAAGATTGTGCTTATGAGTGCAGTTCGCATACTTAGTAAAAACATCGTTTGAGAAACCTTAATTTACCTGAGTTATTAGGTGAAATATTTGGTAAATGACTTCACCATACAAAAAAACCAAAGGAAATGAATGAGAATAAAAAACAATAATATAGACTAGTATTCTGTCTAACTATAAGCTACTATAGGCAACTTGATGAGACGCCGTCCATGAAAAACGAGCTCCCAGGATAGAGAAGCTTGATCCAGAAAATTGTGATTAAAAGACTAATCGAGAAATAATCAGGATCGATAACATTACAAACCCTTCTTTGAATTATGCCAAGCGTTTCGAGATATATATTAGAAGTACCTGACCAGATATGGCAGCAATATTCAATGCACGGGTAAATGATAGGTTTATAAATGTGCAAATTATTATTATTATTATTATTATTATTATTATTATTATTATTATTATGTGCCAGAGAGTAATTATAAGCGCCTAATTAACAAATCCCCTTCAGATTCTTTAGGTAAAAAGAGTACTGTAGGAGAGTTATTTATGTACATCTGAAATGTTTTCTTTAGATGGAGATGGTTTCGCAGATGATATGTGCAGTTCCATACAAAGTAATCTTTTTGTTGCCCTCAGACGCTGATGTGTGCAGGAATTTTAATCACATGATTTTTGGTCCCCTTCTTTATCATACCCAACGCTTCAATCATAACAGGAATAATCGTAGTTTTAAGTTCCACATTTTTGTTACTTCGATTTGCAGGTCCTTATAATTTGACTGTTTTTTTTTTATTCTTTTTAGAAACATTGGAATCATGTGGGCAAGTCATATCAATTAGTTGGCAGGTACTCCTGCTTATTATTATTATTATTATTATTATTATTATGTTTTTTTCTTTGATTTCTGTTACATACACATTTCCTTCAGGGCCACGACTAGAGGTCTAAGGTCAGAAATGACTTCGTTACATTTTCCACTGATAATGTGGGAAAAAAGATCGATCGCACAGATTTTACATTAGTAAATCTTTTCATAATGCGTGAGATGTAATTGTGAGTATATATATATATATATATATATATATATATATATTTTTAACCCATTGAACCTTGACCGCCACTTTGCCGGTGGTTGATAAAAAATGACTTAATGCCCAGCCACCGGTTGCACGGTGGGTAAACACTTGTAACTATTTTTATATCTACCGTGAAACATTACATACCAATTATTTGCGAATTTCGATTCAGAAGCTCAGGCAGAAAAGTTAAAACTGTTCAGGAATGCAAGGCTCAAATAGTTAATGTATGGATTACCAGAAATCGTTTAAGTGAGTCTATCGGAACCTTTTTCCAATCAATCCAACTATAACTGAAATTTCGGATGTCCTCATGTTCTGAGATTTCCATTTCAATTATTATTATTATTATTATTATTATTTATGCAACTACTTTAAAATATTCGGATGATATTAGACCAACAAAATTGTAATAAACACCAAGAAAGAGATTAAGAAAGCTAGTGAAAATTAATAATGAAAAAAAAATAATGATCTTTCTACAAATGAACCTCAGCTGTTCAAATGTCCTGAAAATATGAAATAATAAAAACTAAGAAGAAAAATCGAAGTGCGATGGTACAAATCTGTAACAAAGTATCCTTAATCATTCACAAAGCTTTTCAAAAAAGTCTTTGGACAGGACACAAGAGATGCGCCTTTTACAGGCAAAACTACAGGGATTTCATCTTTACAAAGCAGAAGAAAATCATTTCCTTTTTCTTCTCTTTCTTCTTCTTTGTTCGAGAAATAAGCCGACCCCTCGCCTGTTGCGCTCAACGCTCGATGAATCAAAGTTCATTTTTTAAATCAGGCATTAAATAGAAAACGAAACACACCAGAATCTTCATCTCTCCCGGCCGCGCAGTCGTTTTTGACTTCTCAGGGGACATCCCTGCACCAATTCATCTCCTCAGCCAGCTGGATACCGTATCTGGGAATGATGGAGGTCATGAACAGCTGGACAGTGAGCGCTCCCGTTGTTGTAGTTGGGATCTCGAGAGAAAGAAGATACAGTGAAGATCCTGTTGTGTTCCCATAGGATTTAATAAGTTGAACTCGGAAAAATGGGCATTCTTTGTTTCGTCGAGTTGGCACCAAGACAAACCCAAGATACATACGAAAGGGATGCTTCCTTCTCTAGTGGGGATATGACTTCTTTTCTTCCTTCCCTAGAAGTGAAAATTTCTCAATTTTCATCCTTTTATTTATTTTTAATTTCATCTGATACCTTTATATCGTTCTTTCATTCATTCACACACATATATATATATATATATGTGTGTGTGTCGTGCGCAAGTGCGCAAGTGTGTAAATATATATATATATATATATATATATATATATATATATATACACACACGTGCACACACATGCATGCACACACACACACACGCACACACACACACACACACACACACACATATATATATATATATATAGTAAGTCATTGAATGGTTTGGTAATCCGTATGGATAATTCGAAAGAGGATGTAATCCAGAGAGCTCCACTTAACAACAGAGCAAGTATTAATTAATTAAATTAAAAAGACACAACCTTAACGTTCTATGACTCTAATTCATTTTCCCCCCAAAATATATTTTTCCTGGTTCATCAGGTTACATCACGAAGGAATTAGTAGATTTTATTTTTAATCAGGCATTATTTCTCAGTACTCCAAAAGTTATTTTACTGGATACACGTGTTTTAATATACGCTCGAATTTTTGGTTAATTTTTTTTTTTTTTTTTGTTGTTGTTTTTGTTTTTTTTTTTTAGTTATTTTTTAACACAGTGAATTACATCTATCGGCCTGCGCATTCGAGCGTCTTATTTCTTTTTCATTAAGTCTCTCGAATGTACAGGCCGGTAGACGTAAAAAGAAAAGTTTGTAGTTGAACCGTAGATTAAGTAAAATGACGTACAAAATAGAGATGAATTCCATTATGTAGAAAAGACGCACTTATTAAAATTCATCAATGCCGTCTGAATGTTTACAGTGACCAAATAGTTGATTTGAACACAGACTGTGTGTAGTACGCGTCGGCTGTGGCGATAACAGCCATGTTCTCGGTGGGTATGCAAAGCAGTCAACCCAAGAAATAAAAAACGCCTTGAAAAACCACTAGCTTCTTTTGCAGCTGATATTTTGCTCTATTCAACGATGTTATTTCGATCCCTATATCCGTTATAGTTTCTGCAGAAATAAATCGGGGGTCATTAATTCCGGGACATCCTCCGTGTGTCTCTATGTGTGTGTGTGTGTGAACAGCAGCCATATTTCATTAAGGTAAGATAGATTAAAGACGACAGGCAAGGTATATAGTTTTAATTTTAATGTTTTGTTACCATTACCTGTTTACGTACACGGAAATATGTACTAGGATCATTCTAGTGTAAATATTGTCCAAATCTTTTTCTATAAATCCTTTTCGAACATACTTCTGGCCATTATCAAGCTAGGGGAAATTGTGGGTGACATTTCTTTTAACCTTTTTCTGAGACTGTGGCATTCCTGGCCATTTTGAAAATAAGAATTTGACTTTGGACATTGCTAGTTCTTTTTTCAATTCAGCGTTTGTAGTTTATGAGTGTCATAGTTTTAATTTCGGCGGTACAAGATAATTGATTCAATCCTATCATTACCAATTATGACTTTTGCTGTAGTAAGAAGAGCATCATAAATCCCCAAAAGTACTATGGACTGATTGCAATTGTCTGGTACTGCGTAGTGCTTAATCTAGCCACACTAAATCATTCACGCGAGATCGATCCTCATTGGGCACTGTCGTTGAGTTTTTTTGGTTTTTTTCAGAAAAAACTAAGTTTAGGAAATATTTACGCTCTACTTCATTAGTTACACAGTTACGTAATGACCATTAGTGTCAGAGATTTGTAAGAATTTTGAATGCTTATTTTTGAAATAATCAGGTTTGGATTATTCGTAATACACTATTACGAACGTCGATATGATACGCAACCTTCGTCTTTATAGAATTTATATTTATTCGAAAATACTAAGATTATCATTAAGGTTAATTAAAATATGTCTTATTTCCAGTATGTCACTCGAGATGACTAAGAAGAGTGAAGGCAGGTAAAAGAAAAAAACTGTCCCTTAATTAGACGTGGAATTATTTTCTTTGGACAGATAATTTAATCATAATTAAAATGTTCCCAAAAGCTGCTCGTACGGGAAAATCTTTCATTCTTGAAGTTAGATCATTTTAACTTGTATTAACAATAAGTGCGCTACTATCTGCTGTTTTTGCTGGACTAAAGTAAAAGTAGAGACATACAGAAATATAAGCATCATTATTATATAGATTGATTCATTCATTTATTTTCTACGACTTATCAACCCTTTACAGGTTATTTAAAGCCAGAAAAATATTTTTAGATTGTAAAACTTTTGGGGGGATACTAATGGTTTAGTGATACAAGTCTTACTAATTAATCCCTACCTGGAAGATAATAGATGTATTCATACTTTTCCAAGGGCATTTTAGGCGTAAGTGAATATAAGTGGTAGAAGCTAAACATGTCGACGCAATGAGTTACAGGCTAAAAGTTACATTTTAACGCACACAGAAGTACACAAAACCACTTACAAGAGACCGGCAGTCTATCTCTAACCGAAACGTTTCTGTATATAATGAATTGCTGGAAATGAGGAAATATCCGTACTGAGAATATAAAAAACTGAGAAGAGATTTTATGACGACTTTATTTGGTTATTGAAAATCTATGAATTCATCGTCATTATCCTCATCCTCAGTCCTATGACCGTGCGTGGTTGTAAGATCACTCCGCAGCTCTGCACCTGACTAGTTCAGTCCATATATCTCGGGTAACGTACCAATGTCTGAGTCTCTGTGAAGGATCTTCCAGTACACCCAGAGACATTCTTTTACTCTCTATCTGCCTCTTTTGACTACATTGTAGGATGGCCGTGGAAAGTTTGCTGGCTCTTATCCAACAATCATCAAACATAATTCGATCTTGGTTCTCCATTCTGATAAACTGTTACGTCACTATTATGTCAGTTCCCATTAAGTCATGCACAGCTTTGAATCATTCACTGAAACGAGCTCTGAACCGTACATTTCGATGTAAAAAAAAAAATTCAATTTATCAGCACGGCTACACAAGAGGAAAGTGACAAAAGGTCAAGTTTAAAGTGAGTTGGTAGCACACGTCTACATGGAATGGGGACAAATATTGCGCTAGTTCCTGCAGTATTTCGCTTTCGGTAGAGATAATGCCTAGGGGACAGTTGGCTGAGGCTCAAGCGCATAACATTACTTTACATTCCCTTGGGGCAAGGAATTAGGGAAAAATAAAGCAGAAGATGAAAAAGCGCCTACCGTAGTACAGCGATGGGCAAATTCGTCTCATCGTCAAATAGGAAAGAGTTCTCCGTTACTGTAAACTTGTAATGAGTAAGTTTCTAAGAAGTAGAAGAAGAAACTGTAAAGAAAGAAAGAAAAAGTAAGAAATGAAAAAAAGAAAAAAAGCGGAGAATCTATTAGAAAAAAAGAAAAAGAGGCAAGAGTGGAAAAGAGAAGAAAATAAGAAGCGAAGAATGATCAAGAAGAAAAAATGGAAAAGAAAAAGAAGCCTGGAAGATGGAAACGAAGCAAGGAGCAAAGAAAGAAAGAAAGAAAGAAAGAAAGAAAGAAAGAAAGAAAGAAAGAAATGAAAAAGGGAAAAGAAACGAAGAATCTGTTATAGTAAAACGGAAAATAGAAAAGAGGAGAAAGGAAAGAAAATAAGAAGCGAGAGAAGATCAAGAAGAAAATGGGGAAAAGAAAACTGGCAAAATGGAAAGGAAGCAAGCGGCACGGAAAAAAGAAGAAGAAAGAAAGAAAGAAAGAAAGAAAGAAAGAAAGAAAGAAAGAAAGAAAGAAAAAGTAAGAAATGAAAAAGAAAAACAATAAGAAGAACCTATTAGAGTTAGTTCATCTAGGATATATATAGAGGAATAAAAAAGAAAGGAAAGGTAGATTACCACGACAAAGAAGAATAGAAAAACAAGATAACGTGAAAGAAAAGTGATGACTACGATCATGAGGATGATGATGATGATGATATTCTCATTAAAATTTGTTTGGTTCGTAGCCATCTTTTCAATGGCGGAAAAAGATATCGTGCCTAGGAGTCGAATCGCCTCAACAATGTGCGGAGTATCACGAAATAAGCGCCATGTTTCTCTGGCCATTAGAAGCTGCCAAAAAGTTATTTGAAGGAAGAAAGAACATCCCTAAAATGCCATGCTTCCCAAAGCGAAAGCCTCAAATACCAGTAGAAGGGGCGAAATATGTATGTGTGCTCGATTAGGCAGGGAAAACTTATTTTTCAGCTTCATCGCCCTGCAAAAGCGTAAAATGTTAACTGGTTATTTTGCCTAATAAGTCGTTGCCGCTTGAATGCTGGTGTAAACAAGCCCCCATAAAAAGGAACATTTAAGTAGCATGTAAGATTGTTTTTCTGTTTGGAACAGATATTGGGAAGATGATAGGAAAATTAGAAATCTGTCTGTTATATCCAAGTTACAAAGGGTAAGTTGAAAAGAAAAATGGTTGAACTGATTGTTCGTATGATAGATAGATAGATAGATAGATAGATAGATAGATAGATAGATAGATAGATAATGAAAAGACTGTGATAGATAGATAGATAGATAGATAGATAGATAGATAGATAGATACTAAGACACTGCAGGTACGGCCGAATTTTAGTAGAGATCTATTATACGGTTTGCAATTCTCCTTGATCTTTTGAACAGGAGTAGAGGTTTATCCCCTGTTTCCTGTTTAGAATTGGGTTTCCGGTTCCTTTTAAAGTCTAATTCCACACTATACTTCTAAAATCTCCGACTGAACTCTGAATTGTTATTCATAAATTCAATCTTGACCTCTTCAAGTCTTGAGTTTTATCTTTCCTACATAGTCCAAAGAACTTTACTACTTGTCCTTTCTTCGCTAATACGACACCACACAGTGACCCTTTACAATGGGTGGCCCTTGGGTCTTGTGCTGAGTGAATATTAATAAAAAAGAGGAAGTGTTGGTGTAGGTAAACAGTATTGCACAATTTTCCAATGAGAGAAGGCTCCACTACCTTGAAAGTCAGAATTCAATATACATCTTTTATGTGTCATATCCTTTCATGGTGTGAATGGTCATTGGCCTCTAAAACATTCGGCACACCTTTTTGCTCTAAGTAACTCTTTTATCGCATTTTTATACCTTGTGGTCCTGATTGTACTAACTCGTTATGTTGCTTGCTTTCAATCTGACCTTAATATGAGTATTCAAATCACCAATCCTTTTTTCCTCATTATATATTCCAACTTGGGCTGAAAAACTGTCCACAAGCAACAAACGGTCTGCAGATTATTTTGCAGAAAGGTTTTAGTATTCCATATTGGTTCAGTTGAATTCCATTCTTCGTGCCAATGAAGAAGGTCAACCTCTACTGAATGATTCCCTGATCTCTGTTGAAAAAAAAACCTAACTGTTCTAACCGCAAGTCAGGTCTGATGCTTCAATGTTTATGTTTTTGTATGTATCTATTTGCACGTTAGCACCTGAGTTGGTGGGAGTGTTCGCCTATTCAAATATACATACATTCATACGCATACACACATATATATATATATATATATATATATATATATATATATATATATATATATATATATATATATATAAGCGGACTTTCCATCGTATTTGACGTATGAGGGTCAAGCAGTTCAGTTCCTAGAAACCGACAGCCAGACACCAGCACATATGATTTGATTATAGTGATGAAGTCTTTGTGCAGAACCAACCACACTTTTTGAATGCCCGAATACAGAGACTACGGGCCACAAGGTCCCCAAACGACCCTCCACAGGTTTTGAATTCAGAGTTGTCCTTCTCCTAGACCAGTTGCCATCCAAGGTTATAGAACCCAGTTTGTCCTCTGTTTACCCATAGTTGGAGGAAGAAGTGTATTAATACTTTTTCCCAAGGGTATTAGCACGTAAATGAATATATATATATATATATATATATATATATATATATATATATATATATATATATATATATATATATATATATATATATATATATATATATTCTAATTTCATGTTGCAAACAACAGAACAAACATGAACTTCGGGCAGTTTATCTACAATTTCGATCCTAATATACAACACATTATTGGTAAATTGGAAAAACTGCTCATAAAAACACTCAGCTCCGTGTTAAAAAGGATTTGCTGCGATATTTAAAACTAAAAATAATATGTCTTTTAGTTCAGGTTAATTAAACTTTGAATCAGTTAATCTTCCACAAATAAAGTTTTAGAAAAGTTTATTTTATTTTTTAAACATTTTTAATAAAGAGAATGATTTGTCAACATGAAAGATTTTACAGATTTTACTGATAATCAAAAAATAATTCCAATCAATTTATATTCGGTATAAAATACAGCAAATTATTTTGCCCCTTGAAAATATTAAATTTAAAATATTAGCTTGAAATTAAAATTAAAAATAAATAAAAGCTTCAAGAACGACTTTTCGTTTACAAAATGCATTTAAAAGCTTAGGTATCGCTATTTTGGGGCATATATATATATATATATATATATATATATATATATATATATATATATATATATATATATATATATATATATATATATATATATATATATATTATGAAATGGACAAAGTCGGACAATTTTAAGACATTTTATGTTGAAACATTCTTCTTATAGATACAAATATTTAAGTAAATGCTCTGTTTATAATAAACAGTATTAAACAACATTTACCGGCCTGGATTTCCGAGAAATTTTCATAGAAAATATTCGAACCTGGATTCGAACCTGTATCCTATCCTTGCTAACCGAACGATCTTCAGTGGCCGAATCGGTTAAAAGGCACGTCAGGCTATATGACGGTTCCGTATATGATACAGGTTCGAAAGAATGTAAAACATAAAATGTCTTAAAATAATATATATATATATATATATATATATATATATATATATATATATATATATATATATATATATATATATATATATATATAATATATATCTAAGTGTTGACTTCAATGTTCACTTTTATATTTACACACACTCTATCTCTGATATTGAGCACTTTATCCCATAAATATAGCACACCTTAAGACTATATTTCTTCATATATATATATATATATATATATATATATATATATATATATATATATATAAGTATATAATTGGTGTATACGGAATGAATTCCAATAACCAACAATTACTATTCTTAAAAGAGTGCTCAAATCACTTGATAAGACACTGAGGGTGTTGAAACAAAATGGCTATTTTTGTAGTGATTTTATAACATATTTATGTTATAATTTTTTTTAAATAATTATATATATATATATATATATATATATATATATATATATATATATATATATATATATATATTATAAAGTAGAGTAGATAAGTTGGTCAATAAAACAAAGTCAAATGAAAGAGTACCCATGGAATCAGTACGAAAAACATTTATTAATATTAACCAGGTGACAAAAATGAAGCTCGGAGATTGATGTCCCAAGTTTGGAATTTTCAAACGCGACTGTCTTCTTCATCAGCGGATGCGAGATATAAACGGTGGGACGGTGGAGACTATCTGACATTAGTTCTTGAGGCTGGGTAGCGTCCGCTTTAGGTGGAATTGTTCGAAAAAATCCAGTCCCCGATTGATTTCTCGCTATGCGAATCTTTATGTGAAAATAACCTGAGATTTAAAAATTGTGATTGGTGGTAGGTGGAAGGTGAGTGAGATGCCGAACAAAGGTTACAGGGCCAAGGGGTGGAGATGGTATTAGTGTTGAAAGATTCTGTGAATTAGGATACAGTGTCGGAACAAAGTGAGATTGTCAATAACAATAAAGTGAAAGAGAAAAAAAAAAAGAATATATATATATATATATATATATATATATATATATAAAAGAAAAAGAGAATATGTATAAAAAATATATATATATTTTTTTATTTATATATATATATATTCTTTATATATATATATATATATATATATATATATATATATATATATATATATATATATATATATTATATATATATATATATATATATATTTTATTTCTTTATATATATATATATATATATATATATATATATATATATATATAAATATATATAAAAGAAAAAGTGAATATATATATATGTATATAAGTTGCCATTTCTTTCTGCGGTAGACTGGTTGCCAACCAAGGCTAAAGAACCGAGTCTGACCTACTATTTAACTGACTCATTAATTTTTTTTAGATTTATGTAAGGGAATTGTTTATTTTACTCAACGACCTAATGGACATTATAATATAACAGGCCTTGGAATAAACTTTAAAAGAATATCTATTTCTATAATCTTGTATCAAACCAAGTCTTGAATCAAAATTTATTTGATCTGATCTGCATCAGACTTTTCTCTAAATCCTTCAGGAAATTAAAAAATAATAATAATAATAAACGCCTTTTCTGTAATTTTTATTAATTTTAAAAACATAAATCATCTTTACATTTTTTGGCTAACAAATTACCGAATCCTGTCATGCACACTCCTAAAGGTTTGGCCAGATCTGTAAATCTCTTCAAATAATGTAGAAACTCTTTACAAAGTGTGTAGATGAAAATTTCATTTCACATAGCGTAACTACTTCGCTTCTGTCAAAAGTGGCATAAATCACTGCTGACTTTAGTTCTTAACATGATACTTTTTATCATTTTCCCAATCGTCTATTTAACTGATTTTTTAATAAAAATTTTCTTTGTTACTGACCAAATATTCTTTTTTTTTTATAGCTTACCAACTTTTTGCGTGTTATTTAAAGTCAGAAAATATTTTAGATTTTAAGAATTTTTTCGATAACAATGATTTACTGATATAAGTCCTACTAATTAACCCATAGCTGGGGGGAGATTCATACCTTTCATAAAGGTATTTGCGTCTAAGTGAATATAACGAACCTGACTGGAATTGAAACTCGCTTCTCTGATTTCCAATTCCAAGCCGTTATCCATTACACCACACTTCACACCCGAGCTTACAGTACCTGGTATTCCGAAACGGTCACCCATCTAGGTTCTAACCAGGTTCGACATTGCTTAACTTCGGTGATTGTACAAGAATCGGTGTTTCAACGTCATATAGCTGTAA
The DNA here is from genome assembly GCA_903632075.3 of Acanthosepion pharaonis. NCBI lineage: Eukaryota > Metazoa > Mollusca > Cephalopoda > Sepiida > Sepiidae > Acanthosepion > Acanthosepion pharaonis. The sequence goes on along the minus strand of CAHIKZ030000101.1, from coordinate 868,369 downwards.
ACCCCAAATTTTCTACGACGTACAGGGAAAGATACATTGAAAGTGTAATGATCTATAATTGACATACGATTAATATATACATATATTTCAATATATCCTCATTTCTTATAAAATTCTTAATGAGAGAATTTGTTATATTTAAACCATAAAAACAATTCAATTGAAATTAGTTAAAATCTAATTTGTTTAAAGAAGAATCTGCAAGGTTATCGGTCCTGACCCGATATCTCGGTTTCATTGACTTCCCCGCCGCCGTAACGTAGCTTCCCTGTGTCTTTTCTATAAATAATTTTATGGCAGTTGTTCTGATGAGCTTTCCTCTTTGGTACATCGACTTTACGAATTTAAGCGCAGTACTCGATTGGCAGCTAGGTCTCATCGTGTTACTATTGAAATTGTTAGATATAACCAAACGTTCTCTTCTCTCGCACTTCTCAATTGTGGAACTCCTTCCCGGCTTCTTCCATTGTACTCAACTTTGATTTTCAAAATTTTAAATGCAGTGTCAATGGTCATATTCTGTATCTTTAATTCCTGTTCTTTTATTGGATTCTTTCCTTAATATTTTTTTCTGCAGATTCTTTTACACTCAGTAACCCTTTGTGTCTTAGTGGTTTTATCGCCTTGCTTGTAAAAAAAAAACACACAAACACACACAACCGTTCAGACTCTTCAACCTCATTTCATCTCCGTGATCTATATTTTGTTGTTGTATCATAAAATTCTTATGATGACACCGGATCACTGGTGAAATATGTGATGGTATTTTTTTTAATTCTTATATATTTCCTGTTTTTTTCTTCTAATATATATATATATATATATATATATATATATATTATAAATTAATTGATTTAAAATATGGTTTTTTCCGCTACACAGTTCCAACCATGTTTCAAAAATAGAAGCTAAAAACCCCGAATTTAATTTTGCATGTGTAGCGGAAAAAAACATATTTTAAATCAATTAATTTATAATATTAATGCTCTGTAAATTTACATTGAGCACTATTTTGTAAAAATAAAATATCTATAAGAACACCAGGATTTTATATCTTACTGTTCTTTCTTTTATTTATATATATATATATATATATATATATATATATATATATATATATATATATATATATATAATATGGACATTGAAGTCAACAACCAGAGGCAACAGTCAGTTTTATGCTGATACGCAATCCTCATGGACTGCCGATTGCATATAAACATGAAACAGACTGTCACCGCTGGATGTTGACTTCAATGTCTACTTTTATATTTACATGCGCTCTGTCCCTGATATTGATCACTTTAACCCGTAAATATAGCATACCTTAAAACTATATTTTATCATATATTTAAAAGATTGTTCAACTTCGTGATTGTCACTGAATGTTCTGTTGTTAATGTCCTCCACATCAAAACATATGGAAATCTGTAGGTTCTAAATCTGTTGAGTCTGAAGAAAATGGACGAACCTCCCGTCTTAACGATCTTATTTTTTATTTTGAAGAGTGTGCCCTTGCATTGTCATGTTAGAGAATAACAATTTCTCTATTTACAAACGCTGGATACTTTCGACGTAATGCTTCCTTTATCCGATCAAATTGCTGGTAATAAACGTCTGCAGTGATGGATCTTCCATGTTCCATGACAACACCTTTCATGTTCCATCTTTGCTTTTGGCGTTGGCACTAGCTTCTCATTTTACGATAATCACACTCTTTGCCATTTTATGTTGACATGCAAAACCCATTTTTCATCATCTGTAATAATGCAATGTGAAGGCTGATATTCCAGGTTAAAAGACTGCTGTATATGGTGAAACGTTGTTTTCGGTCCTATAGCGAAAGCTCGTGAAGAACCCAGATTGCCGCCTTTTGCAAATTTTTCCAATTCACTTCAAATGTTCCTGGACATTTGAACATGACACATGGAGTATTTTGCATGAAACATCTGATGTTGTGATGTGGATTCAATTTATTTGTCTCTTAAATGTTTCTCATTCAGAATGGGTCGTCTTCCAGAGCGAGGCATGTCGGATTTTTCACAATCGGCATTTTTACTTTTTAAACTACAGCTGACATTTACGAGCCTTCACTGCACCCCTTATACACTGCACACATGTTTTCAATGTCTCTATTCTAGTAATACCCTTTCGAAATTTATACAGTAAGAAATGGCGAATATGCTTCTTTTTAAACTTATAATTCTCAATGGGGTTAAACTCTGAAACAGACTATGAGCGATAGATTGTCTGATAAAAGAGATAATAAACTAATTGTAAACGTAGCTTCGGACATTGGTTCTGTCTTGATTGGTTAAATTATAAGCACTACATACCGCATCCCAAACGGATCTACCAATAGAAAACAACGATCCTACTTTCCCTTGAGGCCAATGAACTGATGATCAGGTGGGGGTTATGCTGATGACATAAGTATTCATAGATATTTATAGTTGAACATATAATTCTTTACTAAGTGTTCTAAAATACGGGACTTAAGATAAACATATCCAAAACAGAAACTATGATATGGAATTGGTACCTTCCCTGAATCCATCATAAAAATTCAAGATGTGAAATTAATAAATATTATACACTTCATAGACTTCAGCGTATGGATCAATTATAACAAATTAAGTATAGAAGAAACGAAGCATGACACATTAACACGGCTCTGTGCCAGAGGTAGTTTCGCCCAACACCGCAAATAGCTACGAAACCAAAACATCAACCTGAAATGTCGAGTCATGTTCTTAAATAGCCTCGTCTGATAGAGACTTACATCTGAATGTCATAAATGGCACCAAGCCCGTTCAGAAACATCTAAACTGTCAAGTGTATATAACCAATTCCTAAGATCAATAGAAAAAAAGTTTTTGAGTGAGTGAAGCCTGGGGGGGGGTCTTGGCAAAGATCATACTTATTTGAACATTGTGGACTGGCGCTACAGAATCACAAACAAACAAAAAACTGTACCAAATAACAGAAAACGCATCACATAAGGACTACTAATGGTAGCAATAACTAAAATGGATAGCAAATGTAACCAGAAGAGAAAATAATGGCATAATAATGACGTTGACTTTCCACACCACTTCAAATAAAAGGTTAGGAAGGAAACTCCCATCAGTACTGGAAAGAGCGATAATAGCTACTGGACTTGAGAAAGCTGTTTTCCTGAAAAATTGTTTTCAGAGAAAGGATTTTATAAATTTCAACCGAAAACAGTATTGGCTGCTCGATCAATGAATGCCAAATATTTCCTTCTAGGGAAACGGCTAACATTACCATTGCCATAACTATTAAATACGTAATTATTTTCCAAATATCATAATATTTGTGTGCGCACGGGTTAAAATATACGTAACTTGTGCGCAGTATGAAAGAATATGTATCAAAATGAACATGTAAATTATATCAGATAAGAAAATTGAACGTGTATAAAGCGGCAATGCCTAAACCATCTTTTTGTGTGTGGGTGTGTGAGATAATTAAAGGAAATATCGCGCACACGCGTTGGCACAACAGACACACACACACACACACAGAGACACACACACACACACAGATACACACACACACACAGAGGCACACCACTAGAAAAAAAATAAAAAACAAAAATAAAGGGCCATAAAAGGAAAAGCTATTTCAAGAATGCGCGGGTCAGGCGTCTGTGCATCCGGGTTGGTGAGGGTCGGTCCTACTAATGCTTTCCACTAATTTGCCTTTTATTTCTTTCCTATTGGTTTCGCTCTATAATTTTCTATGTTACACTACTCGGTTCCTCTTTCTGTTTGTTTACTAAGTAAACACACGGCCCCTTTAATTGTTTTTAATCGCGGGAACTCTCAGCGTTTTTGCGACGCAACATCACAACACATCCGGGCTCTCTGCGGATGCAGATCACCCAAGTCGATGACCACCAAATGGAAACGGGGGAGCTAATTGGACGTTTTCACAGCGTCAAGACTGTAATATCATGCAAACTAAAGCCTGGTCGTCATTTTGATTTAACAGAAAGAAGAGAACCTGCTGAGGATTTTTTCATTAAAATCTTTCTATTTTTATTTCCTTTTTTACATCAGGTTTATGATTTTTTTTTCTTGCTTTTCTTGTTTTTCCATCTTTTTGCCAGCAGTATCATGTGGTTGGTTGGTTGGTTGGCTGTTGTTGTTCGAGATGGAGTAAAAGAATCTCTTTAAAAAAAAACAGTACTGAGTATTCTTTATTATTATTATTATTATTATTATTATTTATGCATTTTCATGTTCACACTAGAGAGATATGACACTCGTTGGCGCTCAAGCGACAGTAGTTCTCCTTCAATCTCTAACACTTTTCTCTAACACACTTCTCAATATTCCAGCGTGTTATTGTCGTCTCGATATTTTGAATTCGTCCTGAGATATTTTGTTTTCCCAACTTACATTTTCTTCTTCTCCTCCTCCTCCTCCTCCTTCTTCTTCTTCTTCTTCTTCTTCTTCTTCTTATTATTATTATTATTATTATTATTATTATTATTATTATTATTATTTTGATTTCTGGCGTTTACACATTTGGGACCTAAGGTTAGAAATGGCATCATGACACTTTTATTATTATTATTATTATTATTATTATTATAATTGATTTATTAAGCGTAGCATATCTGAATATAGTTTCGTATCCAAACGTAAACAAAGAGAATATTTTTTACAATGAATTTTAATTAATCCTACTGAGCTGTATCAATTTAAACGTTATTTTTTTTAGCTGATAGGCGTAAAAAAGTTCGAGAATTTTATAACAGGAGAAGCTTAACTTGAAAAGCGAGAAATTAGTATCGTATGTTCTCTCGTGACCAAGCTGAAAGAGTCGCCGGGCTAAACGGTACTCCCTCTTCCGAAGGACGTTGGTTTGATTACTGCCAAAGGACGCATTTTTTTTTTTTTTTTTTTTTAAATAAGATTCCTCGAATATTCAGGCCGGTAAGTGAAAATAAACAAATATACATTTTAACAAATAAACGGAGCGTTTATTCAAATACGAGTAACCACTAAAATATAACGTTTAAAGTGATATAAATCTGTCGGATTAATAAAAATCCATTCTAAAAATTCTCTTTGTTTAGGTTTGGGCACGAAACTATATATATATATATATATATATATATATATATATATATATATATATATATATATATATATATATATATATATATATATATATATATATATATATATATATATATATATATATATATATATATATATATATATATATATATATATATGGCAACCTACGTTATTTTGAGGTTTAATTTTTCAACTACTATATTACGTGGATTAATTCAGTTCATCAACGTGCATCACAAAATATGAGAGTCATGTTCCTCAATCACATCACTATAATCCACTTGACTAAGCCACGTCGTAATATATATATATATATATATATATATATATATATATATATATATATATATATATATATATATATATGGGATTGAAAATTAACTTTTCATTTTAAAAATACTTTTAAAGTAATTTTTTATTTATTTATTTTAAATAATTTATTTATTAACTATAATTTTTGCAAAAAAAAATGGATATGGGAGGAAAGCGTTGAGCACAAGTTTTTATTTATTAGGTTGGTGCAAAAATAATGACATAATAATGTCGTTTTTGACGTTAAAAATACGTCAAAGACGACATTATTACGTCATTATTTTTGCACCAACCTAATAAATATTCGATATATTACCAGATTTTGTTACCAGCTTCTCGAGCCGTTCAGTAATCACGTCAATTGATTTCACTAGTATCCCTTGTGGCATGGAAGTCATGACTTCTTGTATTCGCTCTTTAGTTCTTCCAAAGTTTGATTTGTTATAGCAGACTTGCTCCTTTAATCAGACTCCTGGCTGGGCACTCCTACATAAGATAGGGAGTTGCTTTTCAATCACCCTGTACACACACACACACACACACACACACACATATATATATATATATATATATATATATATATATATATATATATATATATATATAAAGTGCAACAATTTGAGGCGACAGTCTGTTTCATACTATATACTCGTCAGGCCTGACGATTGCATATCGCATAAACAGACTGTCGCCTCAAATTTTTGTTCACTTTTATATTTACACACGCTCTATCTCTGATATTGAGCACTTTATCCCATAAATATAGCACACCTTAAGACTATATTTCTTTATATATATATATATATATATATATATATATATGCCTCGTGTAACAGCAGAATTATCAAAATTATATAACAGCGTAATTATCCATCTCAGAAAATGTTTGATATCTAACAGTTCACTGAACTAATTGAGTTACTTTTCTTTCGAATAAGACGTTTAGCCATCTTGACAATATTTTTCGTAAGAAACACTGAGTTATTCATCTAAAAAGAGAGCCGGTTAAAATTGTTTTGTGTCAGACCCACTGTCTTCCCAACTTGAGCTGTGGTGAGAGAGAAAATTTCATTCAGGCCTTAAGTAATGGTACCAACATTCCTACCTCTGGCTTCCATCTTCAAAGTGCATTGAAGAACCATCAAGTGAACGCTGAATAAGTTTATAAAAGATAGAACAGTAGAGAGGAAAACTGAACCAGGAGTTCACAACAGAAAGGGGGATCATTATTTCAAGTTAGATCTAAAGAGATCAATTAGAAAAGATCCAACTCAATTCATAAGACATTTGGCACATGAGAGAGGAGTTTCAGTTATGACAGTCCAAAGAGCTGTGAAAAAAAACTTGAAAATGAAATCGTGTGTGAAACCTGTGAGGCACGTGTTGCTCCAGGACAAAAGGTTACGTTAGAGAGGGCGAAGATCACCTTGAATAAGTTGGGAAGTGATCCTGGAATGATATATATGTATTTGAACTTTATTTCAATACTTCATGAGCTTCTGATCCTTAGCTATGATTAATTAATGATGAACATGTCATTTTCGTTTGTGATCGAATTCATCACGATTGTTCGATTAAGCTTGGAGAGTAATTATACATTATTATTGCTCAAAGTAGAATCGAATAGTGTTATAAAAACCCCGGAAAAGTCCATTAAAATATCTTTAATAATTTCTAAGATACAAAGGTTTAATGCTTATTCTAACAATTGGACAATTTTGTTGTTACACGATTTGGACAGTATAATAATTCAAACATGTATATATGCGATATGAATCCTGGCCTCCTTTCAAGGACAACAATGTAAAAACATTTTTCACTTATTACACTCTGGGCCGTAGTTATGAGAGCACACTCGCTTACTTTCTTCTATTTCAACCATTTTGGCATGTCAGAGACAAACCGTATTTGTCAAATTAGTATATATATATATATATATATATATATATATATATATAATTTGAAAATTACAACATAAACATGTTATAAAATCGTCACAACAATACCCATTTTGTTTTAAAAGTTTCAAATCAACCAAACACCCCTCGATAGAAGAAACGCTGTTACTGTCATTGTAACTTATGTGACATTGTTTCCCCCTATCGAGGGGTACTTGGTTGATTTGAACCTTTTAAAACCCTTTATTCTACATTCAACTACATCACTTGATAAGACACCAGAAGTGTTGAAACAAAATGTGTATTTTTGTAGTGATTTTATAATATGTTTATGTTATAATTTTTAAATAAATTATATTTTCTCTACTCTGTATTGAGCATTCTTTTAAGAATAATATTTTTTGGTTATTGAAATTTATTCCGTATACACCAATCCTATACTTGGATATATATATATATATATATATATATATATATATATATATATATATATATATATATATATATATATAACAGACTAGACGATGTCATCTTCCGCTTTGAATTTAGACACTAACCTTTTACCCTGACTTGACCTCTTTGAATGTAACTAAAAGATATTTATACAAATTATTAACCTTTACGCCCCCTTTTTTTAAAAAAAATAATTGCTCTAGCCGTTACCATAGTAATTTTAATTTTATTAATGAATATGCTTATAAAACGCGTAAATTTCGAGAATTAGTTATTCCGAAAAAATTTCGCTTGAAGATGGAACAGAGCTTGGTACTTTAATTCAATTTAATTCAAAGAATTATATTGAAGTTTTCGGCTCTTGTTTTGAAACATGAGAACTCTTATGTAGCGATGGAATCATATTTTTAAATAAATAATTATATATATATATATATATATACGAAATGACGACTATAAAATGATCACCTTTACTCGAGACGCCCAAGAAGGAAGTGTAGTGTATCCTCGTGATTGCTGATTCTTTTATATGAACGACAAAGACAAAAATAAACGGATATTTTCCCATCTTGAGATCGCGGCCCGTATCTTCTTCACTGAATAAACAACACTGCATCATGTACCAAATTTTGCTGAGTGGGGAATCAGTGTTGTCCTCTTAATAGAGGTGTGGCGAACTTGTGGTTCTTATTCTTCCAATTGCCATATCGAACATCTACACCAGTCATGAGCAAACTGTGACCCGCGGACCACAATCGAGTCTTTTGGCTTTCTGAATGCCATGCATAATTTACTCAGGAAAATAACGTTTATCAAAAATGTTATTCCTTTCATTCCGTTCTCACTTGTTCACTCACATTTTCTCGTACTTAACCACGTATAGAAAGAATAATTAAGTGAAATGTTTATCGAATTTTTAACTTTTCGTCGAAGGTAACATTTTTATCATTTTAAACCATTGGCGATTTTCCCTGAGGAATACGTGTAAACATATATTGCTTCAGAAAAAGGAAAATCCATAATAATGTTTTTTTTGTCTAAAGAATAAATATACTTTTTATTTTAAAAATATTTTTGTGCTGTCACATGATTAATTTAGAAACAAATTACAATCAGAAGTATCTTAATCACCAAAAATATTTTAATTATACAAAGAATCTTTCCCCACCCCCCCAAAAAAGAAGGGGACTTCCCCATTTCCAAGACAGACGCTTACGCATATCGTCTTCTGCAGTGAAAATAGTTAAGGTACCTTCAATGAAAAATTACCTTGAAAATATATTTTTTAAGTGATAAAATCCAAGAAGAATCAATATTATTGGTCCTGTCCGGCAGTTTCAATCGATTTGCCACCATCGTAAGATTGACTCTTTGTTGCTCTGGTATAACAGGAAGAAGTTATTTCTGTGGACTATAGTACTGGTAAAACCAACACAAAACTTGCCAAATGATCAAAAATAATAAAAACCCAAACCAAACCCAAACCAATAAATCAAAACCCAAAAGAAAGTGAGAAAGGAAACATAAATTGAGAAGAAAATAAAAATAAAATAACAATACCTACCTAAGCAGTAAAAAGATAGTTCTCTATGTCTAAATAAGCAAGACAGAGCATTTACGCTACACAGCTACTCAAAAGAGTTTAAACTGCTACTGGAGTTAGAACACAAATAAATAGTGGATGAACATATGTTTATATATATATATATATATATATATAGTTGCGTTGATATGAGTTTATTATCCTGGGTTTCACGCCCTTTGCAATCGTCAAACAAACTGATTAATTTTGAAATTTTGGATTTATTTATGGTTGCGTATATCGGTGTTCTATGGTAGTAGGAGGGAAATTGTCATGGAACGCCAATTGGTGTTCACGGATAGCATCTCACACAAAACATAAACAGGATCACAAATTCCATCAACGCAACTAAATATATAGCTCTATCGCTGATATTAGGCGCTTTCAATATATATTTCCGCGCATATAATATATAAATAATATATATATATATATATATAAAATATATATATATATATATATATATATATATATATACATATATGTGTGTGTGTGTGTGTGTGTGTGTGTGTGTGTGTGTGTGTGTGTTGTATATCCGAAACAAAAAAGTGCAATCAAGAACCTGCAGAAAAACGGACATTCATGCCTCATGGTTACTATTAGGAGGTGACGCTCCAGCTTGATTAACAGTGCAAGAGTGGGCAGATTAATTTAGAAGGGGAAGTGAGAGTCTTGAAGATAACCGGAGGTCTGGACATCCTGCAACTATCCCCACCGTGGAAAACACTGATCATGTTCCCCATATTGTGATGGATGGCAGGCAATTGACTATAAATCAAATGGCCAATGCTATTACCATATCTTGAGAATATTTCTGCACAATTTACTTGGCATGACAAAAGTATATGCTCAGTGGGTACAGCGTCTTCTGATATCTGATAAAATGCGCATCAGGTTGATCACAATTTGAAGCAAATCCAGCTGGTTACCTCGATCGTTCCATAACCCAGCCAGAAACAAAGAGACAATCCATGCAGTGGTAACATCCCTCTTCACTTGCTTCCAAAAAGGCCAAGGTCGTTTCATCTGCAGGGAGGTTGATAGCCTCAGTTTTTTTTTCGGGGGTGGGGAATACAAAAGGCATTCTGTTTATAGTGGTTTTGAACTGGTTGATCACCCTCCCTATTTTCCTCTTTTGACTCATCTGTCCCTCAACTTGAAAAACACTTGGTTGTATTGCAGTGATGATGATGTGATATCTGCTTTTAATGACTATTTTGACCAAAAGGATGAACTGTCTTCTTTGAACAATCAGATATCAGTTTACTTGTAAAGAAACAATGCAGTTATTAATAAGAAGGGTTGAAATTAAAACATGAAAATTTCGTATCACTACTTAATAATCAGACTATGAACTTTTCAGTACCCCCTCGTATATGCATGGGTGGGTGTGTATGTATGTACACATATGTACATATACATAAAAAACACAATCTAGTTTTGATGAACTGATTTAAGATCAACAAACACCAAACGGTTCTCATATATATATATATATATATATATATATATATATATATATATATATGATAAAATTATGGTTTTTTAAGGTATACTATATTTATAAGTTAAAGTGCTCAATATCAGGGATATAACGTATGTAAATATTTAATTAGACATGGAGGTCAATATCCAGCAGAGACGGTCTCTTTCATGGTTAAAAGCAATCGTCAGACCATGTCATTGCGTTTACGCATGAAACAAACTACCGCCGCTGGGTGTTGACGTCCCTTATATATATATATATATATATATATATATATATATATATATATATATATATATATATATATATATATATAAACAATATATATATATATATATATATATATATATATATATGAAACAACAAACAACAGACTCAAAACTCTCTGTGGTTTGTCCATGGATGCGATAATGTAATTTGGCTTATAGTACCCTTATCCCAACACATATTTCCTTACATATTTGTCTTTCTTTCATCCTAACCTGAATAAGCCAGAGAGAGTAGATGCTGTCGGTGAAACGCGTCGTTTATGCTTTTTCCACTTTGTCTCATTATCTTCATAGATATATATATATATATATATATATATATATATATATATATATATATATATATAGAAAGAGAGAGACATATGTATGTAATGCGACAAGTGGAAAAGCTATAAGCGTATGTTTGTACACACACACACACATATATATATAATTATGTTGTTTAACATATTCTATATTTATGCGAGAAGGGTGTTCCATATCAAGGATACAGCGTTGTGGATATAAACAGCAAGCACCAGACTGTGTCTAACACATGCCAGTCACCATGCAGTGTTGATTTCTGTGTTCCTTTGTTGATATATATATATATATATATATATATATATATATATATATATATATATATATATATATATATATATAGGGGGTATTTGTTGATATTTACTAAGCAACTTGGTACGGCACACAAACATATTTGTTATTCTTATTGGCGTAAGCATTCTACATTTTTGTTGAATTTGTTATTTCAGAAGATATATTTTCATACTTCTTTTTTGTTATTTTAGATTTAAGTTACGCCTGTTTGTATATTGTCCTACGCATGCGCACTAAAGCGAATAAATACACCCCACAAATACACATACTTCCAAACATATACCACACTATGCCACACCCCGCTAAGCTATCTATAACCGGAGCCATTTTCTCTAACTTTGATGAGTATGTGTGATTACGGTTGCGCAATGTTGTCTTACCGACTTCCGCTCTAGCTTCACATCTTTTTCTTCTATGTGCTGTGTCCATTCAGGACTTGGGTGATCATGGCTCTCCACGATCTCCTGTACTTTTTAGTTTTAATTTTTTTTTTTTTTTTTGCTATCACTCCTAAACCCAGTTCTGCCATCCATTTGACCAAGCTCGCTAGGTAAGTCATGCGTTGTCTTCCCCTGTTCCTATTGCCGTCAATCTGTCCTGTAAGTATCAAATTTTCCAAGCCTTCTTTCCTCATTATGTACCCTAAAACTTTCAACTGTCTCTTTCTGATTATAAGTCCAAGTGTCCTTTTAGTTTCTCTAAAACTGTGCCGTTGCTCACATGTTCGGTCCATGTTATTCTCAACATCTTTCTGTAGAACTATATTTCAGTTGCTTCTGCAGAAATTATCCGGCATTTAATTCCACATAGGACTGCTATTACGTAACAGTTTTGTACGTTTTTCTTTGTTTCTAACGAAATTTTCCTGTTTCTTAATACTTTAATATCTTCACATTTGTTGCTTATATACTAACCCTCTATTCACCAAATAAAATATTTCGACAGAAATCGTTCATTATGTTCGTTGTTTTGATAACTCGATTTATATCATCTTTATAGTCAACAGAGACATAAAAATACTTAGGTTTTGCCAGTTTCATTGTATGGAGTAACTGCGTATTTACCAGAAATATCAATGTTTGGAATCGATTCTATGTAAGAAGCTAAAATAAAAGCTACGTAGACCCTTTTCCATTGATGTTTTGGCTTAACAAAATCTTCCTACCCCTAATACTACTGGTCATTTGGCGTTATGACACGCTAAGTTAAGCTTAGTACATATCGAAAGTTTAATGATATTTTTCAACGCAGACAGGACCCGATGGAAAGATTAAAGTAAAACAATCTTCCTTCAACCTTCCCATTTCTAGCTAAGTAATTATTTGTAAATCAATGATTATATGTTTCCTGATAAGTAAAAGATGAATCTATTTGTTGAAATAGATATTTATATATATATCTTTTTTTTAAAAATGGAAACAGTTATTAGCACGAAAAACAGAAACCAGCAAACCGTACTTTATTTCAGCATGGAATATTAAGAAAATGGCTAAGAATTTAGTATTATTGAAATGGAGGGCTTCAGTTTCTTCTTCAATTTTCAGTGTCCTTCAGGGCGTAGACGATCATGTCTCTCCACAATTTCATGTCCACTGTAACTCTTAATATTTTTTTTGTTATCTCTCCGCCATGATCGCTAGTTAGGTTATGCGTTGTTTTCCTCTCTGCCTCGTGTCTTCAATATGTCCTGTAAGTATCAAATTTTTCTATGCCTCTTTCATCATTATGTGTCCTAACAATGTCAACTGCCTCTTCATGATTTTAATGATAAGTGTCCTTTGTGTTTCCATTTTCTCTAAAACTTCGTCGTTGCTCACATATTCGGTTCGTGCTGTTCTCAATATTTTTCTATAGAACCACATTTCTGTTGCTTCAAGTTTCTTCTTTATCTGTGAGAAGGCTGTACATTATTCCCTGGCATATAGGAGAACTGATATTATATCACTATCCTTTCCCTTGTGTTAAACAAAAAATTTTTCGTGTTTCATAATACTTTGCTTACTTTTTGAAAAGCATCTTTCACTATCCCAATGCACCTTCGGATTTCAGTGTCGCATTTTCCGTCCTATGTTAAAACACTTCCAAGATATTTTAATTGTTTTGTAATTTGCATGTTGGGCTCTTACTGTTGCTAACAACTATGCATACCGTCTTCTTACAATTGATAGTCAGTCCTTTCTTCTCTCTTTCCTCCACTACCTTCTGTAAGAGTTCTTGTCATTTCCTTTCCGTGTCCAAGAACTTCAGTATAGTAGAACAAAAAAAGACGACTTAGACAAATCTTGCAACTAGGACAGATATAAAAATGTTTTAATAATAATTAAAATATCAAATTAAACTACCAGATGTCCCTACTTCGTATAAATAGGGAATATGTTTTGAAATATTTTTTTGCAAAAAAGTGCCATCAAGCTGTTTCGAATTCTGATCCTGTGTATGTGTGCACGAGTGTGCATTGACATGGCACCAATGCCCTTAGAAGAAAGTATAAAATTCCCAAGACATGCGTTCAAACAAAGGTCTCATCACTGACATGCTACGATGACTGGTGGAAATGTGTCAGATTACTGATACTGCAATCCTGCTTAAAATGTATATATGACTTGGTAAGAAAGCGGACACCGCCAATTAGACTCCTTGTTCGAAAGATGCCATGAAGAAGGAGAAATCGCATGGTCTACGATGGCCATTGAACTGACCAACACTAATATTAGCATAAGCCTTCTTGTAATAAGAATATATAAACATTTTGACGCATAAATGATTCAGTTATTTATTGAAATAATCCATTTTGTTTTGGTTTTATCTTATTCCCCTCTGTCCTGGGTATAACGATAAACTACATCCGCGTCCTGGGTAAGACGATAAATTACGTCCAGCCACAAGGCCTCTAATCAGGTTTTCAGGAGCATGGAACCACCTCTTAATTGCTGGTGTTCCCAGGCCCGCCTGACCCGGGGTGGTAGCACCTGTTAGGGTCCCAGCTATGGGCAAATAGTTAACCCCGAAACTGGATTAAAACACCATGAAAGTGTAAAAATTGGTTTTAATACCAGAAATACTTTAAAAAATTATTACCAGCAATACAGTTTTAAAAAGATATTACCAACAATGTTTTTAAAAAATAAATATTACTAGCAATACATTTTTTTAAAAAAATATTACCAGCAATACATTTTTGAAGGAAAAATATTACCAGAAATAGATTTTTGACAAAATATTACCAGCAATAAAAATTTTTTCGGCATTGAATTGAGCATTGAGGTTGATATGCCGTAAAACAAACCAAACCAAACTTATACCTCTGGTTCTCTAATATTGAGAACTTGTGTCAGACTTAAGTCAGCATAATTAATAATCTAAATGTGGGCCCCACTTTTAGCTACATACCGACTAAAGCAAGCCCAGTAAAGTTCGTTTTGGGGATTCAACTATAGTGCAAGATTTATCAAGTTAGTCTTGAAGACCATTTTGTTATTGTTGTGAATTTATTCTTCCATACATATCCTACTATTCTAGCGTTTAAATTTAACTTAGAAGATACAATTACTGGACACACTACTATTGCAATATGTTTAGCAAAATGGCTTCAACAAAGAAGATTATGGATGGTGTAATGAAAGGACTGTTTCCTTACCCACTAACATGACGAGATTAAAGAAAACATGATACGCCGTAGATCAAGTAATTAAGTGGACATTCGCCGAGTGTAGGTGTGGATTTTGCTGGGGAACTTATGCATAGATGGAAAAAGTAAAATATATGTGCAAATATCTATTTTCACAACCTTTTGGGCACCTATGTGCTAGATTTGACTTCCATTATTTTCGAGCGCGCAAAGGCGAATTCTGTTTTCACTTCCGTTCGAGCGCCGATGAGCAATGTTTCGAGCTCTTTCTCCCCTGCCATTAGAACGCCTATGATTGATGTACATCTTCCCTTCTACATTCGAGCGCGTCCGATCGAAATCAGTCTTCCATGGCTTTGGAGCGCCTATGAGTGTGGGCTGTCCTCTCTGTTTTTAAGACGCCCTTGATCTAAGATAGACTTCTTTGCGAGTGCCCATAATCCCATAATCAAAGTCTATTTTCCATGCCTTTTGAACGCTCGTGATCGAGGTCAGTTTTCACTACTTTTCGAGCGCCTAAGATAGAGTGTCTTACATGCGGTTCGAACACCTACGATCGAGGTCTTTCTTCACTGCCTTCTGGTGGCATAGTCGCACAAGTACACAGGGCGCTGTCACCCATATTTTTTAAGTAACCAGTCAGTTCGAAATATATAAACCTTGTTCTACTACACTGTATCAATATCTAATCAAAAAGTTCGGCTTATTACACTAAAATGTATTTATATAACACTTTGAAATTACACTTGCTGCTTGTGAACTGTGTCAGTTTAAATTAATATTTCAAGATATCTTTACAGGGTTCCCCAAACTTTTGAAAAGCTAGCCTAAGCATAGGCTATATATTTATGGGTATTGCACACCAATGGCCTTGTACCAGACCAAGCTATACTTAGAAAATACTTATCGCTAGGTGTTCTACGCTTTTAGAAAATACCATTAGTTAATGTCATATTATTGCAGCCTCTTGCCAAACTAATGTTTTGAAAATTTCCCCCAACCTAAGTTTCTTTTCATTCGTGCTTAATTGTGACTCGTATAAAAGTTGCAAATTGTAGCTTCGTTTTCCTAAATATTCGCATTTAGCTTTCAGTTTAGATAAAACGCAACACGTTTTTATTGCATTTCTCTCCATTTTATAAATATTAATGCATTGATATTTCAAGTTACGCTCGTAAGTTCTCATAGAAACTACTGCCATATCTCCGATCAAGAGAAAGAAAGATGATCTCAAGCATAAACATTATTTCTGTCATATTTATTTATAGGGTTTCGGCGGTACACAGAGATCATTGCAGGCCGCCGAATGTTAACTCTCTCTCTCTCTCTCTCTCTCTCTCTCTCTCTCTCTCTCTCTCTCTCTTCTGAAATCTCAAACATTCCATCATTCTGTTCCGTGATAGCAAGAACATGATCAACAAAAGAAAGAAAGAAAGAAAAAAACCTGTTTGCGGAGTAAAGATAATTGCCTATTTCTCATATATATCGATATAAAGACGGGATTTTGGAAGGTAATTTTCAAAGCAGAGTACAAAACAATTTGAGTACAAAACAATTTTCCAACACTTACATTTGTTCTACTAAGGTAAGCCAAACAAATATCTACATAATTATTCATATATATATATATATATATATATATATATATATATATATATATATATATATATATATATATATAAAGGTTAATGGTCAGAGTTGAATCAGACCAGAGAAACTCCTATTAAAAATGCTCAAATACACGTGCGAAAAAAAATAAATAAGAATAAAATAACATGTAGAGCTTTTAAGTTTAAAAATCAGGAGGTCAATTAAAATACGCAACCAAGATTTCGACCTGGCGGTCTCGTCGGATTTTACATAATTATGTAGCGTTCTTTTTTTTTTTAAATAAAGGATTAAAGTGGTTATTTTGAAACTAACACTCGACGAGACAGCCAGGTCAAAATGTATTTTAATTGACCTCTTGATTTTTAAACTATATATATATATATGGTATTGGATTTTTATTGTTATAGTTAGTGGATACTCATATTTAAGTAGACGCTCCATTTATTTACTAATTTTCTTTATAGTCGTCTAACGGTCTGAATATTCGAAAAATCCCATTAAAAAAAAGCGAATTCCTGCAGGTTTCGAACCCGTCTCTCTCTATATATATATATCTACCTATCTATCTATTTCTATATGTCTCTCTCTCTCTCTCTTCTGAAATCTCAAACTTTCCCGTGATAGCAAGAATATGATCAACAATTGATATTGATTAAAAATAAAGCAGAAATATAAGCGAAAATCTATCAATAATTTCCTTCAGAATTAACTGCACATTACATAAGTGTAGAGAGAAAGATTCACCAAACCCAATGTTAGAGGTTTATCTTTAAAACAGTGCTTACTGCACAAGTGACAGAAAAAAAGATTCAGCACTATATATAGTATTTATTAATCTGAAATTAGAAAGATATGAAACCAAAGAAATTAAGTGAGATTTTGAAGATTTTCCAACGCTAATTCTCTACGTGGAGACGATTCTCCTAATTTGATAATCTTACCATGACATAAGAATACACGGTTAGAATGAGGTTTGAAAAATTGTTAGACACTAATCATCTGAGTGATGTGGACTTTCCTAAATTGATAATCTCACCATAGTACGGTATATAACCACACGGATAGAATTACGCTTGAAAGATTGTGTGAAACTAATCCTCTAGGTGGGGTGGGATTTCCTAAATTTATCCTCTCAGCATACAATATATATAACAACATGGTTGGAATGAGATTTGAAAGATTGTGAAACACTAATCCTCTAGATGATATGGGCTTTCCTAAATTGCTAATCTTAGAATAGTATAACATATAACCACACTGACAAAATAAGATTTGAAACATTTTATGACACTAACGCTCTAGGTGAGGTAGATGTTCCTGAATTTATAATCTCACCATAGTACCAAATGTAACCACACGGATAGAATGAAGTTTGAAAGATTTTGTGACACTAATCTTCTATTTGAGACGGACTTTCCT